>OY015314.1:20824691-21226767 GCA_955612985.1 Cheilosia scutellata
AAAAGGCAAAGAGAACAAGATCGCAGATTTTTTAAGCAGAATATCAGAACAGGAGTTAGAGGGATTGGGGACACGATCCTGTTTTCGGGATTCTTTTTCAAGATTTTGGTTTTGCGGAATTTTGGATTTTCGGGATTTTGGATTTTCGGGATTTTGGTTTTCAGGATCATGTCCCCAATCCCTCTAACTCCTGTTCTGGTATTCTGCTTAAAAAATCTGCGATCTTGTTCTCTTTGCCTTTTTGGAGTTTTAGTAACCAGCGTTGTGTTCTTTGATTAAATTCTTTGCCTGAATATTTTGTGTTTAAATATTTAATAGGTAAATGGTCTGTTGTTATTTTAAATCTTTTTCCCCATAGGTAATGTCTAAAATATGTAACAGCCCATACGATTGCTAAAAATTCCTTATCTGTTACAGAGTAGTTCTTTTCGTGCACGTTAAGAGACCTTGAAGCGTAGCGAACAGGAACACTGCTCCTATTGCGTAATTACTCGAGTCAGTAAATAAGGAAAAATCTTTATTAAATTCACGGAATTTCAAAATCGGATGTCTTATTATATTGCCTTTCAACGTTTCAAATGCCTCTATATATTCGGGATCAACTGGATTTATTTGTTTTCCTTTCTTTAAGTATTTTATCACTGGGCTTGCGATTTTAGCGTAATCCTTAACAAACTTTCTGTAGTAGCCTGTTGCTCCCAGAAAGCTTTTCAGTTGTTTTTCTGTTTTTGGCAGACTATAATTTTCAATACAATGAATTTTGCTTGGGTTTGGTTTCATGCCTTCTGAAGTAAGGACATGTCCCAGAAATTCGGTGTTCTTTTTCATGAAAGAACACTTATCAAATTGTATTTTTAAATTATGTTGTGCTAATCTCTTAAAGATCAAGTTTAGAGAATGTATGTGTTCTTGAAGACTTGTTGACAAAATCAATATATCATCCAAGTACATAACGCATATTTTATTTATATAGTCTCGTAGGGCATAGCGACATATCTCCGCCGACATATCTCCGCCCAGTACATTTTTCGAGCGGAATTATGTCGCATTTTTTCTGGCGGAGTTATGTCGTTTTGAAAACGTCATATCTCCGCGCGGAGCTATGTCGCATTTAAAACGACATATCTCCGCCGAACTAAGAACGACATAAAAACGTCGTAACGTAAATAAAAACTTTAAAACGTCATATCTCCAAATGTTAATCATTTATATTAAACATAATGCAAAAGGTAGGTAATTATTTTTTTATTTGTTTAATTTCTGAATAAGTCTATACCAAAAACTGTCAGATAGGCGTCTGTAAGAAAGTTTGGAGTATTTAAAGTATGGGGTGGGTGGCTCGTTTCGCTCGCTAACAGGATTTTAACCCTTTTTTTCGCAGGGTTTAGCCGCTCACGCGACTTCGTCGCTCCGCTAAGGGTATGTCAACAACTGTCTGGCAGGCGCCTGGAGCTAAAGTTTAATTATATTTACTCTGGGGTATTTAGCAGTAGGTATAATATTTTTAATCAATAAAAATACATGCACTTTTCTGTGTTTTGAAAACGTTAACTCCGCGCGGAGATATGTCGCTTGAAAACGACATAACTTCGCGCGGAGATATGTCGTTCTTAGTTCGGCGGAGATATGTCGCGCGGACTTATGTCGCTACCCCGTCTCGTAGAATGTCGTTCATTAACCTTTGGAAGGTTGCAGGCGCATTCTTGAGGCCAAACGGCATTCTCACAAATTCGTATAGTCGCATAGGTGAGACAAATGCCGTTTTATGAATGTCGTTAGGGTTCATTAGACACTCAGAACAAATTATACAACAACCAAATAATTACAGTTTTAATAATCAAGGTGGAAATATAAGACAAACTAGCAACCAAGAATATTATAGAAATAATGTGGTTAATAGATCAGGAATCAATACACAAATGATGTTTAATCCATCAGGACAATTTAGAAATAGTGTACAAAACACCTACCCTAATGGAAGTTAATAATATAGGACAAACCAATACTTGCAATCTTGTACCACATGTTAATATTGCGGAACAAATGTTCAACCCTACTCAAACACAAATGGTAAATCATTTAAGGCAGTCAAGCTACTTTCCAAAAAATATCTGTCATCCGCCAGAAAAATCAAACAACATTCCACAAATTGCATGCCCCATGCATGTTAATAACATAGATCCAAAGGATTTTCGGAATTGAGCCTCGGAAATAAAATATATTGTAATTTAACAATTAACGGCAGAATGTATAAGGCTTTAGTAGATACAGGGTCAACAATTAGTCTGGTAAATTCTACACGAATTAATTGTGATAAATTTGGGGAACTGGAAGAAAGGAACATCTCACTAAACACTATACTTACTGTTACAAAGGAATTAGTTCAAATAGTTTTCACTGAGACACCTAAAGAATTTCGGATGGATTCTCGATGTAAACATAAATTACTTACTTAAGGTGGCGCTACAGTCCGGGGTGGACCTGGGCCTCAACAAACAAGCGTCTCCAGCCAGCACGATCTTTGGCCAGCTGTCTCCAGTTTCGCACGCTAAGTTGGTTGAGGTCCCCTTCCACTTCCGTGCGCCACCTGAGTCGCGGTCTTCCTCTACTGCGCCGTCCCTCGGGTGTGGATTCGAAGATCTTCCGGGCCGGAGCATTCACGTCCATTCGCTCTACATGACCCAGCCACCGCAGTCGTTGGACCTTCACTCTTCTGACTAGGTCGATGTCGCTGTACAGCCCGTACAGTTCGTCGTTGTATCTCCTCCTCCATTCACCGTCTATGCAGACGGGACCGAAAATTACTCGAAGAATTTTCCTCTCAAAGGAACCAAGAGTAAGCTCATCCGCTTTTGATAGAGTCCATGCCTCTGCACCATAAAGTAGGACTGGGATGATTAAGGTCTTATAAAGGGTCACTTTAGTTGTTCGAGAGAGGGCTTTGCTACTCAATTGCTTTCTTAGCCCAAAGAAACAGCGATTGGCAAGAGTTATTCTTCGCTTAATCTCAGCGCTGATGTCATTATCTGAGTTCATAGCGGAGCCTAGGTAGACAAAGTCCTTTACCACCTCAAAGTTATATCTGTCTATAGTGACATTCTGTCCAAGACGTCGGTGTTGGGTGTCCTTTCTTGATGACAGCATATACTTTGTCTTGCCCACATTGACCGCCAAACCCATCTTCGCCGCCTCCGTCTCAATGCTCACGAACGCGCCATTGACATCACGCTGCGTTCTGCCGATTATGTCGATGTCGTCGGCGTAGGCGAGTAGGTGGACGGACTTTTGAAAGATAGTGCCTCTGGTGTTAGCGTTTGAGTTTTGCACTATTCTTTCAAGAACGATGTTGAAGAAGTCACATGACAGCGCATCGCCTTGTCTAAATCCTTTTTTGACATCGAAGGTCTCGGTGAGTTCTTTACCGACCTTGATGGAGCAGCGTGCATTCTCCATTGTCATCCTGCACAGACGGACGAGTTTGGCAGGGATGCCAAAAATAGACATTGCTCTGTATAGCTCGTCTCTATAAATGCTGTCATAGGCGGCCTTAAAATCGATGAAAAGGTGGTGGGTATCGATTTGGTCTTCCTGGGTTTTCTCCAAGATCTGCCGCAGTGTGAATATTTGGTCGATGGTAGACTTTCCTGGCCTGAAGCCACACTGATAGGGATCGATCCAACAACCTGGCGAAAGGCTTCAGGCGTTCACACAACACGGCAGATAAGATCTTGTAGGCGATGTCAAGAAGACTAATACCTCTGTAGTTGGCGCAGTTCAGAGGGTCTCCTTTCTTGAGGATCGGGCAGACAATGCTGAGGTTCCATTCATCGGGCATACTTTCTTCCGACCATATTTTACAGATGAGTTGGTGCATGCTTCTAACCAAGTCATCGCCTGCCGCTTTGAATAGCTTGGCAGTTAGACCATCTGGTCCAGCGGCTTTGTTGGACTTAAGCTTAGATATAGCCATCTTGACTTCGTCCAGGTTGGGTGGGCGGAATTGTTGATCTTCATCGTCCAGGTTGAATGGTTCATTCTTATATTGTCAAGATTTCTTCTTTTACGCGCCACTTTTACAATACATAATGGGATTTCTTAACTAATTGTAGTTTGTGAATTGTACATTATAGTCTAATATTTTCTATTTCTCTATTTATACATAAAAAGATTTTTATTATTCTTTAGTCCGTGAGACTTTTTCTTACATGTATAAAATATTGCTTATAAGTATACTTTATTCTAGTTTATTTACTCATTATATAGTTACATGAATTTTGATTTCATAAAATTTTCGTTAAGTTATTCTATTTCGCTTTATACAATGTTTCTTATTCCATTCTACTTTTTATAGTTTTACAAATTACATAGGAATTTTATATTTAATCTTAACATACTTCAGGTTTTTATTATTCTATAGAGTTTATATTTTATAATAGTTTTATATTTAATTTTAACACACTTTAAGTTCTTATTATCTATAGGAGTTTACATTTCATAATAGTTTTATATTTACTTCTTACATACTTCGAGCTCTTATTCTAGGTTGCAACATATAATATATACAGTGTACACGTGTTTCTCCCTTAAACTTAATAAAAAAAAATGATTATTTTAAGAAATATATATTTTTTTTTTTTTTTTTCATATTAATGCTATATATATGTAAAAAGGTTTTAGTCTATTCTTATGAACTATACATTTTTTATTTTCCTGCTTTATTTCGCAGTTTACGCCTTTCTGCGCTATTACTTCGTATGGCCCTACGTAGATTGGATCTAGTTTCTTTCTGTTCTCATTTCGTAACAACACTAAACTTCCTGCTTCAAAGGTAACATTCTTTGTTCGACCACTTGCATCGTATTGATCTTTTCTAGCTCTTTTCTTCTCTATTAACGTTTCCCTAGCGTCCCTATGTGCTACTTGTAGTTTATTTTTTAGATCAATAACGTAGTCATCATAGTTATACACGGGTTCTACCTGCTTCGTTAAGTTTGAGGGTAGATTACACTGTCTTCCAAACATTAGTTCGAAAGGTGTGTACCCGGTTTCTGAGTGGACGGAAGTGTTGTAGCAGAAAACATAGTAAGGTAGCCATGTGCTCCAATCCGAATGTTTCTCTGATACATAACTTCTGAGATACGCTCCTAAAACTTTATGAGAATTTTCCAGTGCTCCGATGCTTTCGTGGTGGTATGCCGTGGACTGAAGTTGTTCCACTTTCAGTAGCGTACAGATATTCCTGAATACTTGATTTAGAAACTCGGTACCCTGGTCTGTTGCTATCGTTTTGGGTACTCCATATCTTAAAATAAGACATTCTACTAGTCCCTTTGCTACTGTGGTTGCTTCTTTGTTCGGAAGTGGTATTGCATCGATAAACTTGGTTAGTTCATCTTGTACGGTCAGGATGTACTTTGATCCATCTTCGGCTTCATCTAAAGGACCTACTAAGTCCAAGAATAGTTTGTCGAAACTCGATTCTGCTGTTGTTGTTATTGTCATTGGTTGTTTTCGAGGTTGTATGTTTTTATTCCTCTGACATATGGTGCAATGCTTAACGTATGTCGTCACATCGTTTTGCATGCCTGTCCAAAAATATTTCTTCTTTATATTTCTTATCATGCGGTTTATACCTGCATGTCCACTAGTTGGTAACATGTGGTAGTCGTTGAGTATTAGTTTCTTTTTATATGGGTCGGTTAATTTTGTTGTATTATTTATTAAGTGCACTTTTATATTACTGGATTTAAACATTTCTCCTAATATTTTCTTTACATCATTCATTGAAGATGTATGGCGGCCATTTGTCCTGTAATTCCTCTTTAGTAATAAAAATTCTTTTAATTAATAGGGGTCCGCAGATTGTGCGCACGTCCCTCAACAACATTCTGTCGAATGATGCCGATCGGGCAATAGTGCAATCCTTGTCCCATTTTAGGAGTATACAATTTTCTTTCGGTATGTAGGCCAGTATTTTACTTGGACCTATTATTATTTCCAAACCCTTATTTGGTATGTTATCGAAACTATCTATTATTTTTAGCTCAACGAGTTTTAAACCTGTCTTCGGTGGTTTTAGCAGTTCGATAATCAGCCTTTGTTGTTCTTCGACACTTAATTTGTCTTTGGTGATAATCGTATTATCTGCAGGTGTTGCTTTTGACCTGGTTGTCACGCACACATAAAGTTTCCTTAAATCTTCAGCATCTAGCTGTATTCGGCTGAGAGCATCCGCGGTACAGTTATCTTTTCCCGGTGAATATTCCACATAGAAGTTATATTCTTCCAACAATAATCTAAATTTTGTCAATCTACTTGATGGTTCTTTCAATGAAAATAGGTATACTAGTGGTCTATGGTCGGTGAGAATTTTAAAACGTCTTCCAAAAAGATACGGTCTGTAGTGTTTGATTGCCCAAACTATAGCTAGTAGTTCCTTTTCTATCGTACTGTAATTTTTTTCGGCGTTATTTAAGGTTTTACTAGCATAAGCTACCGGTCTATCATCGTAGTTTGATAAGACTGCTCCTACGGCGAACCCTGAGGCATCAGTTCTTAGGATGAATTCCTCCTCAAAGTTCGGGAATTGTAGAACTTGGGGACTTGCCAGTATTTCTTTTAGCAAGTTAAAGGATTCTATGCAATCTTGGTTGAATTTGAACTCTGTATCTTTTTTTTGTAGTTTGTTTAGTGGAATGGCTATTGTTGCGAAATTAGGGATGAATTTACGGTAATAATTGGCAAATGCAACGAATCTTCTTACTTCGTCTGCATTGGTAGGGATGGGGAAATTTCGTATAGCTGCGGATTTAGATGGGTCGGGTACTATACCTTTGTCTGAGATAATATGACCCAGGTATAGTACTTCTTTGCGGAGAAAAGTGCATTTTCCAGGGTGTATTTTTAAGTTCACTTCTCTAAGTCTTTGAAATACGTCCATTAAGTTCTTGTTGTGTTGCTGCAAACTGTTACCAAACACAATTAGGTCATCCAGGTAGACAAAACATCTTGAATAGGTCAACCCAGATAACGCGATGGACATCATCCTGGAAAAAGTACTTGGTGAGATCTTGAGTCCCATGGGCAGGCGTTTTAGCTGGTAGTGCCCGTTCTCTGTCGAGAAAGCTGTACATGGTCTGCATTCGGCGTCTAACTCCATTTGGTAGTAGCCTTGACTTAAGTCTATACATGAAAACCATTTGGCTCCTCCTACCATATCGTAGATATCCGTTATGTTAGGCAACGGGAACTTATCGTCTTCTATGACTTCGTTTAATCTTCGGTAATCGATCACGATCCTAAACTTTTGTAATCCGGTCACAGGATCTTTTTTCTTTGGCACGATAAGGATAGGCGAGTTCCAAGCGGATACAGATGGTTCTATAATGTCGTCTTGCAGCATTTTCTGTACTTCCTCCTGTATGTTTTGCTTCTGCGAATGAGGTAGCCTATACGGTTTTGTATACTTTGGAGTAGTTCCGTTCTTAAGCTGTATGTTGGCGCTTCCTATGTGTGTATAGGTAAGTTTGTCGCCACTGAGATGAAAGATATCTTGAAACTTCGTGCAGATAGATATGATTTCGGATTTTTCTTCTTCATTTAATGTGGTGAGATCCATTTCTTCTATCAACTTTTTAGTTCTTTTTATCGGTAATTCTTCTGATTTGTCATATTTTAAAACGTAATAATCGCACAATGGCGAGGACATGGGTTCTACCCATTTCAAGACTGCTTCAGTTTCTCGAGTATTAAGGATTTTTATGGGCATTTTCCCATCTATTGGTTTGGAAATCGACCCTGCTATGAAGATTCCTTCGCAGAGTTCTTGTGGATGGAATATGCGATCGTCTGCATGCTTCGTGTCGAACCAATAGGTGGCTTCGCATCTCGGAGGAACGGTAACGGAATTATGATGGTCTGAATTCATTATGGGTATGGATACAGGCACCCCCTTTTGGAGTTCTAACGTGAAGTTTTCCAAATCTATAATTGCTCCATAATCTTGCAAAAAGTTGGCACCCAAAATACCATCAGTTGGTACCGGGAATGAATCTGGTACCACATGGAAATCATACTGAATTTTCCGTTCACCAAGGAATAATGTATTGGTGCAGGTACCCTCGGATTGTATATATCCGGCTATTCCCATAATGGATGTGCGCGCTCCGCTGTTAATGCGTGTTCGTCCTCCGAGTGCTTGTTTTCTCAAAGTGCATATGGATGCTCCTGTATCTACCAAGAATTTTATTTCGTTATTGTCAACAGTTTTTAAAATGACATATAGGCCGTTCGCGATTCCTCCCGTGCAAATGGCAATGGGTGGTGGCGTACTTATTGTACCCCCTCCGACGGGTTGGCTTGCCCGTCGTGGGGTATGGCGTTTCCCGAGTCAAACGCTAGAACTCGGTTTTGCCCATTATATTGGTTGTTGTAGTTATGATTGTTGGTTGGTTGGTTGTTGTATTTGTTGTTTCTCCCATTGTTGTTATGGAGACCCCGATTCGTATGGCGGTTATTTCCTCGATTTTGGTTGTTCCGTCTATTGTGATTATTATTCGATCGTTGTTGGTGTTGATGTTGAGGTGGTTGGTAGTTATTATTCTGACCTTGTTGCCCATTCCTCGCACCTTGATATGAGTTGTGGTTGTTGTGGCGGTTTTGGGATCCCCTGTAACCATGTCGGTAGCTACCCCTGTTTGCATTGTTACCGTTTGTATGCTGTCCATATGAGTACTGTTGCCGTGGTACAAAATCATTTGTGTACCGAACTGCTTCAGGCCGAGGAAGAGTATTGCCAGGGTCTAACTCTAGTAAATGTTCGATTGCGCTCTGCATGTTTGTATGCCGAGCACAATCCAGTACAATCTTGTACCTTTCATTCACCCCTTTTTTTAAGAAGGCGAGACCTCGGCGGTCATTAGCAGTTGTTAGAGTAGCCCGTGCTGACTCTCCTTGGGCAGTGACTTCCAGCGTGGTCATCCTTGCGATTAAAGTTTCCACATCGGACACGTACTCACGCATCGGCCTAGTGCCTTGTTTGAGCCTGTCTAACTTGAACTGCAGTGTCTCGAGATTCTCCTTGGGCCCGCATTTATTGTTCAGGGCGGTCTTTAGCTCTGCAAACGTGGATGGCTGGATTGACCCTAACTCGGTTAGAGCTTTCCCTTGTACCTTACATTTTAGAAGGAATTTAATCAAGGTTGGTTTGCTCGCGCTGTTGAGGGTGTCGTGATAGAACTCGGTACTATTCACAAAATCCCTGATGTGTTCTGCACGCTTGTCGTCCGTGTCACAGGTAAGAGTTGGCAGTTTTTGGGCGGTGCTAAAACTGAAATCTTCACCCATATTGTGTGTTTCAATTGTGACTGCTATAGGATTATCTATTCCGGTTTTTTGATGTTTGGCCTGATTTTTGGTGCCTACTTCTACTGTCCCCTCAGAGTCTGTTTCGGAGCTCGAATCGGTGTCGTCGAGACTATTCCTCACTATGTTCTCTGATCCTTCTTTATAGCTCTGCGCGACTGTTAATGTACTCCTTAGCTCCGTACGCTCTAATTCGGAGAGAGCAGTCTGGTCTATAAGCGCTAGTTGGTAACAAAAGGCAGCCCAGAGCTGATCTATATGCTCGAGTTTTTTGCTTACTCCAGCGGCTTTTCGCTTGCGCTTCGGAGACTTTTTCAGACTGTCGTAGCAGACTTGAAGCGAAGAGAGACTTTCGTGGAGCGGAGCAAAGTTCATGGAACCGTGATGCTAGATGATGCAGAGATCAAAGAGAAGAAAGAATTAAAAGAACGAAATGTTCATGTGACGCGAAATCAAGAGAAATCTATCGAAATGAGATCAAAAGAAAGTAGCTAAGATGAAGTGTTTGCGAAATCTAAATCCAATCTTATTTATTCATACATGGAAAAATTTTTTTTTTTTTTATTCATAATAAATGTGCTATTACTATTATTATTATTATAACTTAACTATAAGGATAACATAATCGGCAAAAATGGTTATACCGTTACTCTTCTCCTTTCGAGATGGATGACTGTGTCGGCTATGAGTTTTCTCCTATAGTGCTGCAAACCCAGGTAGACGAGGCCGATCACTATGGCCGTAATGAATATAAGCAGCAGCACAGCGGCAGTTAGATCGGTGCGCTGGGGTTGGTCGATATTGGCGGCTAGCAGTTGCGGACCGGTGTTTATAGTCTCCTGCTTGCTTTCTGTGCCTCCCATTTAGAGTTGTTCTCCTTGGACTTCTTCTTTAGCGAAGATTCGGTGCGCTGCTGTCGCCGTAGTTCGCGAAGTTCTTTTAAAAAGGTGTCCCGTACAGTAGCGGGTTGTCCGGGTATGCCGGCTAACCTTTTCAACTCGATTTGACGTACTCGTCGCTTATGTTGGGCTCTTCCCCGTGTTTTCTGTTTGGGGGTCTCCAACGGTTTGGGTGGTTAGGAGATGCGGTGCAATTGTTCTATACTCCTGGCAGGATCGCCATGTAATATCCCACTCGCTTGGTCCTGTGGAATATATATAAACTCTCACCCGGCTATTACGCTCTGGTTCAAGCTCTTAGCACTTGTGCAGTAGAGTGGTTTGACTTAAAGGAATTTGGGCTGAATAGCCAGTAAAACCCGTTCAAGTAGACTCTCGTTTGGAAAGTGATTTTATTATTAAAATTTCAGACTATTTATACAGTTTTTTACTTCTTAAAATCTATACCTACTTCGATTCTTGAACCCTTAAACCATTAACCATACTTATTGCACACTATGCATATTAGACGGCCGAGGCACTTGAATAGTAGCCACTTGAAGCAATATGCCTAATCGGCATATTGTTGTGACAGGCAAACGACCCTCATCGTTGTCGATGCCTGCGCTCGGTAATATGAGCGTTGTTCACGTCGTCTGCTTTGTGCATGTCTTTCATGTGCAGTATGTGTATTTAAATGTAGTATGGTTAATGATTTATGGCATGCGCCGAGTTCAAGATAACGAAATAGTATCTCTAATCAATTAGTTAAGTGGTCGCTGGTGCGATCCCGTCACAACACAGTCTGCAGAAGTAGTTCTTCCATATCCTCAGCATCGACTGCGATTCTACTATGATGTTCCCTTGTTCGTCCTTACAGGCTTCGGTTCGGGCTCTGTAGCCTTGGCAGGTTCTTTTTACCCTTTGGTAAATCTTCCGAACCTCATTCCTGCTGTAGCATCTCTCCATTTCCTCGATCGCGCGCTTCTCGTGCTCTTTCTTTTTTCTCCTGAGAAGCCGGTGTTCGTCTCTTCTTTTCTGCGCGTAGAGCTCACGAGCAGCTCTGGTCCTTCTTTGCAGCGCCGCTTTGTATGCCTCTTGTTTCGCTGCATGTGCTTGCCGGCACTCGTCGTCGAACCAGGGGTTTCGTTGTGGTGGTCGTGTGAAACCAAGCACATCAGAGGCGGCGTCTCTGATAGCTTTTTGGCAATGTTGCCACTGGTCTTCAATGCTTGATGCTGGCTGCATAGAACCTCTTGAGAGATTTAGAGAGACTCGATCGGAGAAGGATCTGGTGATCTCTTGCGATTTTAGCCGTCCGACGTCAAACTTCCTCACAGTATTTACTTGTCTTGGCGGTGTTCGGGATATCCGAAGGCGTACCTTGGCTACGACAAGGTAGTGGTCCGAGTCAATGTTCGCTCCTCGAAACGTTCGGACATCCATAATACTGGAGGAGTGTCTTGCGTCGATCGCAATGTGGTCAATCTGGTTGACGGTTGATTGATCGGGAGATCGCCATGTGCCTTTGTGAATATCGAGATGCGGGAACCGCGTACTTGCTATGACACCATTTCGCCCCGCCGCGAAGTCGATCAGCCTAAATCCGTTATCGGAGGTGGTGTCGTGTAGGCTGTACCTTCCGACAGTACTACCAAAGATGCCCTCTCTTCCTATCTTTGCATTAAAATCACCTAGGACGATTTTAATGTCATAGTTAGGGCATTGCTCGTACGTCTTGTCTAAGAGCTCGTAGAATCTTTCTTTGGTGTCGTCGTCTTTCTCCTCCGTGGGGGCATGGGCGCATATTAGGCTAATGTTGGCGAATTTAGCCTTGATGCGGATTGTCGCGATTCGCTCGTTCACACAGCTGAAACTTAAGACTTCTTGCCTAAGTCTGCCTCCAACGACGAAACCACATCCAAATAAGCGCTGTTTTTGCTGCCGATAGCAGTCGCCATAATAGATGTCGCAGTTTTTCATCCTCTTCTTGCCCGGTCCATCCCATCGCACTTCTTGGATGGCGGTTAGGTCTGCTTTATAGCAGTTCAGGGCCTCCGATAGTTGTTCGGCTGCACGTGGTCTGTTAAGGGACCTAACATTCCAAGTGCAAATCCGAAATTCGTTGTCCTTTATTCGTTTGCCAGGTTCGTCAACAGTAAAATCATCCGTATCCGAGGCTTGTTGTCGTTTCGGAACTATTGTTGTTTTCCGCAGTCGGGCAGTTACCCCGGCGTACAACCCCCAACCTGGAGGGCCAGGCCCTTTGTTGGACCCCTTGGACGAAAGGGGCCGGATTCCTCCGGTGTCAGTAACTCACTTCGGGGATGTGAGAGCTGCCGTTGGCCCATAAAGGGTTCATCCGCCACCATCTCTGTTTCAGGACCCTGACTAGTCCTGAAAAATCCTCACTGACCTCAGCTCCAAATATGTCGAAGTAGCTCAAGTAGGTATCTGCCAAATTGACTGTTGCCGTCACCGTTGATTCAGTCTAGTGAATTCATCCGCCGTACGTCCTCTTTCTGAGGGGCTCATGTAAGACTTCTGAGACTCGTTCAGTCAGTCATTCCGACAGAGCATTATAAAAATAAATAAATAGGCGGCGCGACAGGCGGTAGACACCCAAGGCCTAGCTTCTCGCAACCATTCGTTTTGTGTGCGTTTCTATTTTTGGAACGAATGGAAGGGACCTACGATTTTATGCCGAATCCGAACGGCTGAATTGAGAAGCTTTTTCAGGACAGTCATACTCTCGGATATTTGTCAGACGTTCGCGCGAGGTGGCGCAGTAGAAAAAAAACCTTAAGATGTAATGTAATGTAAGACAGAGCATTATAGTGTTGCTATTTTCTTCGTTTTCAACACTCGCGCTTATAAGTTTAGCAAGCCAAGCCCGGAAGGGCGAGGCCAGTACTCGGTGGTTACCACTCGGAGGTAAAATAAGCACAATTGATGTGTATGAAAAAGTTACAACAGCTGGGCACCGCCAAGTTGATGCCAGTCAGCGCCTACCCGATTCATACACACCCAACCACCATAAACATAAATTGCATTTTACAAATTGCCTCTTCAGAATAAGGTCTACGATTTTCTAATTGGAATGGACTTTATTAGCAAGAATGTAAACGAAATCAATATTAGAAATAAGTATATGAAATTATAGTCAGGATAAAATTATACTCTTAAGATTATGAAACAGTGGAATGTTACGAAATAAACGATGATAAAAATAATGAGATAGATTTATCTCACTTAAATCATGTGATGGATCATTTTATAAAAGTAAATTTTTGTTTATTTCCCAAATGTGGGCATGCCTTAAAACTGCCTGCATCTGGAATTCTGCATGCAATTCTTTAGAGTTTAACGTTCAGTGTATTGTACACACGGAAATAAAAGGAAGGGAAAGAAAAGCTCCATTTTTGTTTCTTCGAGAGAGGAGGTGACTCGTTTTTAAGCGAGGAGCTGAAGCGCTCTTTTGGGATCAGCCTCTGACGAGTGGACATCAACGTGAATGTCAACTAAGTTGCGTTACCAATAAATTAATAAAGTAAAACTTAAACTTAACTTCGTAACTTAAAAGTAAAGTAAAAACAATTTTATTACATTTAAAATCTTTCCTTGAAACGAAGAAAAAACAAATTCCGAAGGAAAAATTTCCTTAAGATAAAAATCGCTTGTCAACGTCATCGTCAAAAAAAAAAAATACGATCACCCAGCAGATCGAATTGCTAAGCAGTTATCGGCTATTTCCCATTTTTATTCGATCGAACGGAAAAACAAAAAGAAATCCATGCCTACGTTTTCTTTACACGAAAGAAACACATAAAAAAAATCGATCACCGGCATCTCTGTCCAGAGAGCAGCACCCGCACATACCACCATACCTAAAGAGATATCACCGTCCACCGATTGCATTGAGATTCAGCTATACCGTTCCACTGATTAGTGCAAATCTCCCAGCTCCTATGCTCTTGTCAACACCACTTGTGACTTCAGTTTCCGCCGCAGAGTCAAAACGAGACGTCCAAAATTTCCTGTCCAGTAGTGAGTTATTATATATAATATATATATACCCCAAACCTTAGTTTCGTTACATAACAAAAGAAAAAAAAAGAGAAAAAAAAAGGGAATCGAGGACATTCAATTTGATTTTTATAATAATAGTTCTATAATATTCTAGTGTCATAATTTATCAATATTAAAAATAACTTGCATACGAGTGTATTGTAAAATGAATTGCCAAACAAATATAGTTACCTACACATAATTTATAATTGCATAAAGAAAAAAAATCGTTATATAATACAAAAAGTATAGGTTACTGGTGGTTCCAAGTGTGTGCTACATAAAAAAATCATATACTTATAGGGGATAAATTTGGATTTTCAGCTACATCGTCAGGCCTGCCGAACGTAAGAGTTTTTTTTAACTTCTAATTAACTACATACTTATATTTAAGAAATAATTTAACGTTGAACTACCTATAAATACCTAGTGCTATATTCTAATTTCTATATTCTAAGCTATTCATAGTTCATTTGACCTATGACCCTATTTTTGCTATAACTAAGTATACTTATAACTATATATGTTTGCAAGGAAGTTGCCATGATTTCGAATTTGTTGGTTTAATTTTTTTTTAATCTCGAATGCCTAAAAGTAAAGTTAATATGAATTGTTTAAATAAAATGGATTAAGATGTTGGTTTAAAATTCAGGGTTTGATTTGGCCGGTGCTGGTTATTCGAATATGAGAAAGAGGGGTTAACAATGACGGAAAGGGGTGCTATACCGTTTAAAAGCACAAGGTAGGGAGGGCAAGGTTGAGAACAAATACCACCAAAGTTCTCACAACAAACTTTGGATCACAGTAGTTTTTTTTCTCACTAGTCTTTTTTTTCTTTCGGGTTCAGTAGATTTTTTTGTTTTTGTTTTATTAGCACAACTTTACTTTGTTTACCTTTGAGTATGTGCACGCAAAAATATTTAGTGTGACCAGGGATTCACGAACGGAGGCAACAACCCCACCCAAAACGACGAGCTAGGTCCAGTGCAAAGCTAGGCGTGCACTTCGCGTCCTAGTAGTATCCCATCTTACCAAAGTGGTCATTACATAAATTGGCGCCCAACGTATGGGGCCACAGCATTAGGCTGTGACTCAGTTTAATTTTAACTTTCTCAACACTTTAAATATTTAATCTTTATTTGCTTTCTTTAAATTTAACTAAATTTTTGATAATACGAATGTGTTCTGGTTTGGAATTGCAAGTTATTGGGTCTCATTTTACTGATAATTGACCAGCCTGAGACATTGTATTTTGTTTGTAAGCTGCTTTAGCTTACAAAGTCAGCTTAAACCAGAATTATTGCACTTGTTATGGAGTATTAGCCTCTAGTGATATCATTAGAATATTACAGCTAACCATAGACATGCATTGATATCTGTTAATTTTGGAAAGAGTATTGTAGGGTGTTTTGCATTAGGATCACTTTTGATGCTTACCTATAATATTCAACTCCTAAGTAGAGTTTGCTTGCATTATTATACCCGGTACCACACTGTGGTGAGGGTATATTCACTTTGTCATTCCATTTGTAACGCCCATAAGTAGGCGTTGTAGGTATGACAAACTATATATATTATTGATCAGCATCACTTTCTTAGTCGATCTAGCGATGTCCGTCTGTCTGTCCGTCTGTCTGTCTGTCCGCACGATTACGGCCGTAATTTAAGAGCTATCGACTTGAAATTTGGTACGTAAGCTTTTATCCACCAGACTGAGGCTAAGTTCGAAGATGAGCAAGATCGGATGAAAACTACTACTACCTCCCATACAAAAGTATCAGATTTATATAGCTTTTTATGTTAAAAATTAAATTTAAATAGCTACAGTAAAGATAGCAAGTTTAAACTTTGCACGTATTGTTTTAATAATATTTAAAATTTTTTGACAAAAAAGGAGCTTGATCGAATAAAAACTACCCATACCTCCCATACAAATATATAATTTTTTAATACTAAAATATTTTTTTATTTTACAATAATAGTCGTATTTTTTGGAAATCTATAGCTAGTTCACTTTTACTTTTACATGCAAAACTGGTATACTCACTTTTGGTTTTGTTATACCCACTTTTGGTTTTACATGCAAAACGGTTATACTCACTTTTGATTTTGTTATACTCACTTCCCAAAAAATACGCCTAATATAGTACCGGGTATTTGAGCTTCGGCATAGTCGAAGATAATTGTCTTATCTACTGGTTTTTTTAAGTTTTGATAATATACATTGTAATTAAATTGATCCAAATTTTGTTCATAGCTAATAGATTTTTGTTAACCCCAATCATTGAAGAATCACTTGTATCGGCCAAACAACAATCAAACTGCATACACATTACCTTTATTGTTAACGATATTAATTTTTTTTTTTGTTTATGCTTATTTTTATTTGACACTAATTTGTTTTTTTAATTTAATTCTGATTCTTACATAATTAACGACAATTCATTTCCTTCTCTTTCATCTGAAAATTTACCACTTCCAAAATGCCTCTCACCCACAGCAATGAGAATATTGCTCAAGCGGTAACTGATAAGGAGTTATGTACTATTTGCAAAGCTGCTATGACAGATCAAAATGCAACGTCTTTTACCCCCTGTAGTCATAAATTTCATACTGCTTGTATGTCGTCATGGTTCAAGGATAAATCGTTTTGCCCCAGCTGCAATACTCCATGTCAAATTGGCAATGTCTCATTTGCTTCCAATGGAAATTTAAACGATTCTGTTCACTCTCAGATGCACTATGCAGATGGAGCGGGTGCTTCACGAGGTCAAACTTCGTCATTCAGAGGAGGGCCTAATACTCGATCCAAAACTACTCACTGGAGCTCAGCTAACTGGTCAAATCGAGAGGCAAGTAATCGTAGATCTCCAAGACCTCGGCGTAGAGGAAATAATGCCCATTTCAATGACTCGGCGAATGTAGTTCCTCATCTAGACCAAGGCCATGTTCAATCATTGATCGACAGCTCTCTTCAGAACTTTGAATCGAGTACATTGAACAATATTAGAAACACGGTAGGAGACCTAGTTACTGAATCGTTACAAACCTTTTTCTCTAACATGAATATAAATAATCCCCGACCCAATACTCCTGTGGTTGAACAACCTGTATTTTCCAGAGATGTGCCTCAAAGAAATGAGCATGACCAGATCAGGTCAAGTCCTCAGATCAATAGAGATAGTCAGTTAGAGAATTTATCGGTTCAATCTAGCATCAGAGCAGATAAAGTTTCTAACATAATCCTCAATTGGCGTTTAAAGTTCGATGGATCTGTTGATACCATACCAGTAGATGAGTTCATATATAGGGTTAATGCTCTGACAACACAGTCGTTGAGTGGGAATTTTGATGCTCTGTGTCAAAATGTTCATACTTTATTTGATGGGAAAGCTAAGACCTGGTATTGGCGTTATCATCGAAGTGTCAGTTCATTAGATTGGTTCGCACTTTGTGCCGAGCTCAAAAGAAGTTTTAAAGATTATCGAACTGACTTCGACATTAAGGAATTGATTCGAAACCGCAAACAACGAGACAACGAACCTTTTGAACAATATCTGGATGATGTTTTGGTTGTCACTGACCGACTACGTTCTCCTATGCCAGACGACGAACTTGTTGAAACTGTTCTACGTAATCTTCAGCCTAGTGTTCGTCTTGGGTTGTTACACCTAGACATCACTTCGGTTTCGCAATTGCGCAAAGAGTGTCAAAAGCATGAGAATTTTTTCCAAAACATGCAGCAACAGTCTTCAACGAATAGAAACTTTCAACCTCGTCGGTTTATATCTGAGATTGAAAATGTTTTCTTAACCTCTGATTCCGTCGCTAATATCGATGAAATTACCGGTAACACAAGTCAATTAGTAAATGAAACTCGGTGCTGGAATTGTACTGATGTAGGTCACAAATATCAAGACTGCACAAAGGATAGACGTGATTTTTGTTATGGATGTGGTGCAGCCGCGGTTTTCAAACCACATTGCCAAAGATGTTCTCCCAATTCGGGAAACGGCAGGATGGATGCCTCCAACACCAACAGGAGACATCCGAACCTCAATCAGCGAAACAATCGATCTTAACGCCATCCAAAACTCTCAGTAACTCGGATAAAAATAGTTCTTCTTTCCAAATAATTCCATATCATATTCGATTAGAACGATACAATACTATTAGATCAAGGATTTTCTCTCAGGATGAAACTAAACCAATTAGAAGGTCAACTAAGCGAATGCGCAGTTTCTGGCATAAGGTTCAATCGAGCCGTAGAAAGCTCGTTTCTACAATTTTTTCGAATACTACAGATCTTCGACCTTATGCCAATGTTAGTATTCTCGGCAAGAACTACTTAGGATTGTTGGATAGTGGTGCGACAATAAGCTGTATGGGATCATCGGCAGCAGCACATGTTCTAAATTCTGGTGTTAAAATTCGTAACTTTGATAGTTTCGTAAAGACAGCTGATGGCAAACGTCAAAATGTTGTGGGAAGTTTTGATACGGAAGTCACGTTCCGCGATAAGATTCATCACCTAGAAATTTATTTAATTCCAAACCTCTCTCAGGATTTATATCTGGGAATTGATTTCTGGAGAATTTTCCAGCTTGCTCCAGAAATTATTAGCTGCATTGATAACACTGCCCCTGATCCCAATGTACATCAATTGACGCACACCCAACAGCAAAAACTCCAGTCTGCAATCAGATCTTTTCCCTCATTTGAAAAGGAAGGCCTAGGGAAAACAACACTCATCGAACATTCAATCGATGTTAAAGATGCTAAGCCGATAAAACAACGGCATTTTACGATATCCCCGGCTGTAGAGAAATTAGTGGGAGAAGAAATCGATAGGATGCTTGACTTGGGTGTAATCGAGGAGTCACACAGTTCGTGGTCATCATCATCACCTGTTGTGCTAGTGCGCAAGCCAGGTAAAGTGCGACTGTGTTTAGACTCACGGAAGGTTAACTCTCTTACGGTTAAGGATGCTTATCCATTGCCTAACATTGAAGGGATATTAAGCAGGCTGCCTAGAGCGGAGTTCATTTCCAGCCTAGATCTGAAAGATGCTTTCTGGCAGATCCCGCTGGAAGTGAACTATCGCGAAAAGACGGCATTCACGGTACCAAACCAACCATTGTATCCAGCCTTACCAGATTTAGCAGTTTCCTGCGATTTTAGCAGGATTTGATCGTAAATTTCACATGCAGTAGATTTTTTAGCATTTTTGTAAATTTCAGCAGTTTTTAGCAGTTTTTGAATATGTTCAAAAAACATTTTGAAAAAAGCACATTTAATCAACATTTAGCACCATTTCATACATTGGCTATATAAAAAATTGGCAAAACTAGAAAAATTTAAATGCGACGACGTATGGATATGACATGATGTTGTTTCGTCCTACATCAGGGTTTTCCTATTAGGTGCTTGTTTTTTTGTTTGCTTTTGCCCTGGAAATACAAATTTAAGCAACGAAAATACAAAAGACTAATTTGCTAAAATGTTTTTTTTTCTTTATTGCTTTCATTCATCAATACTTAACTGCAAAAGTGCAAATCGTACACAAATTCCGCAACCAATTTCTTTCTGTCGGAGCATATCGGAATAAATTTTTATGAAGCTGTCAAAAATATCAGTCAAAAACGCACTTGATCGCACTATACTGCAACGCAAAACAAAAGTAGTGGAACTTCCATAAGTCCAACTCTCAAAATGAAAGAAAATAAATTCGAGTTATTGAAACTTCGAGTTATGAAGGCCAAAAGTTGAAAAGTTGAAAACGTAGAGTTCTCAATAAAACTTCGAGTAAAAGAAAAATTGGACCTCAAGAAGTTCGAGTTATGGAAGTTTGACGTACACAATAATATGATAATTGTTTGTAAATGTAAAATGATTCACAAGAACTACATTAGCTAATAAGTAAAAAATTCAAATATTTTTCGTGGAGAAATCGATCATTTCTGCATTTTTTACGGTTTTGTTTAGCAGTTTTTGCAGTTTTCCGCCCCGGCTTTAGCATTTTTGGAAAAAATAATCTGGTAACGCTGATTGTATCAGTTTGCCGTGATGCCGTTCGGGCTTTGCAATGCGCCCCAGTCAATGTGTAGGTTAATGGATAAGGTGATCCCATATACCTTAAGAGAGAGAGTCTTCGACTCGTATATCTTGATGACCTCTTGCTAGTTTCTGAAGATTTCGACTCTCATGTTAAACTTTTACACGAAGTGGCACTACATATTCGTCGAGCCGGACTTACGATAAATATAGGCAAAAGTAAATTTTGCTTGAAACAAGTCAACTATCTTGGTTTTATTGTTGGCAATGGGAACCTATACACCGATCCCGAAAAGGTTTTAGCAATAACCGAGTATCCAGTTCCAAGGTCCGTGCGACATCTTCGGCGATTTCTTGGAATGGCTGGCTGGTATCGGAGATTCATTGCTAACTTTGCGAGTATATCAGCACCACTAACCGATTTATTAAAAGCCTCTAAACGATTTTCTTGGACTAGTGAAGCTCAAAGATCATTTGACGATTTAAAAGAAAAATTGACGTCAGCCCCATTCCTTTCAAATCCGAAAAGCCTTTTATCGTACAATGCGACGCAAGTCAGTATGGAGTAGGTAGTGTTCTTGCACAGAAAAATGATTCTTGTGATGAAATGCCTATTGCATTCATGTCACAAAAACTGAACAAAGCCCAACGTAACTACTCCGTTACTGAACTGGAGTGTCTTGCGGCTGTACTGGCAATCAAGAAATTTCGTCCATACATCGAGCGTCACAAGTTCACAGTGATAACTGATCACGCTAGTTTACGATGGCTTATGCGACAAACTGATTTAAGCGGTCGACTAGGACGCTGGGCTTTAAAATTGCAGGCCTTCGAGTTTGACATTCAACATCGGAAAGGAAGTGCGAATATTGTACCGGATGCTTTGTCGAGGGTGTTTTCAGAGAATTTGGATGAACTATCCTGTATCGAGTTAGAAAAACTGCACCAAATCGACCTGACATCATCCGCGTTAAGTAAGTTTATCTACCATCGCACTGAGTTTTCAATATGAAATAATGAGCAAGAATATTATATCTGGAAATTATTTGTTCCTTCAGAATTAAGAGCTGCTTTGATTCACAATGCTCATGATGTTCCCACCTCTTCTCATGGAGGCATTGCTAAAACTGTTGAAAGGTTACAAAGATACTTCTACTGGCCAGGTCTAGCAAAAGATGTGCGTAATCACATAATTGCTTGTGAGATTTGTAAAACAACAAAGCATTCTACAGAAGTTACGAGGCCACCAATGGGCAAACATCAGGAAATAGAACGTGTCTTCCAAAAACTTTATCTGGATTTTATCGGTCCCTTTCCCAGATCTAAAAAGGGTAATACAGACATTTTTATTGCTTTAGATGGTTTGTCTAAATTCACTTTCCTACATCCTGTAAAGAAATTCACGGCTAAGGTAGTTATTACCTTTTTGAAGGAGCATGTATTTGATGCTTTCGGAGCTCCTGAAATAATTTTGACGGATAACGGAAGCCAGTTCAAATCAAATCTGTTTGAATCTTTCCTGACTAAGCTGGGAATCAAACATCTCTGTACTGCTGTCCATTATCCCCAATCAAACGTTAGCGAGCGTGTCAATCGTTCTATAAATGCAGCTTTGCGAGCTTATATAAAAGATGATCATAAAGAGTGGGATGAACACCTTAGTAGTATAAATTGTGCCCTCAGGAACTCGATTCACCAAACCATAAAATATAGCCCATATTTTGTTGTTTTTGGACAGCATATGCTGACACATGGATCCAAGTACGAACTACTTCGGAATTTGCATTCACTTGAAGAACCAAGTTCCAGATTAGGAAAACCAGATGAACTATCACTAGTGCGCAATTCTGTAAAGAGACATATTAAAAAAGCTTTTGAAATCAATCAAAGAACGTACAATCTACGATCGAAACCAGTGACGTATAAAGTAGGCCAAGAGGTTTTTTATCGCAATTTTTCCCAGAGCGATGCTACGAAAAATTTCAATGCTAAGTTATCTCCGACATTCCGCAAAGGAAGAATTAAGGAACGAGTAGGTTCTTGCTACTATATCTTAAAGAAATTAGACGGAAAGCTTATCGGAACATATTATGCCAAGGATATTCGTTCTTAACCGATTTACCATCTTTCAGGTTTCATTCCTTATCGAAAAGTGTTTGATGGAATGAAACCTGTTTTGTGATGGATCATTTTATTAAAGGAAATTTTTGTTTATTTCCCAAATGTGGGCATGCCTTAAAACTGCCTGCATCTGGAATTCTGCATGCAATTCCTTAGAGTTTAACGTTCAGTGTATTGTACACACGGAAATAAAAGGAAGGGAAAGAAAAGCTCCATTTTTGTTTCTTCGAGAGAGGAGGTGACTCGTTTTTAAGCGAGGAGCTGAAGCGCTCTTTTGGGATCAGCCTCTGACGAGTGGACAATTGGACATCAACGTGAATGTCAACTAAGTTGAGTTACCAATAAATTAATAAAGTAAAACTTAAACTTAACTTCGTAACTTAAAAGTAAAGTAAAAACATTTTTATTACATTTAAAATCGTTCCTTGAAACGAAGAAAAAACAAATTCCGAAGGTAAAATTTCCTTAAGATAAAAATCGCTTGTCAACGTCATCGTAAAAAAAAAAATACGATCACCCTGCAGATCGAATTGCTAAGCAGTTATCCATGCCTACGTTTTCTTTACACGAAAGAAACACATAAAAAAAAATCGATCACCGGCATCTCTGTCCAGAGAGCAGCACCCGCACATACCACCATACCTAAAGAGATATCAGAGATACCGTTCCACTGATTAGTGCAAATCTCCCAGCTCCCACGCTCTTGTCAACATCACTTGTGACTTCAGTTTCCGCCGCAGAGTCAAAACGAGACGTCCAAAATTTCCTGTCCAGTAGTGAGTTATTATATATAATATATATACCCCAAACCTTAGTTTCGTTACATAACAAAAGAAACAAAAAGAGAAAAAAAAGGGAATCGAATGTCCTATATTTAATTTGATTTTTATAATAATAGTTCTATAATATTCTAGTGTCATAATTTATCAATATTAAAAATAACTTGCATACGAGTGTATTGTAAAATGAATTGCCAAACAAATATAGTTCCCTACTACACATAATTTATAATTGCATAAAGAAAAAAAAATCGTTATATAATACAAAAAGTATAGGTTACTGGTGGTTCAAAGTGTGTGCTACATAAAAAAATCATATACTTATAGGGGATAAATTTGGATTTTCAGCTACATCGTCAGGTCTGCCGAACGTAAGTTTTTTTTTAACTTCTAATTAACTACATACTTATATTTAAGAAATAATTTAACGTTGAACTACCTATAAATACCTAGTGCTATATTATAATTTCTATATTCTAAGCTATTCATAGTTCATTTGACCTATGACCCTATTTTTGCTATAACTAAGTATACTTATAACTATATATGTTTGCAAGGAAGTTGCCATAATTTCGAATTTGTTGGTTTAATTTTTTTTAATCTCGAATGCCTAAAAGTAAAGTTAATATGAATTGTTTAAATAAAATGGATTAAGATGTTGGTTTAAAATTCAGGGTTTGATTTGGCCGGTGCTGGTTATTCGAATATGAGAAAGAGGGGTTAACAATGACGGAAAGGGGTGCTATACCGTTTAAAAGCACAAGGTAGGGAGGGCAAGGTTGAGAACTAATACCACCAAAGTTCTCACAACAAACTTTGGATCACAGTAGTTTTTTTTTCTCACTAGTCTTTTTTTTCTTTCGGGTTCAGTAGATTTTTTTGTTTTTGTTTTATTAGCACAATTTTACTTTGTTTACCTTTGAGTATGTGCACGCAAAAATATTTAGTGTGACCAGGGATTCACGAACGGAGGCAAGAACCCCACCCAAAACGACGAGCTAGGTCCAGTGCAAAGCTACGCGTGCACTCCGCGTCCTAGTATTATCCCATCTTACCAAAGTGGTCATTACAATCAGCAAGAGAAACAAAAATTAAATGATCTTCTTAAGCAATATCAAAAACTAATCTACAGAGAGGGAGATCAACACGAACAGCATTATGCATGAAGCATGAGATAAGAACTACCACACTGAACAGCAAATAAATGCGAGATTGTATAGATTACCACCAAAACACGAAGAAGAAGTTAGGAGTCAGATAGATGAGATGGAAAAACAAGGCATCGTTAGAAAATTTAACAGTAGATATGCTTCTCCAATAGTTGTTGTACCAAAAAAGTTAGACAGTACTGGAAAACAAAAATTTAGGATATGTGTCGACTATAGGAAATTAAATGAAATCACGATAGATGATAAGTTCCCTATACCTAATATAGACAGTATATTAGATAAACTAGGACGAGCCCAATACTTTACGACCTTGGATTTGGCCAAGGCATACCATCAAATTAAAATACATCCGAGAGATATCCATAAAACCGCATTTGTAACTCCAAACGGTTTATATGAATATACTCGAATGCCTTTTGGCCTGAAGAATGCCCCAGCCACATTCCAAAGGCTCATGAATGAAGTATTGAGGGAACACATCAATAAAATCTGCGTAGTATATCTAGACGATATACTCATTTTCTCAACTAGTCTAGAAGAACATCTTCAGTCTCTAGTACTGATTTTTCAAGTCCTGTGTAAGCATAATTTGAAAGTTCAATTTGATAAGTGTTCATTTTTAAGCAAAGATACGGAGTTTTTAGGTCACGTCTTAACTAAAGACGGCATGAAACCGAACCCTAATAACATTGAAAGTATTCTAAACTTACAAATATATACCACAAACTGAAAAACAATTGAAAGGTTTCGGAACAACAGGGTATTACAGAAAATTTGTTAAGGATTATTCGAAAATAGGCACGAGTACGATAACTTAGGCGCCAAAAATTGATAACGGTTTTTTGTAGAGGGGTTAAATATAAGCATTTTTTACTATGGGAGGGGGGGTCTATCTGGCTTCGCTTAGGCGGGAGGAGTAATTTAAATAAAAATGAAACATAAAATGAAAATAAAATATTAAAAAAACAATGGCAACACTTACAATAAAGGACTTTAGGATTTTTGAAAGCCTAGAGCCTGTTCTTTCAAATTTTTTTTAAATCAAGTTATTTTTATTAACAGTTTTTGAAAAAATTGCTTTCAAACTTGAAATTTAAGGAAAAAAATTTAAAAAAAATGTTGTATGCTGATTTTTTCAATATTGAGAATATAGATACTTAATTTGTTTGTAGTTTTTACTGCCTAAATCAATTCTTAATCGAACACTGAAAACTAGATTGATTTATGTCTTCTAATTTTTGAGAAAATGGAAAATTACTTTTATGTGTCACAACGCTTAGAGTACAAATTGTTACCCTTGCACATTGAAATGAGTATGGGGGGCCATGCTGCCCCCCTGCAACCCCCCTGCTTGGGGTCACTGTTGGATTTTGGGACGAGTGCAAGGCTGAGTATATGCAAACTTTCTTTAAATTATCTTAGTTTACCCAATGTCAACAAGATTCTTCAGTAACAGTCTCTGGCCTAAAAGTTCACATTATAGAGAACATTTTGCTGATTTGCACTATAGACAATTTAGAAGATATTCCTAGCTATGAAAAATGCTATAGTACTTTGTTGTTAGTGTTGCCATTGATTTTTAATATTTTATTTGCATTTTAAGTTTTATTTTATTTTAAATTACCCCTCCCTCCTAAACGGAGCGAGATAGATAGCGAAAAATGCTTGTATTTAACCCCTCTACATAAATCCATCATTAGTTTTCATCGCCAAAATTATTGCACTCACAACAATTTTTGTCCTCAAATTTCAAATTTCAAGTTTGAAATTATTTTTTTCACAAACTATTAACAGAAATAACTTGATTTAAAGATAATATTCAAGAACAGATTCCAGGCTTTCAAAAATGATATACAGCGGAATTAATAAAAAAGCCCTATCCGCTCTTTAAAACATCTTTTAGCTGCCACACGGATAGTGGACTTATTCGTTTGATTACTTTTATTATTCATAAATACATCTTATATCCATATTAGCTATCCACTCTTTATCACTAAACGCACGGCAGCACTGCGTCCAAACTGTACTAAACAGCGATGCCAACTAAAAAATGTGATTTAGAGCCAGAAATGTGATTTCAGGGCTAGTTCAGGGCCAGACCAAACGACTTTAGTATATATCTACACTGTTTTGACGTTTTTGACATATAAAATACTGAAACAACATTTTAGTTTTAAATAATTAACTAAACTTTTACAGAAAAACAGTTTTATAGCAATAATTAAATGCGTATTGCTTGAAAATATAAATTAAACACAGTGCTAAAAGGTAAATTTACAGTGCTAGATCGAATGAAACAGGGCTAGAATTACACAATTGGGCTAGGTTTGGCATCGCTGGTACTAAACATGGTTATAAATCTGTCATATTCCATCAGCTGACACTATCATGCTCAGAGCATTTTCGTTTGCGAATTTTAGATTCTCTCTGAAATTCTCTACCAGCTTTTAAATTTCTCGCGTCCAATCGAACTTTTTGTTGGCATACGTGTATTTGAAATATGTGTATAGCAAGTTAACTGTGTGTGCAAGTTAACCACTCTCTATACGCCGAATTCGTTGAATTCAGTTATCCGCTCCTTAAAACATGTCAGTGAAAGCTAAGATATGTTTATAAATAATATTTACGACTTAAAAGATGTTTTAGAGCTAATTCTCCACTATGCGGTATTTATTAATACATATAAATATCCCCGTTTAAATCAAAATATGCTGAAATACGAAGCCAATTCCTTTCTATTCCCTTACATAAATTCCCTTAAAGTACATAATAAGGGTATTCACTTAATCAAATAAATTTATGCAGCTCGTAAATGTATAAATTTCTGCGGTGCTTTAAGTGAACACCCCTAGGAACTTGTCATTGCGTAAATCGCGTAAATCGACTGTATCTGGAATCACACAAACAATTCATATGACTGTCTCTCAAAGTTTGACATTTGTGATTTGCGTAACTTTCCGCGGTTGATTTCCGAGCCCAAATCGTCGCGGAAAATTATGAGGTCTGCGTAAACTATTCTCCATACAAAATCTGACAGTTCATTTACGTGGTGGTAAATTTCTGCAGTTTACGCAGTTTATGAGGCTTTTACGCGTTTAAGTGAATACCCTTAATGTACTTTTAATGTTTTTACGACGAAAAGGGGTTAGAGTCATTTGGAAATTAATGCGTTTCAAATTAATGCGACTAACGTTGTTTTTATTAATTATTCTGTTGGCTAAATTGCTGCAGTTATTTTTTCGGGATTTGCTCAAGTGTTTAGGAGGAAATGAAAGCGTTAATGGAAATTGATTAAACGCGACAGATAAAATGAAAGATATTTTGTTTCAATTATCTACTGGAGTTTTGGTGCATTTTTCACAGCACACGTGTAACATTTTGTAATACTCGTAATGGAATATTTTACACTTACCAAAAATTATACAAGGTTCGTTCGCGTACGCGATTTAAACCGAACGCAATAGATATCAATCGATCGCAACCGCACAAAATCTATACACGTTCTCATCAAAAATGACAGGTAAAGAGAAAACTAGCAAAATAAATGAGTAACCAACATTTCCCCTCCTGGCTCGAAACAAGCTCAGGAAATTTCTACCGGCATGTACTGATAAAATTGTCAAAAGCAAAAAGTTGACAGATAGACGAAATAAACAAAATATATTTTCCAACGATTGCTCGGTTGTGAGTTATACAGATATTGATAGAATACAAAATTATATCAATTTAATTAAAATTGTGAATTTTCGCTGCAGTTTGAAATAGTTTTGTTTTGTTCAAATTGGTGATTAGCTGGAAATGGCTCGAAGTAGCTCGAAGTGTATACACGTACTTTTCGGTACATTTTTCGCTCTCTGAGAGAATTGCGCTCAAATTTTCGAAATTGACAGATTTGTACTGCCTTGCTCGGAAAAGTACGCGAATAGACCTACAAGCTGCATACTCCGTTCAATGGTCTAACTTTTTTCCGCACAACTTTACTATTTCCACTTGACAAACAGCGAATGGTTCGAAGACACACTAGGGGTATTCATGCAACGTCGTAAACTCGTCGTAAACGTCGTAAGTTTACGACGTGGTAAATGAACTGTCAAAATTTGTATGGAAAATCATTTACGACGAGATGGTAAACTTACTACGCGAATTTGTGTGGAAAACCGAGATGGTAAAATTACGACGAATTATTTCACACTTGAAATATAGGCGCGAAATCAGAAAAAAATTACTTTGCATGCATTTATAATACTTTTGATGCATTTATAAATAGAAATTGCGAATTTTACTATTCCAAGTGTAGGATAATTAGTTAGTCCATCAAATTGTATTAAGAAAAAAAGTTTTAAAAGATACTAAATAACGAAATTTACAATTCCAAACAAAGGGAGTTTTCGTTCGCGGCAAAAATATTGGTATTGTAAATTTCGTTATTTAGTATCTTTTAAAACTTCTTTTCTTAATACAATTTAATGGACTAACTAATTATCCTACACTTGGAATAGTAAAATGTGCAATTTCTATTTATAATTTTATCAAAAGTGATTTGTTCGCATTTTATCAATTCGTTCGTTCCCTCTCATGTGAAACAGCTGATTGTTTTACCACCGTTTACCACAAACAGCAAATTGGGGCGTTCATGAAACGTTTGTCGTAAACTTACCATTTTACGCAAATGGTAAACTTACGACGTTTCATGAATACCCTTACTACTTCACTTTCACTATAGGTATCATTATGTTCCATTCTGTGCTTTTAGTATTGCATTCCACAATTTGTTGTAAAATTACTATCCACATGATGATTTCCAATCCATTGTAAATCGAATCCTCTCTTTTCCACCAATGTACACCGGCCCGGCATGACAGTAAACAAAATAAAACCGCTTGACAGTTATCAGCTGACTGCAGCTTTTTCAAAATTCACCAGCAAAATATGGATGGAATTATTCTCGATGAATTTAAAGAGACATTTTACATTCCACGATTTGCGTGGGTTGAAGCTTGAAGGCTGATAGGGAATTTCAGCTGCACACAAAATTCAGTTATTTATTGGAAGTGCTGTGTTTGTTTTGTCCGATTGGAGATGTGGAAATAAGAAAATAAAATCAAAACGTCAACAAAATAAGCACACAAGGCATTTAATTTTTTTTGTGATTAAAATAAAGTAAGGTGGTCTACAAAAGTATATAAATCTACTGTGGTTGATTAAGTGAAAGTGTCATTCGCAAAATAAAAGCAGTCCCAACAATCATGGATATTGAAAGTGCAAACGACGACCTAAAAAAAGAGGTGACAGCCATTCCAAAGTTTGGTTTGAAGCTCAAATTTAACCATGTCTACCCGGAGAAAAGGAATCAAAACTTGAGACCCTCAATTAAGCAATCGATTCCTTTTATTCCCTTGTTGTGGCGGTATGTTTGTCTATAAAATATTGCTCTTGGTATCAAAAACAATTAATAAGGGTACTTATTGTCTGTGTATTATCAAAATGTCAATCTATTGAATTTTCATTTCTTTTGTGTTCTGAATCTGCGTGAAAGAGGTTGGCCAATGCCCATTCCACTTGGACTGACATCATCGTTCCCTAATTATTCGTTCCTTGGTTAGTTGAGATACGTAAGTTAAGGTAGGGAACAAACAACATCATTGCGGCTGACCTCACTTCGTAACAACATGCCAGCACGATTGCGCTAAAACAGACTTTTCTGATAAATTAACTCTCTTCCACAAAAAAAAAAATAAATAACTTCCTTACCGCGGTACTACTACTACCCCTCATATTCCCTGATCCCTTGGTTTTTCCACAGTGTTCTAGTAAATCGTGTGCTGTATTCTCACGCGACAGATTGGCGCCGACCGAAATGAAATGTCGGTTACTAGGCGGGGTGATTTGGAATATTATATTCATCCGCAGAGCGCTAGAAAAATAGAATCTATTTGTTATCAAAAAACAGGACATTGTCAATAAGGGACAGTGGTTTCTATCTAATCAGTCGATTGGAACCTATATAATATTACTTATGGCAGTGAAACTATGTAAACATTTAGTAGGTATTATCGGTAAAAATAAACTTATCACAGTTTACACTGGCAATCGCAAATACCTACATACATTATTACGTTCTTGATGGTAATCCACTTCCACATAATCAGGTGTTCACTTGACTCTATAAATCGTCTGTCACTTTGAGTTTGAGGTGAGGAAATTTGAGAATGGATTCTGTTTCGCACGCCTTTTCATAATTAATTGGCTGCTTTATTAGTTGTAAACCCAATTAAGCAGTACAACACACAGATACATCAATGTAATACGATCCTCACGTCCAGTATAAATAACAACTCCTAGTAGACTGAATTGTCGGACTAATTTTACGAGGAAATTTAAGATTGATAAAGAGTATTGTTCAATTGGCATCAAATTTGTAAAAAAAACACGCACTTGCGTAAAACCGGGTGTAACACTTAAATAAATAAATAAATAAATAGGTGGCGCAACAGGCAGGTAGACACCCAAGGCCTAGCTTCTCGCAACCATTCGTTTTTGTGTGAGTTTTTATTTCTGGGAAGAATGGAAGGGACCTACAATTTTATGGCAAGTCCGAACGGCTGAATTGAGAAGCTTTTTCAGGACAGTCATACTCTCGGATGTTTGTCAGACGTTCGCGAGAGGTGGCGCAGTAGAAAAAACCTTAAGATGTAATTTGTATTTTTGCGGGGATCGAACCTGGGATCCCTCGCACAGTAGTCCAGAACACTAACCACTGCGCTACTGGGCCCACGGGTGTAACACTTAACCTACAACATTTTGCTTTATTTGCACATCGTGTTGATGGTAGGTAGTATAAAAATATAATTTTTATTGATAAAAAACTGTAAATAAAATATGGCAACAACTATGGTCATTTTGTGTACGAGATAACTATAATCGCCGTAGGGGTTTTAGCCCACATGCCGATTTATATTAAGAACAAGTGACGACATTATGACCGCAATCGATTACCTACCTATATTATATAGTTTATCAGTAGACGTTGTTATATTTAAAGAAGAGGAGTTATGATTAGGTATTAAAAGAAATATGTACATATTTCCTTTTTCGTTTACAATGAATGAATTTAAAAACATAAAAATGTTGTGTACAAATTACCATATTTGTTTGTCATTTTAAAGCATAACATTAGAGTAGAGGTAAGATTGAATATAATAATGCATGTACCTAGGTACTGATGTTACCTACTATGCAAATTTCTTTTTCACAGAAGTTGCGTTTTTTTAAGTACAAATCATAAGAAATGAAGAAATCATAAAACAGAGCGACATCTATAGAGTAAAAAATGTCCCTTCCACTAAGAATCTACTAGTTGTTTATTGACAAAATAATGTACAAGTTGGCCTGTGATATCTGGTGGCGAGGAAAAGAACCCTCTCAGATACTCAGGAATCTGTCATCGGTAAGCAGCACGTGTATTTTTGTACAGGCAATTTATTTATTTATTTATTTGGGCGCAGTAGCGCAGTGGTTAGTGTGCTGGACTACTGTGCGAGGGATCCCAGGATCGATCCCCGGAAAAACACAAATTACATCTTAAGGTTTTTCTACTGCGCCACCTCTTGCGAACGTCTGACAAACATCCGAGACGAGAGTACGACTGTCCTGAAAAAGCTTCTCAATTCAGCCGTTCGGACTCGGCATAAAATTGTAAGTCCCTTCCATTCGTTCCAAAAATAGAAACTCTCACAAAACGAATGGTTGCGAGAAGCAGCGCCTTGGGTGTCTACCACCTGTTGCGCCACCTATTTAGTTTTTTTTTTAATTTATTTATTTTAAAAATGAAAAACTATTTTAATTGATGTAAACGCCTTGTGGCTCTAAAATTCAAGTATTGTTTATGAAAAATTAAATAACCCCGGGTTCACAAAATATGTTTAAATACCTAGTTTAAAAAATGGAATGAAAAACTTTTGTTGGTTTTGTGTGACAGTTATCCCAAGTTGGTGGGGGCTCCTTATTTAGGTGGTAGAGGTGGGTGGCTGAAGTGTGTCCTAGTCCTAGCTTTTAGAATTTTTGTGGGATATAGTGGCTGTGATTTTGTGGGATTGGTATTTGCGTAGAAGTGTCGGTATAGACTCCAAACAGCTAGTTCTTTTGTAGACATCCTCTTCTTTATGTTCTTGATAAAATCAGTCTTAGTGTAAGCATTGAATAGGTACACTGGAGCTTTGTTTGCGAAGTTAGCAGCTTTGTCTGCCAACTCGTTGCCACTAATCCCAACATGTCCGGGAGTCCACATCAGTTTTAATTAATAAACTACGAATGTTAGTTATGAGGTCCGTGTTGTTGTTTGCGTTTGCGATAGCTTTTATGGCGGAGAGAGGCTATCGGTACATATCACATTTTTCGTGGGTGTTTTAAGGGTGGCCTGGATGGCTGTTAGGATAGCAATCGTCAGATGTTACTGCAAAAGATGTGTTATCCGGTGTTTTGGATCCATCCGTGAATATAAACTCCCAGCCTTTGGCTTTTAGTTCTTCAGAGATATACAAGAATAACTTCCTGTATACTACGTTATTTGTGTCCGCTTTCCCGTGTGGTGGCAAATTCATTATAGAGGAGTCAGGATCGATAAGCCATGGGGATTGTGAGACTGTAGAGTTAATAAAATCTCGTCTTGGGGTATCAGATCTGGATTAAAGTTTATATATTTGAAATGGCGGAACTGGCTCTATTTACCCTTTTGCGTACCAGCGTATTGTTGATTTCTTGATCGAGTATGGAGTTGTTTATAAAGGTGAGTTTTCCGTAAAGCTTGTCAATTACTGCATCCTTTCTCTCTTCAATAGTAGGGAGACGCAATAGGCTAAAGCTGCATCTGGCTGCCTGATGGTAAATTGGCTTTATGATTTGAAGAGTTGATTTTGAGGTGTTTCCATAAATGTAGATTCCGTAATCGATTTTACTTAAAACTAGCAGTCTAGTTATATTACAAAGGGTGTTAATGTGCACTACTGTTCTTACAAGATAAATACTTATTATAAATACGATATTAGACCTTGTAGCAAGAGATTTTTTAAGTTCTAGACAATGGCTACTCCAATTGTATTTTTGATTAAATAATAGTCCTAGGATTCTTAAATCTTAAATCTTTGGCCCAAGAAGAGTTTGTCCATTCGAGGATGTCTTTAAGTGCGTTAGTCAGGTGTATTTTTGTTTCGTTTATTTTTTGACATTGGCTTAGTATGTATGAATATATCATCAGCGTAAAGACAGTGACTTAGGTACTTGTGCTTTGATAATACATCAGCTATAACTTCAAATGCAACAGCAAAAAGGACAACGGATAGGGGTGATCCTGGGGGATTCCGCTATGTAGAGGAAGGGTGGCAGAGTAGCAATTGTTTGCTTTAACACAGAACTTTCTATTGCTAAGAAATGCTTTTACATAATTAAACATTTTAGGATCCCATTTTTGAAGTTTATCTAAAACGACATGTGTTCCTATTCTGTCGAAGGGTAAAGTCAAGGGTAAGTATTGACGAATGGTTTCTGCAGCTCAGTGCTTTTGAGACACAGTTGTCTATGTATAGGAAGGCGTCGGTGCAGCCTCGATTTGCCTTGAAAGCGACTTGGTTACGACTGAAGAGATGATTAGTTTCTGCATACCAAGTTATTCGCTTAGGAATTATTTTTTCCAGTACTTTAGCGGAGCATGGAAGAAGAGAGATTGGTCGATAACCTTCTACTGATAATTTGTCTTTTTTGGTTTAGGAATGGGAATTATAGTGGCTGTTTTCCAGCTTTGTGGGTTAATGCTGTGCTGTGTCGGGGTTAATGCTGAGGTGAAATCTTCAAAGCTTTAGCGACTTTGAGCTGTCTCCGAAATTTGGCGTTCGATTTTTTATATGCTATCAGGTTCTCTTGTTCTGTTTTTTTTTTTTTTTTTTGTATTTATTCCAAGCTTCCATTTTAAGGTTCCGGAGGTCGGCGAGTTCTTTGTTCCACCAGGGGAGGGGACTACGCGTTTGTGGTGGTTTCTTTGTTTGGGTTTGGCTTGTCATTTAAGAATTTTGTTATCTCACTTTCGAAAATTGTCCATTTTGCGGAGTCGAATCTTGGAATCTTATGAGGGGAGGGTTTTTCCTTGCGTGTGGTTCTGTGTAGTAGTAATGATTGGATAATGGTCGCTATTGTGCAGTTCATCAGAAACGCTTCTTCCTAAAGTACACTGGCTTTGGGAAGAAGGTCTGGGGAAGAACAGGTGATATCAATTTGCGTGAAGGAGTTGTGGGTGGAAAAATGGGTAGGAGAGCCATCATTTAATATAGAGAGATTTTAATCTGTAATGAAATTTTCAATAATCTTGCCCCACAAATGATGGTAGAACCCCAAAGAATGTTCCACGAATTCGCATCAGCTGCTAAAATAACTGTACGGCTAACTTGATTCAAAATCGATTCAAGTTCGTTCTTCGAAAAGAATTGCGTTGGTGGGATATAAAACGAGATGATGGAAGTTTTTACCGGTATTAAGATTTCAATGGCTACGCAAGCTATGCTGGAGTTGATAGGAATTTCTCTGTGCGAAATATTTTCTTTAATTAACACAGCGACTCCTTGCTTTGCAGTTATATTATAGGGGAGATTTTTAAAGTAAGGCTTGAATAGTGTCGGCGGAATAGGAGTGGACTTAAAATGCTGAGGCGAATACTGTGTGAAGCCGTTTTGGAACAAGTTCTTGCGTTGAACGTTTCGAGCCCGACGCCCACTGTCTTAAAACTACAAATTTTTTTTAGATAGGAAGATTTTAGCAATTTTTTCTGTTTTTACCGGAATTAATAGGCTGCCATCACACAGTTGGTTAATGCTGAGGTGCTTATGCTGTCAATTGCCTTTTTGAGAAGAAAAACGCTGAAGTTGGAGAGGGGTTTTGTTGGATCGGAGGGATAGATAACTATGAATTTTGGGTTAGAATCGGGGGTCAGGGGAGTAGGCTTTTCAGAAATCGGTCTTTTGCGTCTTTTATTTTTGGGTTCCAACAGCATTCCTTCAGAAAGAATGCTGAATGGATTACCTTCTAGCACATCACGTGGCCCTTGGGCCATATTAGCTTGTATTACTTTTACCACTATACGCGTACGTTTTTTTTTTTTTTAACTTTATGGAAGAACTGAACGCGTGTTAGAGCGAGAGAATGCAATTGAGATAGCGGGAAGTGGAAAGACACCAACTTTAAATAAGCGAGAATACTGAGCAAGAACACTGACCGAGTAAAGATGTTGTCGGCTCGAGAGATAGTCGATGACTGTAAAGTTCTTTAAATTATTGTTAATATTTTATTTATTGTGCAGCATTATCCCAAATACGAATGGCAGACCCAACTTACCGAGATTTATCTCAGACTTTGTCGATAACCATCTGCGATATTTCTGAATATTTAAACGGCATAAAAAGCTCCATTCGCGAAGGGGAAGAACTCGTCAAGACTGGGTGGGGCTATGCTATAGGTGTGATTTAACTGGTCTGGTCATAAATGCATCCTCGATGACTTCAAAACCTCACGAACTAAGAATTTTGTACATGGTTATACCATTTTGTCTATATGAGTTGCATTGGGTTGGGGTACACCTCAATGAGACTCTCGATCCAGCACTTTACTTACTTACTAACTTAAGGTGGCGCTACAGTCTGGGGTGGACCTGGGCCTCAACCAACAAGCGTCTCCACTCCAGCCAGCACGATTTTTGGCCAGCTGTCTCCAGTTTTGCACGCTAAGTTGGTTGAGGTCCCCTTCCACTTCCGTGCGCCACCTGAGTCGCGGTCTTCCTCTACTGCGCCGTCCCTCGGGTGTGGATTCGAAGATCTTCCGGGCCGGAGCATTCACGTCCATTCGCTCTACATGACCCAGCCACCGCAGTCGTTGGACCTTCACTTTTCTGGCTAGGTCGATGTCACTGTACAGCTGTACAGTTCATCGTTGTATCTCCTCCTCCATTCACCGTCTATGCAGACGGGACCGAAAATTACTCGAAGAATTTTCCTCTCAAAGCAACCAAGAGTAAGCTCATCCGCTTTTGATAGAGTCCATGCCTCTGCACCATAAAGTAGGACTGGGATGATTAAGGTCTTATAGAGGGTCACTTTAGTTGTTCGCTACTCAATTGCTTTCTTAGCCCAAAGAAACAGCGATTGGCAAGATTTATTCTTCGCTTAATCTTAGCGCTGATGTCATTGTTTGAGTTTATAGCGGAGCCTAGGTAGACAAAGTCCTTTACCACCTCAAAGTTATATCTGTCTATAGTGATATTCTGTCCAAGACGTCGGTGTTGGGTGTCCTCTCTTGATGACAGCATATACTTTGTCTTGCCCTCATTCACCGCCAAACCCATCGCCGCCTCCGTCTCAATGCTCACGAACGCGCCAGTGACATCGCGCTGGAACGATGTTGAAGAAGTCACATGACAGCGCATCGCCTTGTCTAAATCCTTTTTTGACATCGAAGGTCTCGGTGAGTTCTTTACCGACCTTGATGGAGCAGCATGCATTCTCCATTGTCATCCTGCACAGACGGACGAGTTTGGCAGGGATGCCAAAAATAGACATTGCTCTGTATAGCTCGTCTCTATAAATGCTGTCATAGGCGGCCTTAAAATCGATGAAAAGGTGGTGGGTATCGATTTGGTCTTCCTGGGTTTTCTCCAAGATCTGCCGCAGTGTGAATATTTGGTCGATGGTAGACTTTCCTGGCCTGAAGCGACACTGATAGGGACCGATCCAACAACCTGGCGAAAGGCTTCAGGCGTTCACACAACACGGCAGATAAGATCTTGTAGGCGATGTCAAGAAGACTAATACCTCTGTAGTTGGCGCAGTTCAGAGGGTCTCCTTTCTTGAGGATCGGGCAGACAATGCTGAGGCTCCATTCATCGGGCATACTTTCTTCCGACCATATTTTACAGATGAGTTGGTGCATGCTTCTAACCAAGTCATCGCCTGCCGCTTTGAATAGCTCGGCAGTTAGACCATCTGGTCCAGCGGCTTTGTTGGACTTAAGCTCAGATATAGCCATCTTGACTTCGTCCAGGTTGGGTGGGCGGAATTGTTGATCTTCATCGTCCAGGTTGAATGGTTCATTCTGCCTGACAGCAGGATTTAATTCGTCATCGCCGTTACACAGTCTGCAGAAGTAGTTCTTCCATATCCTCAGCATCGACTGCGATTCTACTATGATGTTCCCTTGTTCGTCCTTGCAGGCTTCGGTTCGGGCTCTGTAGCCTTGGCAGGTTCTTTTTACCCTTTGGTAAATCTTCCGAACCTCATTCCTGCTGTAGCATCTCTCCATTTCCTCGATCGCGCGCTTCTCGTGCTCTTTCTTTTTTCTCCTGAGAAGCCGGTATTCGTCTCTTATTTTCTGCGCGTAGAGCTCACGAGCAGCTCTGGTCCTTCTTTGCAGCGCCGCTTTGTATGCCTCTCAACATTAACATTTAACCTTACAATTAACGATATTCTGGCAACTAAATTTGTTTATTGGTATGATCATTTTGGAAAATGTGGAGTCTTTGTGTTAGCTGCCAGACTAAAGTTGATTACACTGGTCAACAAAATTTTTGTAACAAGAAAAGTGGTTAGTAATTTTGAATTACCCGCCTACACTCAGCTTACCGCCATATTTATTTTTTTTCCATCAGGTCTGGTTTTCATGTTACAGCTACTTCCCACAAAACTGAAAAAAGCCGTTTTTGCTTCATTGTCGGCATTCTAAAGTTTTGTTTCATTTGAAGAGCGTAGTGTGTTTTTCTGTTTTCTGTGTTAAGTGATTCTTAAATAATGTCAAGAAAGTGTCAAAATGATCCCGACAAGTTTTGCTGCATTTGTGGCGGCATTACTTTTAAAACTCAGCGAAGGAATTTGACACCATTACACTCACCGAAAAAAATGTTTAAATGCTTTTATTGTAAAACCATCTATTTACAATTTAAATAGCAAATTTGGTTAATTTACTATTTTAATTGCAATTTTTTTAGTTTTACTATTTTTTTTTTTTTTTTAATTTGTGTTTTTATGTTTTTTTTAACGTGCTGGGGAACCGCGAGGGTATTTCCTGCATTGTGACATCAGAATCGAAGCTTTCCAAACAAAAGAAGTCGGGATACAGTTCTTCACAAAATGGATACGACCAAGTTGGCATTGAGGGACCTATCCATCGGCCAGGCGATACATACCGATTTACCCCCGTGTCATAAAACTTCAGGAAATGTGGCCTCCCACAACAGATAGTAAAACAAAATTCAAAATTCAATTTTACAATTGAAAATAGTAAAAAAAGAAGCGAAATTTACTATTAAATTGTTTGTAAAAATTGTAATGACTATAGTTACAATTAAAATTGTAAATTTTACGCAGAAAATTGTAAATATTAAAATTTTTTCTGTGAGTGTAGTAACTAAGCTATATAAACAGTATTTCCATCGGACAACAAGACAAAGCATGGGTTCCACACATCTGTTGTGTTACATATGTGTGTCTTCGTACTGGATGGGCGAGAAGATCTCGATCTATGCCTTTAGAAATACCTATTTGGGCGCCGTTACCGATGAACACGGTGAAGGATTCCACCAAGATATTTATACCATAGAAAAGCGGTACCAGGGCAAGTGGAGTCAACGTATGCTAGCGGATTACTGTTGGATATTAAAACGAGATGTCCCTGAAGCAAAGTATAGAAGAAAATCATAAAGCTACATTTATAATTATGTTACAGTTTAGTGAAATAACTTAGTTTTGGTGCTTAAAACTAGACATTTCTAAAATTCAATAAAATCTAAATTACAAAAAAACTATTCGTATTGGAATCATTCTAATTTTATTTCTATTATCCTTATAACTGTCCTAAACATAACCAGACAAAAGTTTTCATGTTACATGCAAAAAGTGTTTTTTTGTTGACCAGTGTTATTGGTAAGGCGGTTTTTCTTTAGTTTCCATTAGTGTAAACTAGTATGTCTGGTAGGGTTCAAATTATAGCCGCTAATTGTTTTTATTTTATAGAAATCACTTCCTTATTCCATCTATATATATAAAAATTGAGCCCTAAAATGTCTGTCGTCGATTCACGCCTTAACGCATTTATCATTTTTAACCAAACTTTAACACATCTTTGGTATTGGTCCATATCCGGTTTCTGTGGAGTTTGGTCAAAATTGGACAAAGTATATGTATCTAGAAAACCACCACGATTCCACCTGTAACACTTGTTCCAAACTCAAGGCGCTGGATCTTACGTCCCGCATTAAATGGTGGTTTCCTCTTCATTTTTTGATGGCGAATATGGCTGGCCTTCTGTATCACGCGATAAACAGTCGATCTGCTAGCTGTAACTTCAGTTTCTGCCTCAATTTTACTTACGGAGAGCCTTGAATTTGAAGCAGCTCTCAGTATCACCCGCCTTTCCTGACATGTTATTGCTTTGTTGACTCTTCCTTTGCGGTTTTTTCCATAGTTCTCCAGGTCCTTAATAAAGCTGTTAACAACAATGGCGCCTCTTCCAATCTTGCTGGCTATGTAACGGATGGATTGTCCTTGTGCCCGGTAAGCTCGAATTTGGCGTATTTCCTCCTTGGTTAATGTCTTTCCTTTACCCATAGTTGTGAATTGTATGAAGGTATTACTTAAACTAAGCTCCCTAATACTCAAAGTATCCTTTTATTTGATTTAAAACATGGTAACAGGTGGATAAAGCTACTGTTCCTAATCAAGTGACACGAAAAAAACAGGTCAATTTTATTAACCCATTTTTCTTTTTACAATATAAACATAATATATCCTTCATTCCTTCTGCAATTTGTTTTTCCCAGATTAGCAAAGGGTTTGAAAAATATCGTGAAATTAAAACAAAAAACTGTCTGTTCCTAATCAAGTCACACGGAGTGTACATACGGTCATTGGAGCACTTTTAAGTGTAAATGAGGTAGTGATGTGTGACAGTCATATTTGCAAATCCCTTGGCAAAAATCACCCTATTCAATACTTTTTTTTAATTGGAAAATTGATGAACAAGCATTTAAATATATAATATATCACTTACATAAGAATACGAAGTGAACTGTCACAAGTGAATTTTCCCGCAGGTATAGTTAGACGACAAAACACAAGATACATCCTTCTACCACCCTATGGAGTGTGACTCTCAATCCCGTCTATTTTTATTAGCTTCTTATTCTATGATGGAAGAGGGAATACAGCACATTTATTGCACTTCGTTGACGAAGATCTATACAAATATAAAAGTCAACCCTTTCCTACCTTTGGCCTTCAATTCATTTTATGGCGCTCTAAAAATGAGAAAAAAAAAATAAATAGAACCAAACTGATGGTTGAACTATGATATGTGCATCTATTTTTATTGAACAGATATGCCTCTTACTACTGGAAAGTTTCGCGTGAAGGACGGCGGGTTATTATGGACTACTACTATGCGGAGGTTGGTAAACAAATCTACGGTGTGCCATTGGGTGGCATTGGTGGTGGCACAATTGGCCGTGGCTATGCGGGGGAGTTTTGCCGCTTCCAGATGCGACCGGGAATGTACGAATACAACGTTGTGCATGCGGACCAGTTTATTGTCACAATCAAGGACGAAAAGGATAAAACTATTTTCCACAGTTTGTTATCGCATTACAGGTAAGCAGCCAGCAATGCGTTTTCTAATATTTTATGTTGCGTTTGCTTTTAAGTGTGTTTTAACAATAATCTGCATATAACTGGTAATGGCTATTGTGGTATATTTTGTGGCACTATGCCATCAGGTTACGCTTGATTTGCTATTGAGTTGTGGATTTACATTAAAATATGATGAGGGGTGTGGAAAATATTGATTAAAATACACATAAGAGATAATGGTATATGGAGGTTACTAACATTGTACTTTTTTTCAAGTGTTTTGTAACAGTTTATAATAAAGTTTGGGAAACGGTTTCTAATCCACTTTAAAGACTTGTGAAGGGTTGGGTATTCATACAACTCATATACGAACTAACTGAACTTCAGGACAACTCACCATCCAGACATTTCATACTTTGACTTTTAAATTCATTTTTATTTAATTCTTATTTAAACTTACATACTAGACAAAAATGATTAAATCTAAATTAAAACTAACATTTATCTTATTCTAGCTTACTTAAATCTATCAATTTTTGTGTTTTCGCTGTTTTTTCATTTCCAAGAAACTTTGCTAAAAACTTGGACTCTTTATTATTCGGGTTTTCTTAAAACTACCTAAGCTACTTAACCTAAATTACCTATAATCAGGGTGATGAGCAATCTCTCGATTGGTCACCATCCCGATTGCATCGATGGGCGCCTGGCAGTCGCCAACATGGTGCACACGCGCCGCCGGGACCCAAGCGAGGCCATAAGCGTCGGTCAAGTCTCGGTACCACTCATTCATGTTGACGAGCCCGGCCCCTCCCAAAGACCCCCCTAAGATACACCTAACTAACTTACAAACTAGCTTAAAACTAAGGAGGAATGTTACCTAGGTAACGCACCAGCCCGGGAGAGCGTGTCTGCCTTCACCGCTTCATCAAGCCACCAAAATTCGGTGAACTGCTTTAAAGTATCGACCGTGTCCCGATCCGCAATCGCGGTATTAAAACGGAGGAGCTCCTGAGCATTGGCGGCATACCCGTCGTGGATGAGCCGCTTATCCCTCGCGCCGCGGTGGCTGTGGTACAATACCGGCACACCATCTTTATCTTGGACTAACGCTTTCATGTCTGCATGAAGAAATGCCTCAAGCGGGACAAAGCCACACCGGAGCGTACTCTCGTGGTACATTAAATTCGGATAATAACCACCCGAGATCAGATTGTTAGCGTTGGCCATCGCCCTTGCAACGTGCCTTCGAATCACCTTAATTAGGAAATTGTCAATCCTATTCAATCGAGCCCCATCGTATAGGGTCTTGTTGGTATAATATTTTATGTACTCAGACTCGGGAGTTCTATACAACCCTAGGCAGGTCCTGAGACACTGTCTCTCAAACACCCGCATCTTTTCCATATAGGAAGGCGCTATATTGAACCAAATGGGACAGCCATAAGCGATGATCGGCCTTATAAGGGCCACGTAGCATATGACCTTTACTCTGGAATCAAGTTGACTGCTGCGAAACAGTCTCCTTGTCAGAGCGTAGGCCCTCTTGGCCCCAGCAAGACAAGCATCTATATGTTTGTCAAAATATAGATACTGGTCGAGCCAGATGCCAAGATACCTGACCACGCTTCGCACCGCCAATTGTTGTCCATTTTGTCCAATAATGGCTAATTTTCGCCAGTTTTTTCTGGTATCCCTAGAGGCCCTAGCCAATGGAGTTCTGAATAGGATTGTCTCCGATTTTTGGAAATTTATTTTCAATTTCCAATCATCGCAATACCTCTTAATTTGATCGAAGTCACGCTGCAACAGGATGTTAATGACCTCGACTTTTGGACCTGATCTGTACGCCACTAAATCGTCTGCGTACGCTATAGCATGTCTGAGGGAACCCACCAGATCACTCGTGTAAATATTAAACAGGATCGGAGAATTCACCGCTCCCTGTTGTAAGCCGTTTTTAATTTCGAAGACTTTGCTCGAAGTAACGTTGCCAGATTTGACTACGAACTTCTTTCCCATAAGCATGTCATAAATCATATATAGCAATGGTTTTTGCATACCCAACCTATTCAGCTTATAGAAGAGCCCCTCCAACCATACGGTGTCGAAGGCCTTCTCAAAGTCGACCAGGCAAGCACCCGTGCATCCGCTCTAAAGCCAAACTGATCCGGAATAATCTTATTTTCTTCAGCCCACTTCAAAAGAGCTCTATTAACGACCTTCTCGAATACCTTGCTAACATTCGGGAGCAAACTAATTGACCGAAGATTAGCCGGGTTGGTCCTATCTTTATCCCGTTTGGGGATAGGGTGTACCACCGCCATTTTCCACTGCACTGGATAATATGCATTATTCAGCGTATTGTTAAATAGCGTGGCGAAGATCTCAATCGCTTCTTGAGGCAGGTGTCTTAATACGACGTTTGGGACACCGTCAACTCCCGCCGACTTTTTATTTTTAAGTGACTCAAAGATACACAAGAGTTCATCTTTGCTCACGAACAACTGGGAATTTGTCCTTTCATCGGTGATTATGCCGTTTGCAAGGTTGTCGTCATTGAACACGGTGAAACCGTTGTTCTCGGATCGCCAATTTTGAAGTTCGGTGCGAAGATAAAAGTGGTTCAAAAAGGCCCTCTCTTCAAGATCGTGATTACGGCGAACTGGGTTGTTCACAGTATACACGGTCTTGAAGACGTAAAAACCGTCGTTCGAGTCGGCACTTTCCGGGCTTATGCCAGGAGTCAGTAGTGTCTGTCTGTTCTCGTTCGTCCGAGGGATTCGGACACATGAAATGTCGTTATGATCCTTCCGCCTGAACAGTTTATTTATTTGTGGGAACATGTTCGGACTACTGGATTTTATAGCCCGAATTTTATTGCCCCAATACAAACTTACAGAATTTCTATAATTCTCCACTATCAACTGTTTCAGGTTTTTGATCATCGACTTCAGTGTCCTCATCTCGGGATCGTTCCTGTCAGTAAACTGTCTGTGCAGCTGTTTAAGCCTCGAGAGCAGTCTATTTTGTGTCTATATAGAGCATCGATTGTCACGTTTCGCTACTTCTCAGTTTGTTCTTCGTCAGTGGAACGTCCTACCCGAGGGATAGTCCGCTCCTTTGTCCGTTTGATGATGACGTTCATTTGTAATAAATGGCTGTCAATTTCATCGTTTGTCAAGTTCCTGTTTGTCGGTGGGTTGATCTCACTCGAACGTATATCACGCTGCAAAACCCTGGAGAAGCGCGACCATTGTGCTCTTCGATAATCGAAGGAGCGCAGTTGATCGTACTCCTCCAGCTGCGTTTGTTCGTTCGGGACCCGTATTACGACGGCGAGTCTGTAGTGGTCACTATCGTACTCGACCGTTCGTAAACAGTTCCGCGTTCGTCGATCTGTGTCTGTCAGTTCTAGTCTTTCGTCAACTAGCGCTAAGTCCAAGAAAGAACCTTCTCTAGGAAAGACGGGAAATCCGTCGCGTACAACTCGAGTTTGTACTCAATCATATTATGAGTATCATTTCCCCATGCCACATGTGTAGCATTAAGGTCTCCGCCCAAAAAGTAATAATTTTCCTCCGATTGAAGCTGTAAGCAACGAAATAGTGTCTCGAGCTCATTTAAAAATATAATGGGTTAGGGTGCGTCAGGTGCGTAAAGTGACACCACATACACCCGCCTCTGGCTATGGAGGGGAATGCACACCGTGCATTGACAGAAGGATTCAGGCGTAGGAGCCTTTGGTGCGGTTTTTGTATTTGCCTTACCCGGTCCAGATACCATTTGGGCAAATGACGCATTGGGTGCAACAAAATTTGAGAACGAGCGACTCTTTCGACCCTTCTCTTCTTCGGACCTCTGTTTCCGAGCCAACACGTTCTGTTTGACCTGCTGATACTTGGGACATCCCTTGAAATTTGCAGGATGCCCTGAGCTTTTGCAGAGTACACACGAGAGCTGGCCCCGATCCTCTACTCTATCCCTTCCCAAAGGACACTCTCCATGCTTGTGGTACTTAACGCATCTGAACTGCATATGGCAATTAGCTGCGGCGTGCCCGAACCTCTGGCAGCGCATACATTGAAGTACGCGATCTGACCTTTTTAGTTTTTCCCAACGTACTGCATGATAGTACAGGAATCTGATCCTTTTCAGACTATCGATTTTGCTGTCGGGGGTTAGTTGAACCAAAAAGAGTGGCAATTTGCGGCTATCACCCCTCTCCGAAGGCGAGGAAAACGGCTTGACCACCACGAACTTAAGGTCGTCGCACTCATAATTCTTGAGCTCCTTCTCGAGCTCGTCCGTTTTAACGTTTGGGTCGATACCCTTAAGCAGCACCGTTTGCAATTTTTCTCCCTTTGGAGTATACGTGAAGTATTCGGCCTCTGCTTTCTCCAGAGCGGTGCGTACCTTTTTATACTTCTCCATATTATTGCACATTATTATATGCTTATCGGCGTTTAGCCTTTTTATATAAAATTCCTTACAAACTAATCTACATAACCTAATACTATCGCTTATGTCTAGGTAACTTACATTAATAGGTGGGACACGTACTTTTCTTTGCTGCTGCTGTTGCTGCTGCTGCTGTTGTTGTTTTTGTTGTTGCTGCTGCTGCTGCTGTTGTTGATGCTGCTGCTGCTGTTGCTCCTTCTGTTGCTGCTGTTGTTGTTGCAGTGGCTGTTTGCGTGCCAGCTGCTGATTCTGTTGTTGCTGTTGCTTTTGTTGTCGTTGTTGTTGGTTTTGCTCAGACTGTTGCTGCTTCTGGTTTTTGTTTTGTTTGTGTTGCTGCTTTTGATGCTGCTTAGCAAGCTCTTGTTGTTGCTGCTGTTTCAGCTGTTGTTGTTTTTGTTTCTGCTGTTGCTGCGCCGCTTCAATTTGCTTCAGCTTTTGTTGTTGTTGCTGAATTTTTTGCTGACGCAGCTTCTCTCTTTTCTCGAGGAGCTCTTTAATCAGTTTATCGAGCTGGGCTTCCTCATCGTCTTCGTCTTGTTGCTGTTTTTGTTGTTCAACTGGTTCATCTTCGGCGTCCAGTAACTCTATGAACGAGTTACCTTCGCCCACGTACCGGCACTCTCCCCCTTCAGACTCGTACGAGTAGCTGAGGCCATCGTTGTTGTCATCTGTCTCGGCCTCTGACGTCAACACAGAATCGGCTGATTTTGCCTTTCGTTTAGATGACATATTCGGCTTCGGTTTTAATCGTCGTCGCCTTTTATGCTCAACTTTTGTTGATTCCAGCGACTGTACATCTGGGGCCTGTAACACAACGCGACAAGTAGTTGTCGGACAAGTGAATTCCGACAAATTGTAAAAAATTGTGTAACACAAAGCGACAAGTCCGTGAACACTTCGACAATTGTCGCGATGGAAGATGACAAGTGGGAAATTATATAATTTCCCTCTTTCTGTAACAGAACACGACAAGTGTCAAGAAACACTTGTAGAGCTGAGGTTCAATTACGACAGGTGATTTGAATATTGTCAAGAGCTGACAAGTGCATTTTTAATGTAATACCTTTGGAAAAGCAGAATATATATAGAAATAAAAAATATATAATATATAATTAAAATATACGTCGCTTATGTAAGTCCAATCCTTATTTTTCGGAACAATATTTAGGCCTTTTGCCAGGCTGTGTATTTCCTTCCATTTTGCACATTTATTTTCCTTTGTTAAGACATCACAGAAAGCATCAAAAAGGATATCTTTTCCTCTCTTATTTTTGTATAAATAGCATTTTTTTTGTCCGCCGTGATTTTTGCAATCTTCACATATTAAACACTTGTCGAAGAATGCCGACAAGTCGAGGGAATTTAATTCTTTTGACAAGTGCAACGATTTACGTTCTGTTACAGAATTAATTTGTACTTGTTGGACAAGCATAGTTGGACAAGTGAATTTAGACTTGTCGACTTGTCATGTTGTGTTATAGGCCCCTGCTGGCGTGTTTGGTACTGCTAATGCTGCTGTACTTGTTGTTGCTGCTGATTCTATTGCTGCCTTCATGGTAGCTATTGCTGCGATTGCTGCTGCACTTGTTGTTGTTGTGGCTGCTGTTGACCTTGTTTTCCAACTCGTTTGGGCAACGGGGCATCGCTTTGCGGGACCTTTGGCTGGCCAGTGTCCATCGCCTGATTGCCTTGCAACACTTCCTCTGTTGTTTTCACTTTAGTTTCGATATTAATTATTTAATTAATTAATAAAAAAACAACACTTCCCCCACGGGGACTCGAACCGGCACCTCTGGCTCTGGCGTCTCAGTCTATTGCTCAAACCACTAAGCCAAAGGGCTTACAATAACTTTTCGGTCAAAATCACTTTATATACCGATTGACTTTGCTAAACACTGCTACACTATCCAAGTCGACTGATCACGATGAATGCTGAAGAGCGACTGAGACATTTCATACGCCATCAACTGCGTGGTCTATGGTTCAGTGTTACCGATGGGCGACATAAGTCGCCAAATGGCGACTTTTCTTCTGTCGGGACGCGATGACCCGGTGAACTTCGTAACAAATAAAACTTATCTCTGCGATTATGAATCCCAATCAACCTTCCAACTCCAGTTCATTGAGATCGGCAATATTGGCCGCACTGTCTACAGTTTAAGTTTCATTTGGTGATTAAATGAAACTCGTTCGTATTCAAATGCATTCAATGCCTTTTATTTACATATAAAAATTGAGGACAATTTACCAAATTTCAAAGCTAAAGCTATAGTGTTTTAAATAACTTGTATGGGTCGTGCCATTCCCGATTTCCAATCGCACCCTAATCTAATTTGTATTGACAATGCGCATCAATGTTAACAGTCTTATAACTTTTGAAATCCTGTTTTTTTGCATGGGAGGTGCCACGTCCCTCATCCAATTTTTACCAAATCTCACAGAAACACCTTCAGGCCAATAACAAAAAATTTCTCAATATTTGAGCTCAATCTATTCGGTTTTGAGATATATGACGTCGAAAGATTTTCTTAAAATTTGGCATCAATCTATTCTGTGGTTTTCGAGATGTAAGATTTTTAAAAATTTTTTGTATGAGAAGTGCCACGCCGCTTTGTTCAATATTGACCAAACTTCCCAAAAACTTTTCATTTGGGGTTTTCCGAATTTTCTAAGCCACCCCTGATTAAAGACCAACAAAACAAAAGAAGAATCATCCAAATCGATTTAGCCGTTTTTGAGTTTTTGCGAGACTAACGCACACGCTACATAAAAGAACTCTCGGCGTGAACTGTTATTTTTTCTTTTTGTTTTGTTTTTGTTTTTTTTTTTTTTACAACAATAGACAACATTTAGAAAATAAATTCTCTTTTTTTAAACTATATAATTTAAAGCCTTTTTTTTCGTTAAATTGGGTGGGACGCATTTTTTGGGTCGGGCGACATTTTTTGGAGACATTTTCAAATTGTCCATCGGTAACGCTGCTATGGTTCACTTTGTATTACACACATACATATGTACATCATTTTCGGACATTATCTATCCCGATTTTGAAATAGAGGTCTATGTAAACAATTCAATGTCCATGGACAAGTTAGAATAGGAAGACTTGCCTAAACTTTTCGTGTTTGTAAAGACCATGAACGACTTGGCGGTGGATGAGTTGTAAATCAGTGAAAGCTAGTTTTATGTGATGTCATAGCATTTCATCGAATAAATAAACATTCATATTACTAAATCGTCTACTAGATATACCAACTGGGGAGAGTACGATAACTACGGGGCCAAAAATTGATAACGGTATTTTGTAGAGGGGTAAAATACAAGCAATTTTTACTATCTATCTTACTCCGTTTAGGCAGGAGGGGTAATTTAAAGAAAATGGTACTTTAAATGGAAAAAAATATATTAAAAAACAATGGCAACACTTATAATAAAAGACTGTACCATTTTAGAAAGCCCGGAATCTGTTCTTTCATATTATTTTTAAATCAACAATTTCAAACTCGAAATTTAAGGACAAAAATTGTGGTGAGTAAAATAATTTTGGCGATGAAAACTAATGACGGATTTATGTAGAGGAGTTAAATACAAGCATTTTTTACTATGGGAGGGGGGTCTATCTCGCTCCGGTTAGGCGGGAGGGGTAATTAAAAAAAATTATAAATAAAATTAAAATAAAATATTAAAAAACAATGGCAACACTTACAACAACGAACTATAGTATTTTTCAAAGCATTTCACCAACTCACTAATTTGTATTTTCAAACATCTTTAAAACAAAATTTGCGAGTTTTTCATTTATTTTGTTTCATCAAACTATTAGTAAATTTACAAAATTACAAAATTTTTACAAATTCTTGAATAATTTTACATGAGAAAGATCGCCTGTAGCTCCACTTACAAGTCGTTTTGCAATCACATTTCATTCGAAAATGTATTCGCGACAAAGACATAATAGCATTTTATTAATAGTGAAAACGAATACATAATTCATTTTGAGTTCCGGAATAAAAATCTACCGACAACGTATAGGTAAATTAATATGTTTTTTTGGGAATTTTAGGAATAATTTCGACTAAGTCATTGCAAGGCAGAGGAAATAATTTTATTGTAATTGGACAACATTCAACTCCAAAACAGCAATTTTTTACTGGATTGCTTGTAATTGGCAATGGAGGACAACATCCCGTAAATACTTCCAATCATTGTTTCCGTAAACTCTTTAAGAATTGAGTTCACGCAATGTTGTCCATTCCTTAATATTTTGATCCTGGGTGAGCGCATCGGAAAAACTACCGATACAATTTCTTTTTTATGTCTTATTATAGATTCTACAAACAATTTATTTGCTATGGTCATAATTAAACAATGTAGTACTTAGTTTGATGAACGCCACCCACAAAACTTGTTGAAAAATGCTGTAAATCACAAGTCGACGGAATTTCTGGTGAAATAGTAATTTGTAGGACTTGTGATAAACAAGTTGTTTTTTCCACAATTTTTATAGCTTTGATCACAAATTTTTAAGAAACTTACTTGTATTTGATGAAACGAAAATTGGCATTACAAATTTGTAGTTGCAATATACAATAACAAATTTGTGGTTTTAAATATGTACTAATTGGTGAAATAGGCCACAGGAATCCGTTCTAAATTGTCTAAGATCATATCAGCAAAATTTTGTCTACCAATGTGAAATTTCAGGCCAGAGACTGTGTCTTAAGAATGTTGTTGACATTGACTTGCACCCATCCCAAAATCCAACAGTGACCCCAAGCAGGGGTGTTGCCGGGGGGCAGCATGCCCTCCATACATATTTCAAGGCGCAAGGGTAGCAATTTGTACTCTAAGCGGAGCGACATATAAAAGTAATTTTCAATTAGAGGACATAAATCAATCTCGTTTTCAGTGTTCAGTAAAAACTACAAACAAATTAAGTATCTATTTTCTCACTATTGAACAAATCAGCATACAACTTTTTTTTTTTTATTTAACCCCTCTACAAAATACCGTTATCAATTTTTGGCGCCGTAGTTATCGTACTCGTGCCTACCAACTCATTCATAAGTAAATCTGTCTGTCTGTCTCTTTGTCTCTCTCACGACTAAATCTGTGAACCATCTGTAATGTCAGTTGGCAAAAATATATTCGGGAACCTAAAGAAGGACATAGGCGACTTTTTGCTGAATATTTACAGAGGGAATAAAAATTTGCAATTTTGGGAGAATGTGAAAATTTGGAATATTGATGTTCATAGTCCTGATAGACAGGAATATATTCAAGCAATACAATTCCTGGCCACGGGTAAAGCCCGGCGGTTGCAGCTAGTCTATCATACATTTTTGTAGAGGCAAGCTTTTAAAGGAAAAGTTTGGTAGAGCCCGAAATTAAAACGAAATACTGAAGTTAACGACTGCGATCGAAGTGTACTCGTATCAAGAGTTCACTGGATTAGTAGATGATAATTCCGTATTTTTGTGCTTACAAACAACCCCCAACTATTGCAACTATTGATCAAAGAAACAAGAAATTGAAATATTTTTCGAAAACAAGAAGTTACGTATTGCGTCAGTTTGAGGCTCTTAATACACAGTGCATTAATCCCATAAAAAAGAAATACGAAATGAGTAATTAAAGTTCATACCGAAATCAGTTTAGAAGCCTTCATGAAGTAAAGTGAACCTTGATTTTTCTATAATATGTTGTGGGGCCAAATCATGTAATTTAAAACGATCATGAATTTAGATGCATAGCAAAGCAACTGTCTTTTGGAACCATCGATTCGATATGCACGAGTACTACATGCGGGTAGCGAAATTCTTTACATTGGCGTATTTCTATATTTTAGAGTCCCTTATACAACGTTGGGGGAGGGGGTAAAGTAGTTGTCAGAAAATGAAATTAGTTTTTAAACCAATACTCATGAATCCTGTAAGAAAAAAGAAGAAAATGAAAGCGACACTTAAAACCATCCTGTGAGTTTGGGGAAGTCAATAAAGTTGCTGACTGTTTCATTTCGTTTGTCAATTCATTCAAATTGCATCTCGTGGGCTTTATAGCCATCATAGATTTTTCAGTTGTTACACAGAACTGTCTGATTAACTGACTATAGTTTTAATTGTCAAAAACACACGTTAATTTGATTATGCCCACCAGAGCTAACTTAATAACAGCCTCCCTCCCTAGCGAATGCAAACATCCATCGACTACAATTGTTTACAAGATGAATCTATTCGCCGTACACAGTTGGGAAAGTCATTTTTCAGAATATTGAAGAGCATCAATGTTTATTTTCATTATGCATCCTTCGTTGCATGCTTTCCAAGAATTTCTACATTTTTTGTTTACATTGCACGCTTCCTTCGTTTATTTTCCGACATTAGCTTACCATTTCAATTTTTCTTGCCTTAACCTTATTGCCAACGATGCTCATGATTTTTGATATTTACAAATAAAGCACACTGCTGACCCATAAAAATTAGCTCATTTACATTTACAGCCTTATAAACATTATACACTCTTTATAATAACTCTAAACGCAAAAACTGGCAAAAACCTTATTTATAAACTTATACTCATTGTATAGAGGCAGCATAAGCTGAAAAATAAATACTTATACACTGCCACACAGTTGTTTAGAAGCATTATAGTGAATTCTAATAAAGGCTGTTCTAAATAAGGCTGTTAATGTTCCGTGTCATTACGACAGCAGTCTTTTTATGTCATGTACTTTTCTGTTTTTTTTTTTTTTTTTATTTTTATTTATTCAGTTTTACATTTTTCTTTCCTGCATCCTCCAAATGCGCTCTTTATGGGCTTTCTCCTACCCCCAAAATCATAATTTTGCAAACACACAAAACACACTCAAAACTAAAACTCTTGAACCAATGATATGACTTAGTCAATCTAAGTGTACAATGAATTGCAGCCGGCCTAAGACTCCACTAAACAGCTGGGAGAGTAACCTTGATCCAGTAAAGTGCAACTACACTGGACTATACCCGAGGGCATGGTCAGATATCGATCTGTCAGAGTATGGTGTGAAATTGATTTGCCGACAGGTGTCACCAGTGATTCCGCACGAGTACAAGGAGTCGAGTGTACCGTGTGGTATGTTTGTGTGGCAGGTGGAAAATGTATGCGACAAGGAGCGAAAAGTGTCCATTACGTTTACTTTTAAAAATGGAACTGGAAATAAGAAGCAAGATGCCGAGGGGTTTCCGGAAAGTGCTTTCTTTTCAGAAGGACAGACTAAGGGAATTTCGATTAAACAGAAGATCCATGACATGCAATTGACATACAGTTTGGGATGTCGTATCCTACCAGAGGTAAGCATCACAAGGTGTACCCAGTTCGATGCGGCAGGTAATGGTGAAAAGCTGTGGACAGAATTGAAAGAGACTGGACAATTGGGTGACAAGGTTCTCGATGAGAACCTAAAAAGTAAGGTTACAATATTTTTTAGAGTTCTCTTTTGGAATGTGTTTTCTCGTTAGACAAAGATCTCGGAGTAGCCATTTGCTCTCAAGTTGCTATAAGACCAAACTGCAGCCATGACCTAGAGTTTGTACTGGCCTGGGATATGCCAACCATTCAGTTTCCCAAAAAACTGAAGACTCATTTGCGTTATTACACCAGATACTTTGGAGAAGACGGTGATGCTGGACCTAAAATCTGTAATTATGCGATGAAAAACTATTCAAAGTGGGAGCAGCTTATCGATGCATGGCAGAAGCCAATTTTGAGTGATGAGGGACTGCCTGACTGGTACAAAGGAGCCATCTTCAACGAACTCTATTACATATCTGATGGTGGAACATTGTGGCTTAAGTGTGATTCATCATTTGGCAAGGAGTTGGAGTTTGATGATCCAAGGTTAGCCTACGGCCGCTTCGCATATCTGGAGGGACATGAATACCGAATGTACAATACCTACGATGTGCATTTCTATGCTTCGCAGGCGCTGTCACATTTGTGGCCAAATTTACAGGTTAGCATTCAGTACGACTTTCGTGATTCAATCAGTCATGAGCTGCCGGAAACTCGCAAGACTCTGTATGATGGAAAATATCCACCACGGAAAATTCGGAATTCAGTTCCACATGATCTGGGTGATCCCGATGAGGAGGCCTTCACGCTAATCAACTGTTACAATATCCACGACGTTAACGACTGGAAAGACCTCAATACAAAATTCGTTTTACAATGCTATCGAGACTATTATGTTTTGAATGAGATAGCTCAAGCTCAGATAGACAATGCGAGTAAATTCAGCTCGATTGAGTTTATTGACAAGGACAGTATCTATGAGATGTACATGCAGGATAATAAGCGAAAGAATTCGGCTGAAGAGAAGCGTAAGTAAATGCATTTATAGAAACAGTGTCCCAATTGAGATATTCTACTTTAGAGAACCATAGGAAATCAGCCTCAATGTATATTAATGAGACGAATGGCAAAGTGTACCTAATGGATGGGATTGCCTACCTCAAGGCTATGTATCCGGCGTGTAAGGCTGTTATGGAGAAATCAATTGAATGGGATAAAGATGGTGACGGATTGATTGAGAATATGAAGATGCCCGATCAAACCTATGATAGTTGGGTAATGGAAGGGCCAAGGTACTTTTGAACTCGTCTGGTATTTTCTTTCTATTTTTCACGGAATTACCATTTAGTGCTTATTGCGGAGGCCTGTGGCTGGCAGCTCTACAGTGTATCTCGGCGATGGCGACAATCCTAGATCAACCCAATGATTGCGTGCGTTATCAAGAGATCCTAGAAAAGGGCAAGCGATCTCTAGAAGAAAAGCTATGGAACGGCAACTACTATAAGTTTGATGCCTCGAATAGAGAAACAATTATGGCCGATCAACTTTGTGGATATTGGTACCTGAACACCTGTGGATTTGACTATGAGGTTTGTATACAAAATCACACTAAATTCTACTACTATTTTAAATACCTTCATTTCAGATATATCCTAAGGAGAACGTTCGCTCGGCTCTCGCTTGTATCTATAAGAACAATGTGCAGGGTTTCTGTGACGGCAACACTGGCGCCGTAAACGGTTTCGTTCCAAACACGGATCCCGAAAAGCCAGGCCATGTGGACACTTTCACGATACAAAGTGAAGAGGTGTGGACGGGTGTAACATATGCGTTAGCTGCGACTATGATTCAAGAGGTTGATATATTGATAATCTTTTGCAATACAGTAAACAAAACGTTTCTCTTGTATTTCAGGGCATGTTTGAAGAAGCCTTCCAAACAGCTGGCGGAATGTATAAGACAATCTCAGAAAAATGTGGACTTAATTTCGAAACACCAGAGGCTGTCTACGCTGAAAAAAGATACCGGGCAATTGGCTATATGCGACCATTGAGTATTTGGTCAATGCAAGTTGCCTGGGAACGACGAAAGGCAATCAGGGACTAAGTTGGACGTATTCCTACTTTTTGATATTATTGTTATCTTCCTCGCCTTATACTACTAGATCAACCTATTTTTATATGTGTGTAGTCAATTTTCGTTGGAATGTACCTACTTTCCTATGAATATAATGTAGAAACTCTGAAAGAGTCACTTAAGAAATGATCAAACTATAGGATTAATCAGAAAGCAATACGAATTCAATGCAGGGTAGCTTAAAACCATTTTTTTTAGACACTTGTTACAATAACTTATAGAGGTGCTACTAATACCCAATAAACAATTTAGGTCCTAGCCAGTATTTTGTTCAGTATTTCCATTTAGTTAAGACAGTAATCCTAGTTCATTTTACAATTTGTTATGTTTTATAATGCTACATTGAAGAGAGGTGTTGAAAACTAATATAAAAATCTATTTAAGAAATCTGGTCTCACAAACACTATATGTTATTTACCTATATAAATCGTTAAAAGCACAATCAGCAAAATATAAGAACAAATTACTATCAAAACACTGATGGAGGTGTCTTTTAAGTTTACCAAATATTAGCAAAATTATCTTTATAAAACTGAATGCTAAAATATTCTGTGAAATTATCTTGTTCTGTTAAAAAAGAAAAATAAACGTAGTTGTTAATATTTAAGGCGTTTACGTTTGAAATGGCAATGTCCGAGAGAGCATACAAAAGAGATAAAGGGAAGTAGACCGTAACAACTGAAACCCATCATCAACAAATGAACAGAAACAATAACTGAATTTTGGGGTGTACCTTAATAAAATGCGGATTTATTCAGTTCATAAATAATGACTGCATAAATATTTGTTCCGCTAACATGAAAAAATAAGTCCCATTTAAATAAATCACGGTGGGCAAACAAATATATTTCAGAGAGAGTACATAACATTGGGGTCTTGGTTTTTGGTAAAATGAGTAGCACATTATAAGTCTGTTCCTTTACTTTTAAATCTTACGAATTTTTACGCTTTTTACTCAAGGTCTGTTCCTTTACTTTTAAATCTTACGAATTTTTACTAATTCTTACGCATTTTTACTCAATGCCGGTCCCTAACAGCGCTGCCCTCCCAAGAGGTCGAAAAATGTAGTACGGGGGCTTTTAAAATGTAGTACAATGTAGTACAATTTGAAAAAAAAAAAAAAAAAAACAAATAAAAACACGGATAATTACTTTATAATGATTTTTTTAAGTAAATAATCATGAATTCATAACTAAACAATTAATAAAAAATTAAATACATATAATAACACAGCTCGAAAAATAATCACAGAAACTAAAATTAATATTACATATTACTAAGTAGGTACATAGTACCTACCTACAATAAAAAAGAAAAATAAGAACTATATTACAATTAAAATTTACTTTGGATAATGGTTGGCATTGTGATAGAAAAAAGTTTTTGCATATGTTAATAAGGATTCAGGAGGATTATATACATTTCCCTGATCCCTCACTAATTCCTTGGACTGCAGTATTGCATCGACCGTATCTATATTCAAACTATTTCTTGTGTCATTTTTGATTAAATTTAAACTAGAAAAATAACGCTCTGCAGTGGCACTGCTATGTGGGAGAACGCACAGTGTTAACATATAGTTACATATTTTTCCAAATGCAGGCTTTTTGTTTACATACAGAAGTCAGTTTGTAGTAACAACAAGCGTTGGGAAAAAATATAGTTTAATAATTTTTTTATTATTATTTTTGAAGTGTGAGAAATTGTAGTACAAAGTACGCAATTAATAATTGTACGTACTCACTTTTTTGACCAACAAAATGTAGTACAAACGCATATTAATTGTAGCAATAAATGTAGCAAGGGGGCAGCGCTGTCCCTAACTTGAAAAATTCGAGAGAGCAAGATATTACCCCTCCAATGCAAGCTCTCAACATGCCTACCAATAGGGCAAGTCAACCGAAACTGCTCTGCATTCGATTGTGGGAACGATCGAGGTCCCTCTCACTCAAGGAATACACAATGGCTGTCTTTCTTGATATAAAAGGGGGCCTTCAACAATATCGAAACTAGACCGATTATTCAAGCATTAGACAAGCTCAATATCGGCGAACCAATCTGCCGCGTAATCACCCACACTCTTACAAAAAGAATGGTGAGGGCTACCTTTGGCAGCAGCGCTGTCGAAAAACTCGTGCACCGAGGCACCCCGCAAGGTGGAGTGCTATCTCCACTGTTATGGAACATAGTTCTTAACGAACTTCTGATCTCCATGGAGAACACCGGGTGCAAAGTTGTGGCCTACGCGGACGACGTCGCCTTACTCGCTTCGGGGAAGTATCCTCAAACACTTTCCGACATCCTGCAACTCGATTTACGTAAACTAGTCTCCTGGACCGACAGCTGCGGCCTTAGCGTCAACCCGACGAAAACGGAGTTGGTCTTATTTACAAGGAAGATTAAGCTACCGGCTGTCAATCCCCCAATACTCAAAGGAGTTCCACTCGAGTTCATTAGCAGCGCTAAATATTTGGAGCTGAGGTTGGACAGGAAGCTCCTATGGAGAGAAAATATTGCCGAACGCGCTAGGAAATCCCTAGTGGCTCTATACTCCTGCAAAAGAGCCGTCGGCTCCAGATGGGGCCTTCAACCCAATATCATGCATTGGCTTTATATTGTGGTCATAAGACCGATAACTCTCTATGGCATCGTTGTGTGGTGGCCGCCCTTGAACAAAAGTTCCAATCTAAAGGTCTTAGAGAAGATTCAGCGCCTGGCATGTATGTGCATCACGGGCGCACTGAGGACATCTCCAACCGCCGCTCTGCAAACCATGCTTAACTTACTTCCACTAGACATCGTCAGTAAAGAATATGCCACAAACGTGGCTATTAGACTAAGGGAAGGGAAACACTGGAGAGGGCAACCGTGTGGGCACGTCAGTATCCTCCTACAGACGACCCCCCTGCTCACGGCAACCGATTATCTGCCTACGAAAATCAGCTTCGAAAAAGGCTTCACCCATGAAATACCGGACAGGAACCAATGGGTTTCACAAAATGTCCTACATAAATCACTGTCATTTTTCACAGATGGTTCCAAGATATCAGAAGGAGTGGGCGCCGGAGTCTTTTCAGAAGAATTGAACCTGGGCCTCTCCTTCAGTCTTCCGAAACACTGCAGTGTCTTCCAAGCCGAAATTATAGCTATTCGTCAAGCCACAGCGTGGCTGTCGATTAATACGGTATCACAGCACAACCTCACCCTCTGCTGGGTTCCTGGTTACTGTGACATCCCAGGGAACTGTGTAGCGGACGAACTAGCAAGGCGAGGCTCCTCTGGCGTGGACAGTATAAGTCTGCACAACGTGTATACACCACTTTCCCACGCTAAACAAATAATCCACGTGGACGCAGCTAGCAGAGCAGTGTTCAGATGGAAACATTTAGGATACTGCGAGACTGCCAAGCTCACCTGGCCAGCTCTGGACGCTAAGCGATCCAAGGAGCTTCTTCGACTTAAAAGATCCAGTATCTCGAAAGTCGTCAACGTGGTGGTGAAGGTTTCTGTAAAGATTAGGGCTAGACCAAGGAAGAAGGGCCATTGCTGTAACGAGATGACTAAAACGCACTTAGGTCATTGGTATCAATAGGCTTTATTAGGTTGGAGGTCCCGCTTATACTAACATTTACAAAGCAATGATGATGCACGCATAATTTGACTACACATACATTTTAAACCTAAACACAGATTACATCAGTGTTTCTGTGTTCCTAAATTGTACATAATGCATTTTATTAGGTATTATTACACGCTCTTTTTTCTTTTTATATATCTATATATAAATATATTTTATTGTTTAGCCCAGTCCCCATAGCGTTTTGGCGGAATAATCATCCGTCCGTGCCGCGTTCGATAAGGTGCCGAAATTGAAGGTTCCGGACAACCGGCGCTCTGACCAACGGGACTTTCCTGATTATTTGCATCAAGATTAACCGATGGCTCATTTGCTGATACTGAATGATCAACTCCGACAGAAGGTCGGATTTCCGGAATTGGGTTAAAGTTCGCCTGGCTGCTGACATTACTCTCTAAGTATGGGTTTATATTTTCGTCTAGCAATAAGTCTCCTGTTTTTTGTCTATTGTTTGTGGTCCTAGAAATAAATCTACGATTTCTACGATAAAAATTGTTAAAGTTATCGACGATAACATATGAGCGATCATTAACTCGACGATGAATTTTTCCATAGAACCATTCCTTGTTATTATTATTTTTTTTAAACATTATTCGATCCCCCACATTCAAAAACGGAAGTGGTTTCGCATGGCGATTGTAATATTGCATTTGTTTCTTCCGTTTTTTATCAATTTTATCTCGAACGACCGACTCTTCAATACCCGCGCGATGTAGTAATTTATTTGTTACCGGCAATTTCGTTTTAATTTGACGACCAAAGAATAACTGGGCAGGTGTTGTTTTCATACTAGCGATAGGTGTCGCATTGTATTCCAATACCCGATATGGGAACTCAGCTACTGAATTTTCCTCGTAGCAACGCTTCAATATGTTTTTTGCAATTGCGACACCTTTTTCGGCCAAACCATTACTCTGTGCATAACTCGGACTAGAATATTTGAATACCACGTTTGAATCATTGGCAAAATTATCAAACTCACGCGAGCCGAATAGACTATTGTCGGCACGGATTTCTGTAGGATATCCAAAGCGATTGAATATGTCTGTTAAAACATGAATAATGTGACCCGACCTCTTGTTCGACAATCGCTCGGAACAGATAAATCCCGAATATGCGTCAATCAACGCAATGTAATCTCGACCAGCATACCCAAATAGGTCAACGGATACTCGTTGCCATGGATACTCGGGGGCATCATTTTGGACTAGAGGCTCTTTTTGGTTATTTCGTTTGAACTGTTCACAGACAATACAATCTGCAACAAGATTAGTGACATCAGCTGTCATTCCTGGCCAAAAGTAGTGCATACGTGCACGGGCTAACGTTTTCTCAATTCCTAAATGGGCAATATGTAGCCACCTGCATATTTTGGATTGCAATTGCCTTGGAATGACGAGCCTATGGTCTTTAAACAACAAATTATTCTCGTAATGTAATTCACATTTAAATCTGTGAAACACTTGACCAAAATCATCTAATTGATGATATGAGGGCCAACCATTGAGGACATAATTTACTATACGACTCAGCTGTTCATCACTTTTTAAGGTGCTAACATATAAGTCATAATTATCCTTCGACAAACACACTCGCCTTGTTAGAGAATGAATCATATGGTCGAGTTCCCTATACCCCGGGTCCATTTCTGCCAAGGCTGCACGCGATAAACAGTCTGCAACTAACATTTGATTCCCAGGGGTATAAACAATTGTTAATCGGGGATACTTAAGCAGCTGCAAGAACATTTGCTGAAGCCTTGCAGTTACATCATAAATTTCGCGCTTTATTAATGTTTCTAACGGCTTGTGATCGGATTGAACAGTAAAGTCACGGCCGTAAATGAAGTGATGAAAGCGTTCGCATGCGAAAACAATTGCAAGTAACTCCTTTTCAATCTGCGCCCACTTTTGTTCAGTGGCCGTTAAACTACGTGAAGCGTAAGCTATAGGCTGGCCTTCTTGCAATAAAACACTGCCTAATCCGTCCTTGGAGCTATCAGTTTGTATTACTATGGGTTTATTTTGGTCAAACGTTGCAAGAACAGGTGTTGAGCTAATTGAATTCATCAAGTCACTTAACTCCGCTTCATGTTTTCCAGTCCATTTCCATTCCGAACCATTCTTTGTCAATTCTCTCAAGCTTGCAGATCGCTGTGACAAGTTGGGGATAAATTTGGCCAAATATTTAAAAAGACCCAGCAAACGCATTACATCTGACTTGTTCATAGGCTTTGGCATATCAGTAATAGCACGAATATATTTCGAATCAGGTTTGATCTGTCCATGAGCTATGATGTGACCCATAAACTTTACCTCCTTTTTACGATACTGTATTTTTTCTTTATTGAATTTGACACCGTTTTGCTCTGCTCGCTCAATTACCTTTAACAAGATTAAGTCATGAGTTCTCTCGTCGGATGCGCCAATGTGAATATCGTCGAAGTAGACAACACCCTCAATGTCACCAAATATTTGGACCATTTTCTTTTGAAAGATTTCTGGAGCACAGTTAAGGCCAAATGGAACACGCTTCCATCTGTAACGACCAAATGGCGTCATAAATGTTGTCAGATCCGATGATTTATCGTCTAGCTCCATTTGCCAAAACCTATTACTACAATCAAGAACCGTAAAAATACGTTGACCAGACATGCGGCTTAAAATGTCCTCAGACGTTGGGATTAGAAAATGTTCATGCTTTATACATGCATTTAATGGTCTAGGATCTAGGCATATGCGCAACGACCCATCTTTTTTCTCCACTATCTGCATATTATGCACCCAATCGGTTGGATAGTCAACTGGTGCCAATATGTCTTGCCTAACCATATCCGTAATCAGCCGCTTTAACTTGGCTGTTAGACTTAATGGAATACGTTTTCGATACTTTAATGAAGGTACGGAGTTTTCTTTCAGCGCGATTGAACACCTGCCCGGTAATTTTCCCAAGCCCTCAAATATTTTACTATTTTGAGCAATGAATTGCTCCTTCGTAACAGGCAGAGAGTGAAGAGTGGTTATTCGTTTAATCAAGCCGAATGAGAGGCATTCAGGTAAGCCAAGCAATGGTTCGTATGTATCGCCAACAACATGAAAAGACGCCTTGTGTTCTAATTGTTTTGTTGAATCAAAACAACCTAGCTCTACTATCCCTAATAAGTTTAGTTTATTAGAACTGTAATCAGTTAACACAGCTTTTGTTTTAGTTATTTTATTGACAGGAATATGTTTAACAAAGCGCTTAGGTATACAGCTAACGTCAGCCCCAGTATCTAGTTTGAACTTAATTGGTTTTCCTTGGATTTCATAAGTCTTATACCAACTATCAACGCGCCTACCATCGGAATTTATTCTAGAAGAATTTAAATTATATTTAATTGTCTTAATATTAACACTATGTGCATCATCAACTAACTCTAAATCTATATTATAATTATTACCTAATTCGCTCCAATTAACAGGTTTGATTGACTTCGCTGATGATGAACTTTGATCCGGTTTCGTGTCTCTCCTCTTGTTCTGGCGACAAAATCGAGCAAAATGACCTTTTTTGTGACACTCGTTGCATACGACGTTTTGAGCCGGGCAAAATCGACGATGTTTTCCGTTAAATGGCTGGCCACAATTATAACAAGAAGTTGACTTCTGGACTGCTTCTGCTGAGTGTGACTGCTCTTCTTCCACAACGTTGATATTCGTCTCCGCTTTCAGCGTCTGCTTCCTCTCAAGTTCCCGTTTGTTCATTTCCGCTGCTTCAAAAGCTTTACATAATTCAGCGACTTGCTGGAGAGAATCTTCTCGACGGCCAAGTAATTTTAGCTGTAACGATTTATCATGTACAGCAACAATGATTCGGTCACGCAGCATACGTTCAGCATATGGTGTTTTGCATTTCGTGCACTCAAAGGAACAGTGCTGAGCCTGCGTACGAAGTTCAGTTTCAAACTCGCCAAAGGGTTGCTTCTCTTTTTGCACAATTGTGTGAAATTTAAACGATTCCATTGCCAAGTTTTGCTGCGGCAGACAGTATTCTTCGAACGCTGTTAACACAACAGTTAATGTGAGCGGTAACCGCTGTTGTTCAGCCGGATTCGCCTCTTCTCCTCCATCGGCATCATTTTCTCCTCCTCTTACTTGTGCTACAGCAGCGGCTGAGAACAACTTCTCAATATCTCCATCGTTTGGGAACAGAGAGTTAAAGATTTGGATGCCGCGTTCGCCAATCAGCCATAGCAATATCGACACTTTTTCCAGCTCCGTTTTTTGCATCTTTCCGTGCGAGCGCATATAAATCCAGAATCGTTGCTTGAATCGAGGCCAATCAGTTGCAAGATTCGATCCCTCTAATGATGCAATAGGCGGGCGCATGTCGTCATTATTCGACTCCATTGCCTCGATGATATCTTGTGCTCCGCACAACAAGTTTGATGACTACTAATTAATTTTTTTTTTTTGTGTTTCGTGTGCTTAGCACAACAAATGTTTTTTTTTTTTTTTTTTTTTTTATTGTTTGTTTCACTTAAGTGTCCACTTCACAAAATATGTGTTTCGTGTGCTTAGCACAACTACTTTTTTTTCGCGTTCACTTCTGACACCATGTAACGAGATGACTAAAACGCACTTAGGTCATTGGTATCAATAGGCTTTATTAGGTTAGAGGTCCCGCTTATACTAACTAGCTAACATTTACAAAACAATGATGATGCACGCATAATTTGACTACACATACATTTTAAACCTAAACACAGATTACATCAGTGTTGCTGTGTTCCTAAATTGTACATAATGCATTTTATTAGGTATTATTACAATTGCCCCTCGCCTTGAGTAGGTCAGAATCAAAGAAATTAGGTGCCAACTCAGCCAAAGACATGTCTCGGGCTGAGGAGACATCGAATTACTGCAAGGAAATCAGGGAGACATTATTCAATGCCTATTCTATGAGGAATGTGACTGGACCAAGGAAGAAGGGCCAATGCCCCTCACCTTGAGTAGGTCATAATCCAGGAGATCTGGTGCCGACCTATACAGAGACATGCGTCTCATGCTAACCACTTTCAAAGGGTTTAAAATAGTGGAGTGCGACGATAAAGGAACCCTGGATTGGTTGAAGAATTTCGTTGTCAACACAGACGCACAAACGCAGACTTGCGCGTCGTTGACAAGAAGTAGATCCTCAACTTTACGAGGCCCAAAGGTCGCATCTACATTCAAGGACCATATTTACCAGCAGAAAGGATCGAACGCAACCTACAATTCCTTAACCCGGAGTTACAAAGCAGGGAGTGGAAGGTTCTACATACTGATAACGGCATGGAAGTCCTTGTACTTTTAAGCCACAAATTGCTGCCATTTCTCCGGAAGCAAAACTTCAAAGTCCGTGTTGACATAACACGGTGTAAGCTCATGCTATTGCCGACTAAACACGGCAAGAAGAGAGAAGGAAAACCTGACCGCCATGAAGATAATTCAACTAAATCTTCACCATAGTAAGGCGGCCAGCGCCAACCTTGTTCTGCTTATGAAGCAACAAGCTATAGACGTCGCCCTAATACAAGAACCCTGGATTCTCCGGGGTCAAATAAAAGGGCTGAATGCCAAGGATTTGGTAGTGTGCAACACCAACACACCAAACGGTAATAGTAAGATCCGAACATGTATTGTTGCTAGGAAACAGATTAACCTATTTCTTCTACCTAGCTACAGCAATACAGACCAAACAGCTGTCGCCTGGGAGAGACGAGGGAAAATCATTCTGATACTGGCGGCAATATACATGCCGTTCGACTCACAAGATAGTCCACCGTCCGAGCTAACAAGTGCACTGGTAAAGGAAGCAGAACGCAAGAAATGGGACATTGTTCTAGGCTGCGATGCCAACTCCCATCATACTCAGTGGGGAAGCACTGACATAAATGCGCGAGGTGAGTCCCTTTTTGAATTTATTATTGAAAATAACTTGTTGATAGCAAAAATCGGCAATGAACCAACGTTCATAACCAGGTATAGGCGTGAGGTATTAGATATCACACTATACAACAACTCACAAACTCTCACTATGCGAGAATGGAAAGTTTCCATGGAAGCATCCCTATCATACCACAGAATTATAGAATTCCTAATTGATGAAATAACGAACCCATTAAGCAAATGCAGGAATCCAAGGAGAACAGACTGGGCAAAGTTCTCTGAAGAAGTAAGTAAACATACCAAGAAACTGCAACGGCTAACATTAACATTAAGCTCACCAGAAGAGATCGACGTAGCTACAGACACTCTAAACAGAGTTCTGAAAGGTGCATTCGATAAAGCATGTCCTCTACGGACCATAAAGAATAGGAAGTCTCCACCGTGGTGGACAAAAGATCTCCAAAAGATTAGGCAGAAGACAAGAGCACTCTTCAATGCGGCGAAATCCACTAATTCCCCAACAGATTGGGATTCATACAAAGCCAGTCAGAGGAATTTCAAAAAGGCTGTTACAAGTGCTAAACGCATAACCTGGCGCTCGTTCTGTGATGATATAGAAAACACAACAGAATCAGCTAGGCTGAGAAAAATCCTGTCCAAAGAACCTGCAGTCCCTGGATATCTCAAGGATGGCAACGGAAATTGGACACAGTCCTGCACAGAGACCCTTAGTCTCTTGCTGAAAACTCATTTTCCGGGATGTATCCCGAAACAGAGTAACACACAGGCTATGTATAAAGTTTCGGAAACAGTTTCGACAGTTCCGGAAGGAATCATAACCAACGACAAAATACACTGGGCGATTGACACGTTTTCTCCCTTCAAATCCCCAGGAGGTGATGGGATATTCCCAATTATGCTACAGAAGGCAAAGACCATTATCGTACCGGTTCTCAATCGACTTTTCATAAGCAGCCTGGAATATGGCTACATCCCAAAAGCCTGGCGGGAAGTGAAAGTAGTCTTCATCCCTAAAGCGGGGAAACCTAGTCATACCACTGCCAAGGATTTTAGACCCATAAGTCTAACATCATTTATTTTGAAAACCTTTGAAGAACTGGTTCGCAACCGGCTAAACGGGAGCGCAATTTCCACGGCTCAACATGCTTATACTAAAGGCCGAGGAGTGGAAACAGCGCTACATGACGTCGTCAGCATTATAGAAAAATCATTAAAAGATAAAGGCTTGTGTGTAAGCCGCGTTTTTAGACATTGAGGGAGCGTTCAACAATGTCAAAACGTGTGCTGTGAAGAGGGCGCTGCAGAATTCCAATGTTGAATTATCTCTCACTAACGTGATCATGTGCATGCTCAATGAAAGGAATATCAATGCGAGATTAGGTGACATTGACCTACAAGTAACTGCCTCCAGAGGCACACCACAAGGAGGAGTCATTTCTCCTCTACTTTGGGTCCTCGTCATCAATGAGATACTCATGAAACTCAAACACAGTGGAGTAAAGGCCGTCGCTTATGCGGATGATGTAGTACTGCTGGCGACAGGAAAATTCCTACCTACTATAACTGAGTTATTAGGAAGCTCACTGCGGACACTTAATTTGTGGACAAAACATTGTGACCTTGGGGTGAACCCCCAGAAGACCGATCTTGTGCTGTTTTCAAACAGAAGAAACATACCACACTTTAAACCACCAACTATTGAGGGAATACCCCTGCAGGTGGCAGAGAGTGCGAAATATCTGGGAATAATTCTCGACAGAAAACTTAATTGGAAACTAAATGTCAATGAACGAGTGAAAAAGGCAGCGAATGCATTTTATGCATGCAATCGTATCTTCGGCAGAAACTGGGGACCTAACCCGAAAATAATTCTGTGGATGTATACGGCAATCGTACGCCCAATACTCACATATGGCAACATAGTCTGGTGGCAAGCCACAGACAAGGCAACCAATCTTACGGCAATGACAAAAATACAAAGACTGGCATGTATAGGAACGACTAGTGCGTTAAGAACAACACCGACAGCTGGGTTGGAAACGCTTCTCAACCTGCTACCTATGGATCTATAAATGCAAGAGTCAGCTGCCAAAAGTGCCCTGAGGATAAGCCAGACAAAATGCTGGATCCCCAGTCTCTTTGGGCATGCGCGTATTCTCAAGGAATACGTAGGGAGTGACATCAGCTCTGACTACATGTCACCATACCTAGACTTCCATAAACCATTCTCCTGCCGATTTCCAAGCAGGGAAGAATGGGACAGGAACGAACCCACCGAAACGAAATCAATAGCCATCTGCACTGATGGATCAAAGATGGAATGTGGAATTGGAGCCGGATTATTCTCAGAGGAACTCAACATACATAGTTCAATCAGGCTTCCTGATCACTGTAGTGTTTTTCAAGCTGAGGTACTGGCAGTCGCGGAAGTGGCAAGCATGGTATCAATAATGGCAATACCACGGAATGATATTACCATATTTAATGACAGCCAGGCGGCTATCAAGGCAATCTCTACTAATGAGATAAAATCCAAACTAGTTCGCCGCTGTCGCGAAGAGCTCAAGGCTCTTGGCTCGCAGCATAATACGGTTCTCTGCTGGGTTCCTGGACACAGGGACATAATCGGCAACGGGAGGGCTGACGAACTGGCAAGAAATGGTTCTGCAATGAACCTAGACCAGGCACTTCAGTCGATCAAACCACCAATCTGCAATCTCAGAGAGCGAGTGGAATATAAGATCCGAATGAAAGCCAATACCAGGTGGAAAACACTAACCACCTGTGACATATCGCGGAAGATGTGGCCAGAATACGATAAAAGCAGGACCAACAAACTGCTACAATATTACAGAATATCGCTGTCCAAGTTGGTTGGCGCCCTCACTGGTCACAACTTTCTAAGAAGCCATGCAATGAAATTAAATCTCAAGAATGATACATCTGCAGAGGCTGCGGTGATGAAGAAGCCCACGAGGACACACCTCACTTTCTCTGTCACTGCCCAAGTCTCTGTCACTTGAGGAACAGAACACTTGGAAGCTACTATTTCCAAGAAATCCAAGAACTCTCTAATGTCTCAATATCTGATCTTTACAGGTTTCTGAGGACAGCGGGATGGCTGGACAAGGTCGAGTAACCAAGGGAAGGATGAAATAAAGCCATTACAACGCGGCTAACCCCATCGAAGGGTATCACAATGGGTCCTCGAGGACCTGAGTGGGGTGAAGAAGAGGCTACTCAGCTTCACCAACCCGTATAACCTAAGTCGTCAACGTGATCTCCGGACACTGAATATTAGGCAGACACGCGCAAAGGCTCGGTCTGCCTTACAATGACTTCTGCAGAAGCTGTAGAGACGAAGAGGAGGACGAGTCCGTCACTCACTTTCTTTGCAGTTGCCCTGCCCTGGCCAATCTAAGAAGGGCCCACTTAGGAAACTATTTTCTCAACGATCTCAGTGATCTAGGTAACACCAGCGCCGCTAACATTCTTAGCTTTATAACCGGCAGCAAATGGTTTACATGAGTAGCCAGTAAAAGAAAAAACTCCCCAAATCCCAGTGGTATGCACAATGGGCCGAATAACGGCCTAAGTGTTTCTCTCATCGAGAGCCTCTTAAACTAAACTAAACTAAACTAACCCCTCCACTGAGAATCTTACTAGTTTTTACTCAACAAATTTCTTTGAGTAAAAATTGAAACAACTGTCGTCGCATGAAAATTGACAGATGATTTGAAATTTGATTTGAAATGCGTGTAACGGTGCAGGGTCCCTCAGTGGACTTAGTTCCCGGGGACTTATTTCCCTGCACCGCGTGTAACGACTATTTGCATTTTGTCTTTTGATTTCCTGCGATATGAGAAACAAATTGGTGTAAAAATGGTATCAGAAGGTGGGAAAATTATGTAGCTTTTATCTCTTCTCGAATGATTTCAGTTCAATCACTTCAAACTCTTCCACAAGCGACTCAAGCGAATCGGCACCGGAGAAAAGAGGGAGTAAAAACATCACCCCTCTTACCAGCAACAAAGCCAAAAAGCAGAAGGTGGAAGAAGGTGCAAAGGGGACTGAGCCCGTGAAAGCTGGCGGTACGCTGGCGGTACCGTGGTTGGTCGAAGCTTTGCTGCGGCGGCGAAATCCGCTCCAGCACGCGGACAACACGCCACAGGTACTACGGCTGAGCAGGTGGCTGTTCTACCAGGGGAATATCCGCAGGAGATACTCAGCAACTCAGACCTCACAGCACTCGAGGACGCCATTGTATTGGAAATGGCCCTGGAATGGGAGCACAAGCTCAAGTTCCAAGGCATACATTTCAGGAGTGGGATGCTACTTGTGGACTGCGAGACTCTGCAAACAGCAGAATGGCTGAAAGAAGTGGCACCCAAACTTAGTAACTGGAAGGGGACAAGGCTAATAGCCTGCAGTTAGAAGGACATACCACGAACCCATTCCATAACCATTTTCCTTCCACGCAGTGCCAACCAGGAACCTAAAACATCCTTGGCTCTGATGGAAGCGCAAAATGAAGGTCTAAATGTTAAGGCATGGAAGGTACTCCATTTTCGAAACGAAGGAACCGGGCAGGTACCGGCCCTTAGTATCGATCAGGAATCCCTGAATGCCATAAAGGCACAAAAAGGATCCTTGAGCTATCGGTTCGGCAGGGTGACGGTATATGGACTCAAGAAGTCTGACGAGATCACTGGGCAAGCCCAAACTGTATCGAGTCAGAATCTACAGAGCACGCAACCCCAGTAGGAGCAATCTGCTCCACCAAAGGACATAACACCAGTCCACGCTGTTGAGCAGATGGTTCAGGTTTCCGATGAAGCCGAAGAATCGATCCCCATCTTAGAGAGCATGCTCTCAGGCGGGAATACAGATGACGCGGTACAGAAATCTGTGGAGGCCGAGGAATCGATGTCCACATCAGGGAGCACTGCCTCAGGTGGGGAGCTAGATTACACGGCAATCGACCTTTTCCACAACATTACACTGGAGGAGGAAGAATTGCTGCTTACTGAGGGCGAGGCAGAAGCCCCGCATGAGCAATAGCTCTATGACCCCAGGCAGCAAAATTAAAATAGCACAAGTAAACATTCACCATGCCATAGGAGCCTCTGCTGCAGAATGTTTACTACCAGAGTCCTAGACCTGGTCTTAATTCAGGAGCCATGGATCTTGAAAGAGCAGGTCAAAGGATTAGCAAACAAGGATGCACAGGTAATTTGGGACTCTCGGGCTGAAAAACCGAGAGCATGCATTCTTATAAATAAATAAAACATAAAGATAGATTTATTCTACTTTCAGAATATGCGACGCGAGACATGGTGCCAATACAGGTATCCCTAAACGTAGAAGGAGTCTGCCGCACCATCATCATCGCCTCGGTGTACTGCGCAGGAGATGAGCCAATGGTATCATCAGAGCTGCAACGGCTAGTGGAGCATTCCAACAAGCTCCGCATGCCACTGCTACTAGGATGCGATGCAAATGCTCACAATGTAATCTGGGGTAGCACTGATACCAATACCAGAGGTGAGTACTTATTAGAATTTATTTTAAGTTCGTCCCTTGATATTTACAATGTAGGAAATACCCCCACTTTTGTAACTAGAGTTAGGCAAGAAGTACTTGACCTCACACTCGGTAGCACGAGTGTTACGAGACTAATTAGGAACTGGAAAATATCTAGTGAGCCATCACTGTCCGACCACAGAATTATAGAATTCGAGTTGGACAACACAAGCCTCACGAGAAATCCGGTAAGAAATCCAAGAAAAACCAACTGGGAAAAATACCAGTCGGTCCTAGAAAGTAACCTGGAACGACTCGAAATGAGAAAAGCTCCAGCACACTCTCTAGAATTGGAAAGCGCAGTTGGAGACATAACAGACGCCATCACGAATGTGCTCGAAGAAAGCTGCCCCCCAGGAAAAGAAAGGAGCAGGAAAGATATGCCATGGTGGAGCAAGACTCTGTCAAAGCTCAGATCCGGAACGCGCAGGCTGTTTAACACTGCAAAGCGAAACGGAGATTGGCAAAGCTACCAAATGGCTCTCCCTACCTACAATAAGGAAATAAGAAAGGCTAAAAGAAATAGCTTCAGGAGATTCTGTGAGGCAATCTCTAGTACTCCCACGGCAGCAAGGCTACACAAGGCCCTATCAAAAACGGGAGGAACAGCAACATCCCTAAAGAAACCAGATGGTAGCTATACAGAAAATGAGGACCAGCAGGCTCTACTGCTTCTAGAAACTCATTTTCCAGATAGCACACTCAGCAATGATGATCGAAACGCGACCATTTCAGTCAGGCCGCGCAAGGAGGACTGGGAAATAGCTTCAGCCATCTGCGCCAGGCGAAGACTGGAATGGGCCATACGTTCCTTTCAACCATTTAAGTCACCAGGCGTGGACGGCATCATACCTGCCCAACTGCAGAAAGGGCTGGATGTGATCCTACCACACCTGATCAGAATAACAAAAAGTAGTATCGCTTTGGGCTATATACCAACGCAATGGAGACGGGCAAGGGTTGTGTTTATACCGAAAGTGGTGAAAAAAGACCCATCACACCCAAAGTCATACAGACCCATTAGCCTAACGTCCTTTCTTCTAAAGGCAACAGAGAAAGCAGTGGACAACTATTTGAGGGAGGAAGTGCTAACCACATCCCCCCTACACCATCGTCAACATGCATATAGAGCGGGCAGATCAACGTAGACCGCCTTATATCAGCTAACGGAGGTGATTCAAAGTGCTCTGCATACAAAAGAGACGGTACTGTGCGCATTCCTTGATATCGAAGGTGCGTTTGACAATACCTCCCACGAGGCCATCAGACGATCCCTAGAGAGAAAAGGGGTAAACAGTACATTATCCAGGTGGATGTGTGAACTGCTGAGCACCAGATCAGCGGAGACTCAAACGTCAACCGGGACTATCACACTAAACACAACTAGAGGATGTCCACAGGGAGGGGTACTATCACCCTTAATGTGGAGCCTAGTTGTGGACGAGCTACTGGATAAATTAACCAGCCTTGGCATCAGCTGTCAGGCATATGCCGATGACATAGTATTGATTGCCAGGGGAAAGTTTGAGGAAACCCTCTGTGCAGCGTTGCCCCCCTACTACAATTGTAGCGTTTTCACTACATTTTTCGCCCACAAAAAGTCACTACGAAAATTCGTAAAATATTCACAAAACACTACAATTTCAAAATTTCAGAAAATAAAAATCTAAAAGAAAAAAAATTAAAACTATAATATCGAATATTGTGTTTGACCCTTAAGCACTTGCGAAGCACTTTTGATTTTCATGCAAACGCATTATATTTCCACAGGAATATTATAATGAAGATATTGTGCAATTTTGGGTAAATTTGAAAAGCGCCAAGAATTTCAAAGGAAAGCCAGCATTTACAAAATTATGTAATTACATGCTAACGTTATGTAGTTTGCCTCATAGTAGTGAAACTGCAGAACGATGGTTTTCAAACTTAAATAATTAAAGACGACTTACGAAATAATTTAGATATTTCTACTGTGGATACAATAATACAATCGAAGGAATTATTAAGGCATGTAGAAGGAGTTTTTGACCCACCCTCATCATTAATAACCTACGCTAATACTTTTTTCTACAGTGGCCGGCATAAGTATTTTGACAAAACTAAAGTTAATTCTGCTCATAATTTGAACTTACTTCATGTAAATTTTGGCATCAATGGAAAGGTCATTTAAATTCCGTTGGAATGATACACAAATTTCCTTAACCCATTGAAAATTTATAACTTTTGTAAAAGTCTACTATTTTGACTTTTTTCCTCGGTCAAACAAAAAAAAATTTTTGATGCAAAAAGTTTCCTCAAACAATTCTAATAGTGACTGCAAAAATTTTTTTTCAAAAATCTCTTCGCTAATATTTTTTATGATTTTGATGGATGATTTCAGAAAAATTTTGTATGAAAAGGAGGAAAAAGTGGCTAAAATAGTAATTTTTAGCAATTTTCAAAAAATCATAAAAAATATTAGCCAAGAGATATTTGAAATTTTTTTGCAGTCACTATTAGAATTGTTTGGAGAAACCTTTTGCATCAAAACATTTTTTTTTTGATAACGAGGAAAAAAGTCAAGAAAGTAGACATTATAGATTATAGAGAAGAGTTCAGGAGGATTGAAAAAGAAAAAAGAACCGCATCTTTTATAAACCTTCAAGGCCTAAGACAAGCTAAGAAACTTCTAGGGAATTATAACCTAAAAAGATTCAAGGCATGTATTGTTCTAAGCAAAAACAACCTAAGAATCCTCACAGGTCTCCTAACGGGACACTGTAGACTGAGGGAACATATGAGGAAAATGGGTGTATCAGAAGAAGGTCTTTACAGATTCTGTGATGAGAACGCAGAAACCCCAGATCACATTCTAGAACACTGCGGGGCACTGACCCACAGGACGATCAAACATCTGGGCAAGTACCACATAACAGATAAGGATATACAAACCATGGACCCGCTACTCATTCTCAGATTCATAAAAGAAACTGGACTGGATGAAGTGCTCTAAGGTTGATATTCTTGCCAAGCCTCAAACACGGTTCTTAACGGAACTGTAATGCGATGGGGCTCTGGAAAAGGGCATGAACCTTTCCAAGGTATAAGCAGGGGGCACAATAGACCACAAGGTCGCAGTACACTAAACCCTCTTTATTATTATTATTATTATTAACTCTTCCACATACTTGGATTCATACTCACATGCAATTTATGGTAAAACAAAATGCATCTATCATTTTTCATGATTACTACAAAAGCGTTCCCTAACGTTGTCGTAAGTTTTTCTCTTTGAGAGAAAATTTATCCCCACCACACTATCTGGCTATCATTTTGACAGTCTTTTCCATTTTTACTACAAAAGTAAAGGAACAGACCTTCAATGTCGTTCCTCAACTCGAAAAATTGGTAAAAGAGAGCGGCTTCGAGAGAGCAAGATATTACCCCTCCACTGAGAATCTTACTAGTTTTTACTCAACAAATTTGTTTGAGTAAGAATTGAAACAACACTGTCAGACGCCTGAAAATTGACAGAGACTATTTGCATTTGTCTTTTCTTGCGATATGAGAAACAAATTGGTATGAAAATGGTATCAAAAGACCGGAAAATAATGTAGCTTTATTTCTCTTCTCGAATGCACGTATTTCAGTCAGTAAAAACTCTTCCACATACTTGGATTCATACTAACATGCAATTTATGGAAAAACAAAATTCATCAGTCACTGTTACTACAAAAGCGTTCTCTTTGAGAGAGACCATCCCCACCACTGCCATTTTAACAGTCTTTCCATTTTTACTGCAAAACTAAAGGAACAGACCTAACACCGCGTCTCCACGAGCAATATTTCATAGCTTACCATCTGTCATTTCTTATAGAAAGAAATAATGATAGTATGCAATAAAATGTAGGGTAGTCATTTCATAGCTTACTATTTCCATAGTCATCACACCACAAACCACATACCGGTTTGTGCATCACACGAAAACACATGTGTCAGACAAAGAAATGTAATAAGTCTAAATAGGGGTTGAATAGAGGGAGCTAGGAGTTTAAAAAAAAATTACAGGAAAGTGGATGTGGACAGGACCTTAGGATGGGATATGAGAAAGAGAGGATTAGAGTGTAGAGAGCGAGGAGCTTGGCATGCTTGCGTAGCACGACTTAGCTCGCCGGATGGGGAGGTCCTTGTCCTCGCTACTCTACGACCTATTCCAACAACATATAACATGCCAAAAAAAAAACTGAAAGGTACCTACGTGGGCTTTGTACCTGAAACGGACGGACGTCACCACTCTGATAGGCGCTGCGGATATTAGTGCAGCGAGGCCATTTCCCACCCCACCTGGAAATTGTTAACAAGAGCCGTAATCAAAAAAAGAGACCCGTTCACTTCAGATGACAATAGACAAGTGAAGATTGGTTTATTGCAAACGTTTAAGTATAGCTACATGTTTGCGTTAGTTATATAAATCAATTATGTATTCATTTTTACAGTGGTGGAGAAAAGTATTCAACTTAATAATATAATATAACACCCCCACTTATTATTAAGGTAAATTATTAGTTTGATATAAATATGTTAATGTTGTTTCGAAATAATTCAAATTTGTCCCTTGAGAGCGGTTTTGTAAATGCATCTGCTAGTTGCTCAGCCGATGGTACAAAACAAATACAAAACAAAGTGCACACGGACATCGATGTGTTTAGTCCTCGCGTGATACTCCGGGTTTTTTATCAGTTTAAGAGCACTCTGGTTATCGATGTGAATTGTTGGTTTCAGATAATCTCTATCAAGCAGATCTTGTATAAGCGCATCAAGCCACATCAAATCTTTGACTGCTTCCGATGCAGCTACATACTCTGCCTCTGTTGTACTAAGTGATGTGCATTTTTGGCTTAGATGACCAGGAGATGGGACTTCCCCCAAGAAGGCAAATGTGACCACTTGTTGAACGTCTCGTGGAAAAATCTCCAGCATAGTCAGCATCACTATAAATAGAAAAAGAAAGATTAATGTTCGACTTGAAATGTATTCCAAAGTCTTTAGTATATTTGAGATATTTAAATATACGCTTAACAGCCTTAACATGATGTCCTGTAGGTTTGTCCAAAAAACGGCTTACTACTCCCACTGCATGCGAAATGTCCGCTCTGGTAGCGATTGCCAAATACATAAGACTGCCAACTGCTTCGCGATAAGGAAATGTTGATACAAGAGGCAGACTCTCATCCAAAACAGTGGATTTGCTCCCAAGGTCGCTCGGGGTGTGAACTGGGTATGAATCCAACATGTTGAACTTATGTAGAACGCGATCAATATAATTCGATTGGAAAACAAAATAACTGTCATCATGGTTTCGGGTTATTTGAAGTCCAAGGTAATAGCTGGCTTTGACCATTTTCACTTCAAAATGTTTGTTTAAATAATCAATTATACTTTCAACATCACGAACGTCATTGGCAGCAATCAAACCGTCGTCTATGTACAGAGCAAGGTAAATTCGTCTTTCTAATCGGCGCAATATGAAAACACATGGATCCGCTTTGCAAACTTGAAAATTGAATGCGGTTAATAACGTTGTAAATGTAGAATTCCAACATCGGGAAGCTTGTTTCAATCCATATAAACTTTTTACTAGTTTGCCAACGCGACCTGATCCATCATTATAACCTTGTGGCTGATCCATGAAAATTTCCTCTTTGAGATCACCATTGAGGAAAGCAGTCTTAACATCAAATTAGATGCCTGCTTGCTGCGATGGCAAAAATAGTACGAATCTCTTTATAAGTCGCTGGTTCAAAAGTGCTGCAAATAAAAGCATATCCTTCAATCGCATTCGCGTAGATTCCAGAATTTAACTTAGCATTACTCTGAGAATGACTTCTAAGTTTCTCCTTATAATTTGCAGGTGGTGTAACTTCTCTTTCCTTTTCATCTTCTAATTCTGTTTTGCTTTGTTCTAATCTGTGCACTGAACTTGTGTTTGCCTTTCTTTCGTTATCTGTACTTTCATTGCAACTGTCTTCTTCAGAGTAACATTCATCTTTAGGCCACTTCGTATTACCTTCTTTGACTATATCGGACATAGTCGAATTGAGAGGAACAGTGGAATATTGTTTAAATAAAATATCTCTTGAAACATCGATTTTATTAGTGCCGTGTACCCAAACACGAAATCCTTTTACATTTTCACAATATCCCACAAAAATTCCAGGATTGGACTTTCTATCTAACTTTTGTCTTTTTTCTTTTGGGATGTGAACAAACACCTCGCTGCCAAAGGTTTCAAGATTACTAAAATCTGGTTTCTTTCCGTGGAATAACTCAAACGGCATTTTTAACTTTGAGGGACTCGGTCCAAAGCGATTAATTAAAAAGACGGCAGTGTTAACCGCTTCTGCCCAAAGTTTAAGTGGCAAATTTTTGGCATGAATCATTGTTCTCGCAGTTTCAACAATAAATCGCATGTCTCTCTCGGCCCTGCCGTTCTGTTGTGGCGAATAGGGAACCGTTGTTTGATGGCAACTTCCATGCCTTTGAAGCAAATTTTCAACTTCTTTATTTTTAAACTCCGAACCATTGTCCGATCTGAGAGTTTTAATCCGTTGACTCAAATTTGTTTTCACAAAGCTAATATACTTGTCAATCATTGCACAAGTTTCTGATTTTTCTCTCATGAAATACACCACTCTAAGATTGGAAAAATCGTCCTTAAACAAAATAAAGTATCTCGATCCGGCAATCGATGAAGTTTGCATAGGCCCACAGAGATCGGTTTGAACCAAATCACCTGGCTGTTTTGCCCGAGAACTACTTTTCATAAAAGGGGATCTATGCATTTTTCCAACCGCACATGCATCACAAAAGAAATTTATTTTGTCAATAAATTGAATGTCATTTGACTTAAGAATGCTCCGAATTTGACTTACGCACATGTGCCCAAGTCGCTCATGCCAAGTTTGAAGCGATTCAAGCTTCGAAGCATAGCACGCAGAATGATTTTCTTGTTTATTTACTTTAAACACCATTTTATATAGATGATGACAGCGAACACCAATAGCAACAACTACCCCATCAGGTTTCATAATCTTACATTTTTCACTATCAGATGTTAGTTAATAATTTTTATCGAGAGCACTACCAGAAGAGAATAGATTTATTTTAACATCGGGAACAAAGAAAACATTGACTAATTTCTTGTTACCCAGTCATCACCATTGAAAGCCAAGATATCTATATCGCCTTTACCATATGCATTAATTTTGCTTCCGTTACCAATTGTAATTGGAACAGGACTTCGCTTAAATTCGCATAAATTCGCTAAACCATTCTCTACGGAATGTCATGTGCTCACTCGCACCCGAATCTAACACCCAATCGTCAGCACTAACAACATCGCCAAAATTAACTGTGCCACAAACAAGTGCATCGCCATAATTAAGATCATCTTTCTTAGCGTAATTCAATTGCTGTGCTGATTTTACTTTATTGGGACAATTTTACTTCCAATGACCATGCTGATTACATGCAAAGCACTTACCTAAGCGTTTTTTTTATTGTGGCTCTGGTTCTTGTTACAACTGTGCATGATGTGCTCTTCGCGCGATCAGCGCACTGCCTTCTTAAACTCTGGATTCTGTCGATGTCGATGGCAGTTCCATTGCATTAAGTCGAGTTTCCTCCATGATCAACCGTGACCTGAGATTTTCAATGGTTTGGCTCTTAATTTCCGTAGACTCCCAAGCACTAAAAAAGTGAGAAAAGCGATTAGGTAATGTCATTAGAATTTTTGCGATAAGCATAGATGGGGAGACCTCCTCTCCGGCATCTCTTAATTGTTGCACCAGACTCTCCAATTGACTCATATGTGTAGCAATATCGTCAGATGGATTTTTTGGAAGCTATAAAAACGCAGTTGGAGTAAATTTATACTTGCACTTGATTTTTGTTCGTAAATTGAACAGAGTTTTCCCCACATTTCCTTGGACGTTGAACAGTGCATGATATGAACCAAAGGTTGCTGTCCAACACTTGTTGCTATTATTTTTTGCGCTTTACGGTCTTTGACTTGCCATTCCTTAATACGTTGATTAATATTAGCATCTCCTTCTGCAGCCACCGGCATAACCTCACTCCCCGTTACCACTTCATATATATCGCTTGCATTCAAAAGGATTTTAACTTGGAATTTCCATATATTCCACTGATCCGAGCATTGCAATTTTTCGATTCTTGCACTATCGTTATCCATTACAAAAAAGTTATTACTGCTAACCAAACAAAAGCGAAGTATCCGCTACGAATCCGAAATTATTTTATTTCTCGCACGCAAAACTTCTACAAAAAAAAACTTTGTTAAACTTAGGTACCGCGTTTTTTTTGTGTTCTTGGGTAACTGGGCCCATAACCTGTTAACAAGAGCCGTAATCAAAAAAAGAGACCCGTTCACTTCAGATGACAATAGACAAGTGAAGATTGGTTTATTGCAAAAGTTTAAGTATAGCTACATGTTTGCGTTAGTTATATAAATCAATTATGTATTCATTTTTACAGTGGTGGAGAAAAGTATTCAACTTAATAATATAATATAACAGAAATCCGGTGGCCATATTTTTTGATTTCCCCGAAATAGAAATCCGCTTCACATCATATCATCGCCTTGGACTTGCCGCCACCTTACCGCACTCCTGAAATACTGCCTTAGCAATGCATGATGATCTTAACGAACACCACAAGAAATAAAATTTCATAACACCAAATTCTCATCATATGGCGTGAATTCACAATTTTTTTTTATTCAACTCATGAAAGAAAGAAAGAAAAAAAAACTAAAGGAACAACAATATAAAGGAATGATCAATAAAAAAAAAAACTATGCAAAAATAAACGAAAATAATTTAAAAATTGAAACTAGGTCGAATTTCACTGCCCCTGACTGTATGACTATATACCCTTGGGTAATTTTGGTTGTCGACGAAAGCAAAAAAAAACCTTATAAATGTTCCTACCTAAAAAGAGCTCTGTGTAGGAGGGATATTTTGATATGGCGAAATATCGCAAGCAAACAAATTTACAGGGATGGTGAACGGAAACCTATTACAAACCAAAAAAAAAAAACAAGAAAATTAACAAAAGAAACCTATCCACGCCAAAAGTAACTTAAAACTACAAAAAAAAAAACAAGGATGATTACAATAATTTTGAAAATTATAGCAACTTTTTATGGCGCGAGCGCGACTGATTAGTATGTCTATACACGTTCTCATCAAAAATGACAGGAAAAGAGAAAACCAGCAAAATAATGAGTAATCAACATTTCCCCTCCTGGCTCGAAACAGCTCAGGGAATTTCTACGGGCAAGTACTGATAAAATTGTCAAAAGCAAAAAGTTGACAGATAGACGAAATAAACAAAAAATATTTTCCAACGGTTGCTCGGTTATGAGTTGTATAGATATTGATAGAATACAAAATTATATCGATTTAATTAAAATTGTGAATTTTCGCTGCAGTTTGAAATAGTTTTGTTTTGTGCAAATTGGTGTTTAGCTGGAAATGGCTCGAAGTAGCTCGAAGTGTATATGTATACACGTACTTTTGGGTACATTTTACGGTCTCTGAGAGAATTGCGCTCAAATTTTGGAAATTGACAGATTTCTACTGCCTTGCTCGGAAAAGTACGCGAATAGACCTAATATGTATATAGTTGTTCGTGTTTTCACGATAATGTTTAATATGTATATTGTAAAATATGTTTATATTATAGCTACGTAAATATATCAGTGGCTATTAACTTGATTATTCTACTCAATCACCCCTATTGTCGTCGTCGTCTGTCGCAAACGACTGGCGACGTTTGTCGTGTCGAGTCTTTTGGAATTTGGTATTGCGTAACTGAAACGACTCGACTCTCTGAACTCTCACATCCCACATACATTCCACAAACTATGACACATTGGATTTGACATAACAGTCGACGAATTTATATTTGGACTGGTGTTTTGTTTGTGACTTGGTTAATTATTTAATAAAACAAATCAAAAATGAATAGTGTGACATGTTTTTTGAAAGCAGTGACCAGGCAGTGACGAAGAAGAAAACCAGAAAAAAGTGCTGGTAAAGTTAAGGAAGGAAATTCGAACCAAATCCAATCCATTGGATTTGCCCGACATTAAGTGGGTGGTAGAAATAATTTAAATTGCATACATTGTGTTAATAACAATTATTTTCAGATTTTAAATGTATTTTAGACTATCGAAGTCGAAGGTGGTCCAAGACAATTCAGAGATAAGGATATGCCGATTAAAATCACTTGTTGTTAGTCCCTTTTCTCCATTTCTTTCACTAAATGTTGAAATTGTCTTTTATTTGTGATTTTCATTTTAAAGAATATGTAACTATCTTTTCGTTAGTTAAATATTAAATACACAAACTTTTCTTTAACACTTGATCACGCAGTTGTTAAAACTTATTGCAAACTATATCAGTTGCAGCTCTTTTTATACCCCTGCGTCGCATTGAATTACGCGTCTTCGACGATCCAGGTGGCGCGTCAGTTGATTTAGTTTGTACACTGCCAAAGTGCCAACTCCGAGCATTGGGGAAATGTGTATAGAGAAAACCAAAGGAAACAAAACAAAGTCAAACTGGTCTGCCTCTTCTCTTTCTTCATTCATATCGCCTTTCCCATTCCGCAGTACACATTTATTTCTGATGTGATGTAAGAGCTAAGAGGGTAGGGAACTGCATTTGGTTTTGTTTTCTTATAGAAGAGAGGATCGAAAGAAAGGAGATGCAATATTATGACCAAGATAAATCAATAGCATGGTGTAGATGTAGAATACGATGGTGCGATGGTGTAGGATTTGTGTGTTATGAGAGGGGGACGATGCAAGGAGTGATCAGTTGGGAGAGACAAATTGAATAAAAACTGAAATTGGCTTTCTTTCTGTCATTGCAGAAGATTTGAGGATTGGGCATAAAATAATGTAGACTCTCACTATTATGCCTATATTTTTGTCAAATATGCATCGATTTAAGTGATTCTTTTTTTAATTGTTTCAAAAATATTATGTGTCTACTTTATGGAGTAGGTATATAATGTAGAAACATTTTATGTATGTACAACGAGCTGCTAACTATTATATCTACTACATTTATCTCTATATAAAAATCAATTGGTGTGCGCTAGTCTCATAAAAGTCGAAAAAAGTCTAGAGGCTAGACATTTGGATAGTTATTTTTTTCTTTTGTTAGTCTTGATTCAGGGTTTGGCATAAAAGAAAATTGGAAAAACCCCAAATGAAAAGCCGAAAAATCAAAAAAAAAAACTGAATTTCCATTGTGCACAACTCGAAAGCCACCGAACCGATTGAGCTCAAATTTCCAGGCAGTCTTTGAAGTTGGCCCAAAGCTAGGTATTTGCTGTGAAGTTTGGGCAATGCAAAAGAAAAAAATAGATTTCAAACGCTTTTCTTCGACAGTCATGGGAGCAAAAGTTTTTAAAATTTGGAACATTGATATGCATTTTGCTGAAGACAAAAATATAATCATTTCGATAAAACACCTAGTGAATTCAATCTGAAATGCATACATATTCACGGGATTTATTCCGCATAAAAATAAAAGTATGTATTTCATGTATGTATTTAGAAGAAGTTCTAAGTTTGATTTTCATATAGTATTACTAGCAGCCTTGGTTGCGTTATTTGGGGTTACCCAATGCTGCCATCTCTGGTCTGGAGATAAATCTGAGCAATTAGCTTTTCCTTGAGTTCGCTCAATAACCCTATATAAGGACGTAGAGGGTATAATTGTAAGAAATCCCGAACCAGCTATTTAGTATACCTAATGTTTGACATAATTGGGTTATACTACCTTATAGGAATTACCAAATGATTGGTTCAGTGCAGCTATGTTAAAGTCATTAAAAAATTCTCTTACATATCTTATTCCCTTTGATTTTTATTTTCCCTCACTTTCGTGTGATCGTTGATCAGTTGTTAGAAAACGGGCTTAGATTATCCGTTATGGAATGTGCGTTGATGACTTAGTTAGTTAAAACAAACACCAGCTTACCTAATTTCGTAACAAGTTTCTATATATTCGTTAATTTCCTACATAATATATATTGATATATTATCATAAATATTGATAAATATGGGGAGAGTACGATAACTACGGCGCCAAAAATTGATAACGGTATTTTGTAGAGGGGTTAAATACAAGCACTTTTTACTATGGGAGGGGGGGGGTCTATCTTACTCCGTTTAGGCGGGAGGGGTAATTTAAAGAAAATAATACTTTAAATGGAAAAAAATACATTAAAAAACAATGGCAACACTTATAATAAAAGACTATGACATTTTAGAAAGCCCAGAATCTGTTCTTTTATATTATTTTTAAATCAAGTTATTCCCTTAAATGGTTTTTGAAAAAAACAATTTCAAACTTGAAATTTTAGGACAAAAATTGGGGTGAGTAAAATAATTTTGGCGATGAAAACTAATGACGGATTTATGTAGAGGAGTTAAAAACAAACAGTTTTTACTATTGGAGGGGGGGTCTATCTCGCTCCGGTTAGGCGGGAGGGGTAATTAAAAAAAAAATTATAAATAAAATTAAAATAAAATATTAAAAAAGAATGGCAACACTTACCACAAAGAACTATAGTATTTTTCAAAGCCAGGAATTCGTTCTAAATTGTCTAAAATGCAAATCAGCAAAATTTTGTCTACCAATGTGAAATTTCTGGCCAGAGATTGTATCTGAAGAATGTTGTTGATATTGGGTAAACTAATATAATTAAAAGAAAGTTTGCATATACTCAGCCTTGCACCCATCCCAAAATCCAACAGTGACCCCAAGCAGGGGGGATACGCATTTCAAGGCGCAAGGGTAGCAATTTGTACTCTAAGCGGAGCAACATATAAAAGTAATTTTCAATTTTCTCAAAAATTATAAGACATAAATCAAACTGGTTTTGAGTGTTCGATTAAGAATTGATTTAGGCAGTAAAAACTACAAACAAATTAAGTATCTATTTGCTCAACATAGAAAAAATCAGCATAAAACATTTTTTTAATTTTTTTCCTTAAATTTCAAGTTTGAAAGTATTTTTTTCAAAAACTATTAACAGCTATAACTTGATTTAAAAATAATATCAAAGAACAGATTCCTGGCTTACAAAATTCATAAAGTCCTTTATTGTAAGTGTTGCCATTATTTCTCAATTAATTTTTTTTCATTTTAAGTATTATTTTTTTTAAATTGCCCCTCCCGCCTAAACGAAGCCAGATAGACCCCCCCTCCCATAGTAAAAAATGCTTGTATTTACCCCCTCTACAAAATACCGTTATCAATTTTTGGCGCCGTAGTTATCGTACTCGTGCCATAAATATTGATAGCCAAGCTGCAATCAAATCCCTTATATCCACCGAAATAAGATCTAAGGCGGTAGATGACTGCGGCGTATCTCTTAACTAGATAGCTGCACAGCGCATCAAGCAAGGCTAGGCTCCTCTGGCTTGGATAGTCTGCACAACGTGTATGTATCACTTTCCTACGCTAAACAAATAATTCACGCGGACGCAGCAAGCAGAGCAGGGTTCAGATGGAAACATTCAGGATACTGCGATACTGCTGGGCTCACCTGGCCAGCTCTGGAAACAAAAAGATCAAAAGAGCTTCTTCTTCGACTTAAAAGATCCAGAATCTCGAAAGCCGTTAATGTCCTCTCTGGGCACTGCATATTAGGCAGATACGCCGCAAAGGCTCGGTCTGACATACAACGGCTTCTGATGCAGACGCTGCAGAGATGAAGAGGAGGACGAGTCCGTCACTACTTTCTTTGCAGTTGCCGTGCACTGGCCAATCTGAGAAAGGACCACTTAAGAAACTATTTTCTCAATGATCTCAGTGATCTAGAGGTGCGCCGCTAACATTCTTAGTTTTATAACGGGTAGCAAACTAGCAAATGGTTTACATGAGTAGCCAGTAAAGGAAAAATTCAGAAAGGTGATATGCACAAGCGGCCGACTAACGGCCTAAGTGTTTCTCTCACCGAGAGCCACTCTAACTAATTAACTAACTATCATCTTAATATATTTCATAATTAATAGATATAAATTTGGACTTTAAACAATATCTTTTTCATACTACATACCTACATTATGAGAAAATTGAAAAATGGGATCGTTCTAGGTACGTGATTTTATTTCCTAAAGCTTAGTACGCTGCTCGAGTTAAACTAAATTTTAGCGGCTCTCCAATTTTTCTCTCCAAACATTAGCTAAAACCCTAGCTAAATTTTGACATGGAGTGCGCTGTGGATATAAGTGTCAAAGAAAACAGATGTTCGTGGAAAATAATTTCCTTCAAAAATTCATTGACACGAAAAATATTTTATTTTCGTTGTGCTTTTATTTTTCCCGTCTTCTATTCTTTGATCTTAAATGCTTCACTTCCAAGGTATTCCTCGTCGATGTATTCATTGCAAAAACGCATCCTTATTTATTTTTCCGCAACACAAAAACACAACAGAAAAAAAAACAACACGAACTGTCAAAATTTAGCTTGGGAAAATGCCCCGAACCATTAATGGGCGCGCTAAATTTTGATAGATACATGTCTGTACAGTCTGAAATGAAATTTTGATTTTTTAGCTGAAGCAGCGTACCGCTCGGCTAAATGGATTCGCTTAAATTTAGCTCAGCTAAATTTTGGAGAGAATTTTGTATGGGAGCTTAAATTTAGCTCGAGCAGCGTACTAAGCTTAAGATTCAACCAAACTTCCCCACTAGTACACCTACTAATCCTACCATGCACTTCACATGCTCACCCACCCCATAACTTTCAAATCATCATAACCTACCCTTGACACCTAAGTCCAAAAGCCACACCATGACACCATCACTGCTGCCCATAAATCGAAGAAATACAAAATATTGTAAAGAATCTGCGATTTCATATTTTCCTGCAAAACAACAATTCCAATCGTCATCTCATCACTCATTCATCACACTCGTCACGCTAAAAGTACACTTCGCCTAACCTACACACCACCACTACTAACAACATACGAGTATATGTATATGCGAAAAGTACCCGATCATTCACTTTATTTTCCTTTGTATTTCCACTTCCACCACATACATTATGCAATCGGTGGAGAATAAAAGACAACAGAAATAATAATGGTACTTTCTCTTTCATCTGCATGTTGTCAATGAGACGAATAAGAAAAGAATAATTTCGTTTCAAATAATCAAAGACAACTACCATGTTCGATGTGAGTAGTTGGTCTTGGAAGTGGTTGGTGGCGCTAGTGCATAAATGCGTGTGGGGGCTTTTCCTGTTGCCCACAAAGATAATATATCCAGAATTGCGTTTAACGATTTATTTATTCAAAAAAGGTTTCTAATTACAAAAATATCGGAATTTATTTAATGAGTACAAAGCGCGTGGCTAGTCAACTTTTTGAGAGAGAGCAGAAAAAAGTAAAAATGACAGCCCAATCAAAAAGGAAGAATGTTGCTATGTCTCGTTAGATGGCGCTGCTCTTTTGACAGGCAGTTTGTGCCGATAGCCGCCACATCCACTCCCCCTCCAGTGACCTGGCTCGAAGAGGAAGCGAACGATATTGATTTTCTTGCGTAGGTTTTGAGCGGTCTATCCATCGTTGTTGATGTGTTTTCTTCAGAGGAATTCACTGGTTCCGGACTCGATTGATTATTTTGTGAAACTGGATCTGTTTTGGCGATGAATGCTGGCTTTAAGCGATCTGTCGAGATGGATTTCTCAATGCCATTGATGCGAATGATGAAAACTCGATCGTCGATCCGTTTGATAACCTCGTGCGGACCCGAGTATGGTTGGTCTAGTGGTCGTCTGACGGCATCCACTCGAAGGAAAACATGCGAGCATGAAAATAGGTCCTTTAGGATGAAAAAACGAGACTTCGTATGATGAGCCGTGGGTGTTGGTCGTACCTTCCTAATATGCTCACGGAACTTCTCTAGAAAAGTGTTAGGATTGGCTGGAAGGTCTGCTGTGAGAAAAAATTCTCCTGGTATTCTTAGGTCAGTGCCGAAGAGCATTTGAGCTGGTGATGCATTGAGGTCTTCCTTGATGCAGGTCCGAAGGCCGAGGAGAACTGTTGGAAGTAAATCAGGCCAGGGTGTTGGTCCATGACACATAAGTGCGGCCTTAACGGTACGATGCCATCTCTCAATAAGGCCATTGGATTGAGGTCGATAGGGTGTTGTGTGGATTTTAATGGCTCCAACCATATTTGCCAGCGCAGTGAACAGTTGAGACTCGAACTGTCTTCCTTGATCTGTCGTGATGGTTAAAGGAGTTCCAAATTGGGCAATCCAGTTCGAGTAAAAAGCCGTGGCGACTGTGTCAGCTTCCATGTCAGGGAGTGGCGTTGCAATAGGCCAGCGTGAGAACCTGTCAATCATTGTGAGACAATAACGAAGGCCTTTAACTGGAGGAAGTTCTATGAGATCAAGGTGCACATGATCGAAGCGATTATCCGGTACATCAATGTGCAAGGGAAGGTTGCGGTTGTGCCTTTGAACCTTGGACTTTTGGCAGGGAAGGCATTCACGTGTCCACCGTAGAGAGTCGCGCCTAATTCCAGGCCAAATGAATTTCTGTTTGAGTTGCCGAGCAGTCGCACGGCCACTGGTATGAGCGAGGCCGTGTACTACGTCGAAAGCACGCTTGCGCAGAGACTGCGGGATGTAAGGACGAATCCAGCCGGTGGAGATATCACAATATAGCGGACGCTCTTCGATGACGAGTTTCTGGAACTTAAGTGATGAGTGCTCTTTAATTTGTTCAAGTTCCTCATCACTCTGCTGGGCTGCATTAATTGTCTCCGAATCCAGAATATTAGGCATAGAGATGGTGTTGATGCGCGATAGTGCGTCAGCGACAACATTATTTTCACCACTGATGTGAACTATCTCTGTTGTAAACTGCGATATGAAGCTAAGCTGATGAAGTTGCCTGGGCGAAGCTTTGTCTGAGCGTTGAGAAAAGGCGTAGATAAGAGGTCGATGGTCTGTTTTGATGACAAACGATCGACCCTCGAGTATATATCTGAAGAACTTAATACTTGCAAAGATAGCGAGGAGCTCCCTATCATATGTGCTATAGCGAGTCTCCGCTGGGCTGAGCTTCCGCGAAAAAAAACCCAGTGGCTTCCAGCAGCCTCCCTCTAGCTGCTCTAGTGCGGCGCCGATGGCGAAATCTGAAGCGTCTGTTAAAAGAGCTAGTGGTGCAGTCGGAGACAGGAAGGAAGCTTTGACAGCCGAGGCAACGCTGTGCTTGCAATTTAAGAGAGCAGCTTCGGAGTCCGGTGTCCATTCTATCTTTCGGTTATCTCGCTTTTTGGCGTTCTTTAGATAACTATTGAGCGGTGCTTGAATCCGAGCAGCGTGCGGAACACAACGACGGTAATAATTTACCATTCCCAAGAAACGACGAAGGTCCGAGATAGTTTCCGGTTTCGGGTATGAGAGGATGGCTTGCACTTTGTCTAACGGCGGAGAGTACCCATGTTTGTTGATGGTGTAGCCTAGGTAAACTACCTCTTCTTTGCCCCATTGACACTTACCAGTGTTGATGGTAAGATGATTGTTGCGTAGGATCCTAAATATGGTTTCCAGGTGGTGTTTATGCTGATCTTCGTTTTGAGAGAAAACGATCACGTCATCGATGTAGCATGCCGCAAAAGGAACATCTCTCAGAAGGTTGTCCATATGCCTCTGAAACGTCTGCGTGGCATTACGTAGACCAGGTGGCATGCCCAAAAATTCAAAAAGACCAAAGGGTGTCGTAATGGCCGTCTTTTGAATGTCTTCTTCCGCTACCGGTATTTGGTGATAGGCCCGGGTTAAGTCGATGGTTGAAAATATGTTGCTTCCATGACAACGCTGTATCACATCATCGATATAGGGGACTGGATAGCTGTCGGGAACTGTTTGCTTGTTAAGCCGCCTATAGTCGCCAGTTGAGCGCCAGCCTCCCAGTTTCTTGGGGACCATATGCAATGGGCTGGCCCACTGACTGCTGGATGGTCGTATGACGCCATGCTGTAGAAGGAGCTCAAAATCGTCCTTGGCTGCCTTTAGTTTGTCGCAAGTAAGCCTACGTGGGCGTTCTGCAACCGACGGACCTGTAGTGACAATGTGGTGCGAGACAGGATTATCTGTTTTGGTAGAAGGAAATGGCGATGGCCTAGTTATATCAATGTACTTACAAAGAAGTTCCCTGTAAGCAGATGCTAAAGTCGAGCCGGAGATATTCGCAGGGCCAACAGTGGAAATGCTGCTAATGGAAACTTTGCAAAGGTGGCCTGGTGCTGTAAGTTTCGTCAGTCGGTCGATGAGGCAGCGTCCCTTGAGGTCTATCAGGAGGCCATAGTAGGTAAGCAGATCGGCTCCAATAATGGCAGTTTTTATGTCGGCGATGATAAAGTTCCACCTGAGTGGACGGCGTATGCCAACATTTAGGGTGATGCGTTGCTGTCCATAGGTTTCGATTACCGTGTTGTTTGCAGCATATAACTTGAAATCAGTTGGTTTAGCTTTGCGATAAGTCAAAGTTCGTGGCATGATGGAGATAACGGACCCTGAATCGACAAGAAACTTCATGTTGGTCTGACGGTCAAAAAGAAATAGGCGGTGTTCGGTGGTAATATAGCTGTTGTTGTTGTTGTTGTTGCTGTCGCCTACCGCCTGCACTGACGACAGCAAATCTAGTTTTCCGATGATAAGTGCTGATTAAAGCTGCATGGAGGTTTGCAGTTGCGAGCATTAGACCCCCATTTGTCGTGGAAGAAACACACACCGGTTGTTCCTGATGAAGCTGCTCGTGTGCCAGGTCGAGAGGATGAACGCGATCTGTTGTTGCCTGCAGACCTCGACAGCTTATTAAGGATTTCCCTATTGAGTGTGATCAGCTGAGATAGTGAGCGTCTGATCTCTACGAGTTCTTGGTTGACTGAGTTAACTGCAGAAGTAGCAACATGTTCGGTTGGTGATGGTGCTCGCTTCATGTACGTTGACGTTGCCATGACTGCTGGGCCCGGTGTGTTTTCCATGAGTGAATCTGCACCGGTCGCCAAATCGTCGAGTGTTATTGCTCGAAAGATCTTGAGGATACTCTGTACGTTTTGTGGTAGCAGAGCGAGCCATCTGACACGTAGAACATCCTCAGAGGCCCCGTCGCCAGCCAAAGTCCTCATCTGTCTAAGAAGTTGCGAGGGTTTTTTATCGCCGAGTTCGAGTTCAGTGAGAGCTTTGTGTAGTTGGAGATCTGCTGAGTCGGATAGACGATTTAAAAGATGAGTTTTCAGATGTGTGTACTTATCTTTGTTTGGTGGTGCTCTGAGAATGTCTGACACTTCCTGCAGGGCATCAGATCCAAGAGCACTGACTACGAGGTGATATTTGCTGGCGTCGGAACGGATGTTATTGGCTTGGAAGATGGATTCCACTTGAAAGAACCACAAATCCGGATTAGTTTTCCAGAATGGGGGCATTCTGCAGTTATGAATAGCCTCAATGTCGAAGCTGGTAGAAAGTGTCTGCCCTGTTTGCGAAGAGGTAGATGGACCTTGCCCTGGTGTGACGGCTGTAGGAACTCGTGGTTCAACTGCTTCTTCACTGAATAGTGCATTTGATACTCCAAGTTGTGCATGTGGGGGCGAATGCTGAAGAGACATTGTCGCTGAGGGATATCCGTAGCTGTGTGGCAATGAAATGGGTTGTTGAAACGTGAAGAATGGAGGTTAAATCGCAATCCGTCTGGATCACGTCGGGGTCACCAGTTGTGGGGGCTTTTCCTGTTGCCCACAAAGATAATATATCCAGAATTGCGTTTAACGATTTATTTATTCAAAAAAGGTTTCTAATTACAAAAATATCGGAATTTATTTAATGAGTACAAAGCGCGTGGCTAGTCAACTTTTTGAGAGAGAGCAGAAAAAAGTAAAAATGACAGCCCAATCAAAAAGGAAGAATGTTGCTATGTCTCGTTAGATGGAGCTGCTCTTTTGACAGGCAGTTTGTGCCGATAGCCGCCACATGCGAAGTGATAGTACTATAGTGTCTATATACAATGTCAGTAGGTAGGTAGGTAGATACTTATAGCACTTTTATTTGTGCGAATCATTTTGAAGAGGAAATGTTAGGTAAAAAAACCAAAGAAAGGTACCTACATACATTGCCTATTTCGAATCAAATAGGCTTACATACTTAATACTTTAAATAATTTATCATAATATCCTTGATCATTACAAATCCTAATATCGAAATATACATACACACATACTTAGTTATCTAATTACATTTCACATTTCCATAGACACATTCCTTCCATATATATATATATAGCACTACCCCACACAACTAGCTATATATGCTTTATCATGCAAAATGTACTCGATCTCGATCTCCATCATCGATTTTCGATTTCATTTGCTGTTTTTCTTCCTCCATTCTCTGCAACATTTTTGTGTAGCTTTGGTATCTTGCAAACACCATAGATACAAATATGGAAATATGCAAACTCAAAAAATGTTTATAAGTTGACCAACTGCATTGGGACGCCATCTACTAGGAGTAAAATTGTGAGGTATACGCTGTTCCAGGTTGGGGTATGAAATGCACCATCTAGTCTATGATCGTACCTAACAAGAATACGAATGACTGTGCGGTGACTCACACACAACAATATGCAGATGACGACAAAATGAAATAAATAGAAAACTAAACATACGACAAAATGGAATATGGGTATATGGTATGTGTTCTAAAGGAATAGTTAAGGAAGGTTATATGTATATGTTTATGTATAGTATATGTATATGTAAATAAATATATATATATTATGTACATGTGGGCGCAGTAGCGCAGTGGTAAGTGTGCTGGACTACAGTGCGAGGGATCCCAGGTTCGATCCCCGGAAAAACACAAATTACATCTTTAGGTTTTTTTCTACTGCGCCACCTCTCGCGAACGTCTGACAAACATCCGAGAGTATGACTGTCCTGAAAAAGCTTCTCAATTCGGCCGTTCGGACTCGGCATAAAATTGTAGGTCTCTTCCATTCGTTCCAAAAATAGAAACTCACACAAAACGAATGGTTGCGAGAAGCTAGGCCTTGGGTGTCTACCGCCTGTCGCGCCGCCTATTTATTTATTTTTTATTATGTATATGAAAATAAATATGCTGTAAATAAGGTTTATGTATTTAAGAAAAGTATATTTGGGTAAGTGTTTCTATATATTTTGTATTGATTATATTAATTCAAGTATTTTATTTTTTTTTATATAAAGAATTTTAGGGTAGAACGAATTGAATTAAATTGTACCACGGGTACGAAAACCAAAAAATGTGTCGGTTGTTTGTGTTATTTATATCATATTGTAGGGGTGTTTCAGGTGGGTGTTCTTGGCATAGTTGTTGGCGTAGAATCGATGATCTGATATATTTTGCGGATTTTGTGTAAGACTGCAGACGGACGAACTAATGATTCCTTCAGAATGGCGGAGTGATGAACACACAAGTACAAGGACACACGAGTTTGCATCTCTTCACGCTTCCGCAATTCCATACTAGCCACTGTTAGTGTTGGGCTTGAAGCGATCAAATTTGCACTAAACTAAGACGAATCTAATACTAAACAGATGGACTAATGCTACTTGACTTGACAAACATATCAGACAAGGTCACTAGATCCATATAAGAATGAGACGATACAAAGTGAAAATGGAAAAGTGAAATTTTGAGATAGAAAAGTAAAATGTATACAGGTAATAGTATGAGAGTAGAAAATGACAAGGACTAGAACAGGTTCCAATTGTTTCTGTTGTCAACACTAGGGATACTCGTCGCAATTCAAGATGGCATTCAAAGAGCTATCTACTCGAAGACTTACGAATTCTCTGGTGTTGGCAACAAGAACAATTGTGGACGAAAGACAACATTAAGGACATTAAGGACGTGCAAAGAATAACGTTGGGCGCCATTTGTAATAAGTCTAATTAGGGGTTGAATAGAGGGAGCTAGGAGTTTAAAAAAAATGACAGGAAAGTAGATGTGGACAGGACCACGACATCGACAGTTGCAGAAAATAAAGGGTGAGTCTGTAAATTGATATCTTTCTAATTTATATACCTATATCATTGGCGTAACTATAGGGCGGCAGGGCTGGCAAAGTGCCACGGGCCCCGGACCCGAGGGGGCCCGGCTCAAGAGGCCGCGAGCTCAGAAATAACTTAACATTTTTTAGCAAACCGCCGGTTAGTTCATCTACCTTTACCGAAGATTGGGCACCTTGTCGGGGAGGGGCGGCTTAAATAGGGGAACACGAAGCTAGACGAGAGAAGTGGCCAAAACTCCTCTGGTAGAGCGGAATGTAACCTGAAAACTAAGATCCAATCCTGGGCTGGACTACGGTGTCATCCGTACCGTGCCATGGTCAACCTGGCTGGGGGCCCAAAAATAGCTCAGTCGCTAACGGTGGGTCCAGATACCAGGCGCCCTCTGGTACTAAGTAGCCTTACACCCGTATAGGAGCTCTGCGGGTGCGGACCAACCTTTCTCGCTTTACTCGTGGGAACTATATGGACCAAGTAAACAAAAAAACAGAAAAACAAACAAACACAATTACGGAGTCAGATGAAGAAGCTCTACTCCGGTCGCCTGTAACACATACAGAGATGGAGACTGATGACACTATCTCATCTCCAGCACAGCCTACAACTAGCGCGCCCACATTGATGGAGACGCATGACGCTCAGGTTAGCAAAATACCAAGCGATGCGGTATTGAATAGGCAAAAAGAACTAGAAGAAAACCAGAAAACTGATAGATTCTTCTACTTTACCGGAGCCCAAAGAAGACGAATTGGAGCCCGGATCAGGGATGGCATGACACCGGAGGAAGCTAAAAGAACAATGCGCGAAGAAATCATGCTCGAAAGAGCACAGAATCAAGCTGCGGATAGCGACAAACCCTCCACCTCCAAAAGGTGTCGATCAGCCGACAATTCCCCGAGGGATCAGAATCCAAAAAAACACCGACCTCATCCAGGGCCACATAAACGCACAGATGAAGGCAAGACAAAGAAAGATCCCAAAAAACAAGGTGGACCGAGGCAGGTTGGGAAAGACACCTCTCGTACGAGTAAACCTCGCTCAGGATCCAATAGAGGACCAAGAGAGGAAAAAAGTAGGAGCAGGAATCCGAACGAACCTTCGACCAGCCATGCAACAGCAGGACCTACAACATCAGGGCCGTCCTATAAAGGCGCACTAACCCAATGCAAGGTCGCCATTATGCACGAAATGCATCCAGAAGAATCCCTCTCTGCGCAACAAATTCAGCAAGTGAAAAGATGCCTTCTGACTGAGGTGGACAAAGCCGACAACAACTGTCCCCTCAAATTTGTCGCATTCACACCAAGGGATGGATGGCTATCTATTACCTGTCATGACACAGAAACCAAAGAATGGCTCATGTCGACGGTAAAGAAGATAAAGCCATGGCCAGAAGCCAAACTCCGCATAATTCAGGGTAGTGAAATACCCAAATTATATACCTGTGTCACCTTCCTCCCAGAAGATGAGAAAATGCCCAAGGAAGTCTTCCTATCGCGGATTGCCAAACAAAACCCTGGCATTTCCACATCAGGCTGGCGCATCCTCAGGGTCTCTAAGGAAAGGAGTGGAGGAGAAACAATTACCTTTTCTATTGATGAAAAATCCAAGAAATACTTGCTTGACCATAAGTGCAAGCTATTTCTTAACTTCTTGCAGATACAGATCCGCATCAAAGGACTATCGCAAGCAGAAAAACACACCGCCGCCCCGAAGAACACAGTTTCTCAACCTCGGACCAGCGCGCAACAAAGACTGCTTGATGCAAGAACAAATAAAAATCAATCTGGAGCACAAAAAGCCCAATTAGATTGCCAGCCGACAAGAAACAGTGGCACAGACAGCCCGATGGATGAGGACATAAGCTCTATTGCTGGAACATCAGAAGACACTATCTCTATGTCCAGACCTCTAGATGCCACCCCTAACCCGTCGCTGTCTCTAGATACTGGCAACCCTGCCAGTACTACCCAATAAAGAAAATAACTAAAATGGGATTAAGGTGCATCCAAGTTAATCTACATCATGCTAAGGCCGCCTCGGCAGTCCTTAGCCATAGATTTAACAAGGATCACCTAGATGTCGCCTTTATCCAGGAGCCGTATGTCCTAAAGGACCAGGTAAAGGGACTCTCAGGTGAGCTTTTATACGATTCCACTAACCCTGGAAGACCCAGAGCTTGTATACTTACTAATACTAATACTAAACTCTTTCCAATTCCAGAACATACCACCAAAGATCTGGTAGCTGCAAAAGCTGAGCTGCATACAAATGCAGGTAAGACAGAAGCTGTTATATGCTCAGCTTACCTGCCAAGTGACTCCAGCGATATGGACTTCTTGCCACTGAAGGGACTAGTGGACTACTGTGGTAGGAGGAACCTGCAACTCATAGTGGGCTGTGACGCTAACTCACACCACACGATCTGGGGCAGCTCAGACATCAACAAACGGGGTGAGTCTCTATTAGAATTTATAAACTTAAACAACTTAGAAATTCTCAATCAGCGAAACAGCCCTACTTTTATAAACAGTATTAGGACAGAGGTAATAGATCTCACCCTATGCACCACATTTATAAAAAATTTTATTAGTAACTGGCATGTCTCATCAGAAACTTCGATGTCAGATCATCGCCATATCCTTTTCAATCTTGAACTAGGTACTATCATCTCTGAAAAATATAGGCAACCCAAATCCACAGATTGGAACATATACTGTCAAGAACTCATGGATAATCTGGGCATATGCAACACAAATATCAGAGACATTGACAATATTGAGCTAACCTGCGAAAATCTCAATACAGCAATCACGACCGCATTCCACCAAGCATGCCCAGAAAAAGAAAAAACAGGCAATCGACTTACTCCTTGGTGGAACAAAAAACTAGCCAAACTTCGAACAGAGACAAGAAAGCTCTTTAACCGGGCTAAACGCAATGGTGAATGGGAAATATACAGAAATACACTCACCATGTACAACCAAGAAATTAGAAGGGCTAAGAGAGAATCGTGGAAAAACTTCTGTCATACAATCGATGACACCAGAAGTGGCGCACGAATTCATAAAATACTCTCTAAGCAGCACACTAATCCTATTGGTTCAATGAAAAAACCAGATGGCACATATGCCGAAAATGGGCTACAGACGCTTCAGCTCTTAGCCGAAACACATTTCCCAGGCTCTATAATTCCAGAATCACAAGAAAACCCTCCCCAGAGAAGAATAAATAGACCACTCAGAGAGGACTGGAATAGATCAAAGGAAATTTTTCATGAAGGCAAAATAGTGTGGGCAATCAACTCATTTCAGCCCTTCAAAGCCCCTGGAGAGGATGAAATATTTCCGGCTCTACTACAAAAGGGCATCCCGCAACTGCTACCTGTTTTAATTAACCTATTCAGAGCTAGCTACGCGTGGGGATATATACCAAAAAAGTGGAAGGAGGTAGTTGTCAAATATATACCCAAGGCAGGACGCAGACCGTCCGAACTACCTAAGTCATATAGACCAATCAGCCTCACTTCCTTTTTCCTCAAAACTATGGAAAAAATCCTGGATAGACATATCAGAGACGGGGCACTTCAAAGAAACCCCCTTCACAAATATCAATATGCCTACCAACCCGGGAAATCGACCACATACGCCTTACAAAACCTTACCTCAAGAATTGAAAAATCTCTCAGAGACAAAGAGATAGCGGTCGGTTGTTTCCTCGATATAGAAGGAGCATTTGACAATACAGAATTCTCACAAATATATAGAGGTATCCAAAACATGGGAGTTGACGACACTACGTGTAAATGGATAAAATGCATGCTAGAGGACAAAACAATAAAAACCTCATTAGGCAGCACAAAACTCAGTATGATAGCTACGAAAGGATGCCCCCAGGGAGGAGTACTCTCACCCCTACTATGGTCCATCGTAGTAAATGAACTACTGACGATTCTCAGTAATGACGGTTTCTATGTCCAAGGATACGCAGACGACATAGCTATCCTAATCAGAGGCAAATTCGAAGACACAATCTCGAATCGTCTCCAGAGGGCTCTAAACCTAGTTGCTGAATGGTGTACAAAAGTTGGTCTCAAAGTCAATCCCAAAAAAAGCACCATAGTCGCATTCACCAAGAGAAGAAAGCGAGAAAGACTGAGAAATGCTACACTCTTCGGCGAAATAATAGAGTTCTCAACTGAAGTCAAATATCTAGGAATTACACTAGATGAAAAACTCACATGGAACTCTCACCTTACCAAAACTATTGACAAAGCCAGGTTATCCTTATGGACCAGCAAAAGTCTACTCGGTAAAAACTGGGGACTTAACCCCAAAATGACACTGTGGATGTATACGGCAATAACAAGACCTATTATCACGTATGCAGCCGCCGTTTGGTGGTATAAAGCAACGCAGAGGTCAGCACAGGCTAAACTCAACAAAATACAGAGACTAGCATGTGTCTGTGCAACTGGAGCAATGAAAACTGCACCAACAGCTGCACTCGAGGTTATCCTAAACATCCCACCACTTCATCTAGAACTCATGAAAGAAGCAATGGTCAACGCCTATACGCTCATCACAGAAGATGAATCAAATTCCAACATAGTCCACACTGATATCCTACAAGAATTCAGACAAAATGAACTACTTGGAATACATTTGACAGACAAATGTCTACCACGCTTTAACTTCCGACACAACTTTAAGGTTACATTCCCAGACCGTCTAAACTGGGAACAGAACAGACCAACATTTGCCAACGGTTCAACTGTATGGTATACAGATGGATCCAAGACAGATGAAGGAGTTGGAGCCGGAGTATACGGTCCGTGCACTAAAACGTCCCTATTCGCTAGTATGGACATAAGCAGTTCCGTATTTCAGGCCGAAATACATGCAATAGAACTCTGCATTCGAGAGAGTCTAAACAGGGCTATAACAAATAAGCACATTTACATTCTCTCTGATAGCAAGGCAGCTCTACTTGCAATTAACGCCTTTGAAATAACTTCAAAAATGGTCTGGGACTGCCTCCAAATCCTGCAAATACTGGCCACCACAAACAAGGTTCACCTGATCTGGGTGCCGGGACACAGTGGATATGAAGGCAATGAAAAAGCAGACGAATTAGCCAGAAAAGGATCCGCATCCCAATTCATGATGCCAAGACCATTCTGCGGGCTACCAATCAACACTATAAAAAGTAGTGTGAAAACCTGGCTGAACGAAAAGAAGCTGCATTTCTGGAGGACCACCGAAGGAAACAGGCAAGCCAAAATCTTCATGCCAAACAGTTCCCACAAAAAAACGAAACAACTACTACAATTAAGTAGAAGTCAGATTCGATTGGTCACAGGCTTTCTCACAGGACACTGTCGAGTCAAAAAACACCTGATGACAATGGGTATAGCACAAGACGACACTTGCAGAATGTGCAACGAGGACGCAGAAACAGCAGAACACATACTATGTGACTGCAACTGTTTAACCAAAACACGTCAACGTTATCTAGGTAAATTCTACCTCGAAGCAGCGGATATAGCTGCCAGCACACCCAAAGAGCTAGCCGCCTTTATAACAAACTGCGGCATCATGGATGAGCTATAATTGGAGGATATCACAATAGGCCCACTTGTGGCCGCAGTGATTTGGGACTTAATATACCACCTCCCCCCCACAATCTACAATCTACAATCTAGCAAAATTGTAAAATTCTGCGAATTGGGGTGTCAATTCATATTTTGGGGCCTTTTTTCATTTTTCAGTTTGGGGTAAAATTTCATTATGAAAAACAGTTCCAATTTTGGGGTGATTTTTCATTCTTATTTTGGGGCCATTTTTCATTGGGGCCAAATTTCATGTAGCCTCAAACTAATCATTAAGATTTCAGCACATTCAAAACAAAAAGATGTCGATCAATTTTAGAACGCATCCATTGGTTGCTTCGAGCTAGTGACGGTCGGGGAATTCCCTCATTTTGTTAACCAAGAAAGTAATTTTTTCGTGGCGCTGCCGCTGGGGCTAGCTAGCAACGCTCTCAGTGTTAGGGTAATACTGGATTTATATTTTTCAGTTACGGAGGGCTCTACTGCGCATTCTTTGTTTGATTGCTATGACAATTGGTCATTTGTATCTTTAATTTTTCGTAGTTTTTGTTTTATTGAATGGAGGCAAAGTAAAATTAATTATGAAAGTTAAATACACCATGTCTAGTTCTAGAAAACATCTAAGTGGGAGCGAAAAACGAAAAAGAAAGAGGGAGACTGAAGAAAACAGTATAGCACTGTTAGGCTACGTCCATAATGAACCAGCTTCTCGCTTACCAGCTTTTACCGGAATGCATTTTAATTCTTGTTGACGCCGGTAACCAGCTTTCTAGGGTGAGAAAGCGAGAAGCTGGTTTCACTATGGACGTAGCCATATACACAGATGCAGCACCCGACACCGACACCAGTGCTTCCAATTTCAGTGTTTCGCAACCTTCCACATTGCAAATTTTAAGTGATACTGGTCTATTAAAAAAAACTGTAGATATCAAGCTAATAATAATAATAATTAATCATTTTCGAAACTAAAATCAATAAAAACCTATTTAAGAAACTCTATGGGACAAAAACAGGCTGCGTAACTTGGCTATTTTGTCTATTGAAAATTCTATGGCCCGATCTTTAAACTTTGATGACATTATAGATACCTTTGGCGAACAGTAAATTCGGAGAAAAGAATTTTATTAATAAATATCTTATTAAAATTAAATTGTTATTTCATTGCAAATATGTATAAGCCCACTAGCGCACCTGGCAAACGTTGTTTTGCCTGCTTCTACATTTTCATTGTCCGTCAGTTGTTCTGCAGCTGTTTTATTTAATCGATGTGTCCGGACTGATTCTGTACTCCGTGTGCTTCGACCGATATTTCCAATTACTGTCGAAGAATAGCGTTTGAAATGTATTTTTGTTTTGTTAGGTATAAGAGGTATCACGCCCTTTTGTCCAATCCTGCCAGGTTTTGTAAAATGCTTCAATCAGGCAATGTTCAGATACATACATACATTTTCATTGGCCCGCTTATCCATTAAATGGGTCGCGGGTGTATGTTGCTCAAGTGAACCCTCCATAGCTCTCGATCTTCCTGGTACGGATTCCATAGCATATCGTGGGATCCTGGTCGGGGACATGCGTTTAATATGACCAAACCACCGAAGCATGGACCGCTCTGTCCGGAGAAGTAGCTGCTCGACATTAAGTTCCTCATGTATTCTGGTATTTCTAATGCGATCTCTACGGGTCACACCAGCAATACAACGGAGAAATCTCATTTCGGCAGCTTGTATCCGCGATCTTATTCTTCATGATCATAGGTAAGAGTTGGAACAAATACCGAATTAAAGACTGACAACTTAGCTTTGACACCAAGTTCAGTCCTCCTGATAACAGAATGACCAAGCTGTCTCAAAATTGATCCAGCTTGACCAATCCTACAGGAAAACTCAGCATTGCTGCTTCCATCACTCGTGAATAAGTCCCCGAGATACTTAAACTTCTCCACCTGTTTCAATGGGACTCCACTAACATGCAGAGTGCATTGAACTGCCGTTCTGGAGACGACCATTACTTCAGATTTGTTCTTCTTCTTCTTCTGATATAGTGATTTAAATAACTTTGTTGTAAGGGTTGTGCCATGGCCCGTTTTCCAATCCCACCCATACTTCGCGCGGTTGTTTGTTTGGACAATTCACATCAATGCCTACCTCTTTACAAGTTAAGCTCCCATGGCCACTTGGGTGTCGAAAAATAGCAATTAAAATGTAAATATTTTTATACGGGAGGTACCACGCCCCTTTGTCCAATTTTAATCAAACTTTCGCAGAAAAACCTTTGGGCCAATAACAAATATTTTCTTAAATAAATTCAATCAGTTCGGTAGTTTTCTAGACATAATTTTTTTATTTTTTTTTTTCGTATGGGAGGTGACACGCCCTTTTGTCCAATTTTCACCAAATGTGAATCTAACCACCCCACTCAAACACACACACAAAATTTCATCAAAATCGGTCCAGCCGTTTAGGTGGAGTTCGATTACAACACACGTAGGTACAGAAGAATTAAATAAAATGCACACAATATTATTAATAGTGTTGGGTAACTACTTAAGTGGTTTATTAAAATTGAATTGAAACGTGATGGTTTTTACTGGGAGGGCCCTATCCAAAGAATTTGCCACGGGCCTCAGATGGTATAGTTACGCCACTGACCTATATAAAATATTGAGAAATTTCTGGGGACAAAAGTGCAAAATACAATAGTGAATTAAATAGTTGTTTGTTAAAAGACGGTAAAGAAGCCCATATACTCGGACAGTATATAGAAATACGCGTATATAAGGATTTCAATTGAAAGAATTTAACGAATAACGTAATAATAGAATTAAGATTTTTGCGATTTACCTAAAATAAAATGAACTTGGTTGTTAATATATGAACAAGCATATGAACTATAATGGATGTGGGATATGGAGGTCCGATGACGCGATCGCGACGTACCTAAGACCCTCTCATCTACGCACACACCGACGCCATGCACCGAGCACCTAACGCACATCCCTACACACCTCACTTACGCACGCGTACCTACGTACACCCAAAAGTTTTCGTTGTTCATCCTCTCCAATAGTAGGCAGTTATTCTTTAACGCTCAGTAGAAGCAGACGTAAGAATACCAGTGTGTCGTACGCCCATAATAATTTTGTTTTTTCGTATCAATAAAATTTGTGAATTTCTATTTTTAAAAGAACCCCGCGTTTTGTTTCATTTAAAAGAACCCACAAATTGGGGGCTCAACCGGGATCTAAGTGAAAAAACTAAACGCAAAAGTGCAGTGAAAAAAAAAAGAGAGAAAGAAAAAACTAAACGGCACAAGCAGCAGTGACACATCTACGAACAAAAGTTGCATCGAAGCAGCGGTGCATATTGGCAAAAAAAAAAAAAAGTGCTCGAGCAGTGTAGCACACAGCTAAGCCAACAAAAAAACAACACAGCAGCGGTGCGCTGAAGAAGCGGTGCAATTTGACTTCTGAGTAGTGAGCAGTGACGAAAAATCGTGTGTGCTAAAGCAGTAGCACGCACATCAAAAAAAATAGCATCGAAGCAGCGGTGCAAGAAGGAGACGAGAAAAACTTCATCGAAGCAGCGGTGTACCTATAAGCAAAGAAGAAGAAGAACAAAAAGACGAAAACCAACAGCAGCAGTAAAAGGGAAGACGAATAACAACAGTAGCAGCAAATAAATTTGTAAGTACGAACACACTGGTCAGTAGGTAGAATTTGTTTTCTTGCTTTCTTTTGATTTTAATTACGTCAATAATTAGCTATCTATTAAATTGCATTCGTTTATCAAATTGATAAACTCCCCCGGCCGGAGCCGGCCGGAGCCGGGGGAGTAGTTGCCAGCGCCAACGTTAGTGAGGGTGCTATGGGGGTAGACGGAGAGGAAGGAGCATGTGCGTCAGGGTTAACTCGAGGAGCGCAAGTAGCAATTCCTCGGGAGCAACGGGCTGAGCAGCGAACAACATTTTCGTTCAGGGATATCGAGGAAAGCATACCGGCATTCACAGGCGAACAATCGCAAAATATTCGCAAATGGGTGGCCGAGTTTGAAGATGTCAGCCAGTTGATTCAATGGAACGCGCTCCAACAATTCATTTATGGAAAGCGTTTGTTGGTTGGGGCTGCTAGGTTATTCGTGCAGAGTGAGGCGGGCATACGAGACTGGTCGTCACTGAGGGCAGCCTTGATCAAGGAGTTCGGCGAGGGAGTTAGTTCGGCAGAAGTGCATAAGCAATTGAGGAACGCGCGCAAACAACAGGGCGAAACACTTCGCGAATTCCTATATAGGATGATTGAGATGGCCAAGCCAATAACCATCGAGGAGGAATCAATCATAGAATACTTTGTCGAAGCCCTCAGGGACGACAAGGTCAACAAAATTGTGCTATACGAGGCGAGGACGATTGACGAACTCAAGGGGAAGCTGCGAGTTTACGAAAGAATAAAGAGCCAGACACCTTCGGCAGCACAACATGATAGGCGTCCGGCAGTAAGGACGCAACCAGCAGAAAAGACACGGCAATGCTACAACTGTGGAGAGGCGACCCATTTAGCAAAAGCTTGCACCAAGCAGGTCAAGTGCCAAGGATTTGGGCACCGATCGTTCGAGTGCGGCAAGGCGAGCGGCGGGGGGGACATGCACCAGGAGGCGAAGAGTGGGCAGGTTTATAATGTCAAGTTCGGGTTGCGAACAACACATCTCCTAAAGAGCGTGTTGGTGGACAACGTGGAGACAACGGCTCTAGTGGACACTGGGTCAGATATTTGCCTCGTCAGGCTGGACTTCCTGATGCGTTTGAAGAGGGCTAATATCGAGCCTGAATCAGTTGCTTTGTCTGGGTTGGGAAACCATCAAGTACGCACCCAGGGGTTCATCGAGGCGAAGATTGTTGTAGACGCTATTGAGTTCGACGTTAAGCTGCATGTGGTAAAGGAGGCCGAGTCACCGTTTACTCTGGTATTGGGCAATGATTTACTGAGGGAGGCGATTGTTATAATCAAAAATGGCGACGTACGGTTTAGGCGGAAGAAGTTAGAGGAGGAAAAGGATTTGCCTGAAGACCGATATCAACAGTGTAACAGCGGGGAAGCTGGATGTGCATCGACGTCAAGCATTTCACCCATCAAGGAGATCTGTGAGGCGAAGAGTAAACATACAGCAGACACGGTCCCGTTAGAGGAAGACAAAATCCGTGAACTACGCCAAGAATTTGACGGATTGTGTTGTACGGTGGGGGTCAGAAGCGAGGCCAGCATAACGGATAGCGTAGATCTATCTCTCTTACCAACGACAGCGCGGAGCGAGATTGAGCAGATGATCTTACATTATCAACCAAGGAGGGATGTTGAGTCGCCAGTCACCATGAAGATCATCCTCAAAGACGACTCACCTGTGTATACACCACCGAGGAGAATGTCTTGTCCGGATCGGGAGGAAGTTGAGCGGCAAATCGGAGTGTGGTTAAGCGAAAGAGTAATACAACGGAGTCAGTCCGAGTTTGCATCACCGGTTGTTCTAGTTGCCAAAAAGGATGGAACTAAGCGAATGTGCTGTGACTTTAGGCGCCTTAATCACCAAATCATAAAGGACCATTTTCCCATGGTCATTGACGACTTGCTAGACAGGTTACAGCGAGCCAAAGTTTTCACAACGCTTGACTTAGTCAATGGAATCTTCCATGTGCCGATCGAGTCGCAATCAAGACGATATACCTCATTCATCATTCATAACGGGCAATATGAGTTTTGCAAAGTTCCGTTTGGCTTATGCAATTCGCCGGCAGTATTTACCCGTTTCGTTAATGCCGTATTTAAGCAGTTGGTGAACGAAGGAATTATGCTAACATACATGGACGATATTGTGGTTTTGGCTGACAGTTATGAGGAAGCGATCCTGAGATTGAAAAGGTTGCGAGTGAGAATGGACTGAAGTTGAAATGGAGCAAATGTCAATTCCTGAAAACCAAAATCGACTTTCTGGGATACGTTGTGGAAGCAGGGACGATACAACCGTCGACCGAGAAAACGCGAGCCGTCCGTGAATTTCCGAAGCCTACGGATAAGAAGTCGTTGCAGCGATTCCTAGGACTTACTGGATACTTTCGCAAGTTTATAGCCAATTATGCTACCATCGCCAGGCCGCTAAGCGATTTACTACGGAAGGAATCTACTTGGAGGATGGGCACTGACCAAGAAGTTTCTTTTGAATTGTTGAGGAATGCGCTAGCGAAGTCACCAGTCCTCAAACTGTTCGACCAGCACGCGGTCACGGAGGTGCATACAGATGCGAGTCAGGTAGCCTACGGAGCGGTATTACTACAAAGGGACTACGATGATCAGCAATTCCATCCTGTGCAATTTATGAGCCGGAAGACGTCGCCTCAGGAGGAGAAGTACCACTCGTACGAGCTAGAAGTGTTGGCCGTAGTCAAAGCGCTCGAGAAATGGAGGATTTACTTGTTGGGAAAATCGTTCACGATTGTGACTGATTGTAAGGCGTTCACAATGACAATAAATAAAAGGGAGGTTCCATTGCGGGTGTCACGATGGGCTATGTTTCTTCAGGACTTCGATTACCAGGTAGTTCATCGGCCGGGGGAGCAGATGAAACACGTTGATGCATTAAGTCGCGTTGCCATGCTGATAGTCGACACGATGAGTCACCGGATCAGAGAGGCCCAGATGCAAGATCCCTGTGTGAGAGCCGTACAAAAAGTTTTGGAATACACGCGCTAAGAGGATTTCTTTTTAAAGAACGGTATTCTTTTCAAGGATGAAGCCAAGGAGTTAGTCGTCATACCAACTGCCATGGAAGAGGAGATTATCGCCCTTGCTCACAAGGAAGGCCATTTCTCTGCAAAGAAAACCGCTGACATTGTGGAGAAGACGTATTACATTCCGGAATTGTCAACGAAGGTGGGAAGAATCGTGGGTAGCTGCGTTGAGTGCATCATGGCGGAGAGGAAGGCAGGAAAACAGGAAGGTTTTCTATCACCTATTGAGAAGGAGGATCGCCCACTGCAGACTTACCACATCGATCACGTCGGTCCGATGGAAGTCACCAAAAAGAGGTACAACCACATATTGGTTGTTGTAGATGCGTTTTCAAAATTTGTCTGGTTGTACCCCACTAAGAGTACAACTAGCGAGGAGGTGGTTAACCGATTGCAGAAGCAGGCGTCCATATTCGGGAACCCAAGACGTATAATAACGGACAGAGGCCTTCACTGCGGGTACCTTTGCGCAGTATTGCCAGAATGAGGGCATCACTCACCAGGTTATCACCACAGGCGTTCCAAGGGGAAACGGACAGGTCGAGAGAATGCACCGTGTACTGATCCCAATGCTAACGAAGATGACGCTGGAGGATCCATCATGTTGGTACAAGCACATTGCGCGAGCGCAACAGATCATCAACAGTACCGCGCCAAGAAGCACCAAACATTCACCATTTAAGATCCTTACGGGACTTGAAATGAGAGTTCCTTGTAGGCCGGAGGTTCAGGCGATATTCCATCAAGAGATCGTAGCAGAACTGGAACTGGAGCAGGAGAGGGACGACGTCCGCGAGCAGGCTCGAGAAAATATTAGCCGGATACAGCGAGAAAACGTCGAACAATATAATCGGCATCGGAAGGAAGCAAAAACCTACAAGATATTAGAACTGGTCGCCATACGTAGGACCCAGTTCGGTCTGGGGCTTAAATTGAAGCCAAAGTACCTAGGGCCGTACAAGGTTACGAGGCTCTGTAAGCACGAGCGCTACGAGGTGGAGAAGGTCGGAGATCACGAGGGACCGCGCGCAACATCATCAGTCGCAGACAGCATGAAGCCGTGGGGTAGGTCATTCGGGACGAATGACCAGTCAGGAGGGCCGAATGTGGGATATGGAGGTCCGATGACGCGATCGCGACGTACCTAAGACCCTCTCATCTACGCACACACCGACGCCATGCACCGAGCACCTAACGCACATACCTACACACCTCACTTACGCACACGTACCTACGTACACCCAAAGGTTTTCGTTGTTCATCCTCTCCAATAGTAGGCAGTTATTCTTTAACGCTCAGTAGAAGCAGACGTAAGAATACCAGTGTGTCGTACGCCCATAATAATTTTGTTTTTTCGTATCAATAAAATTTGTCAATTTCTATTTTTAAAAGAACCCCGCGTTTTGTTTCATTTAAAAGAACCCACATGGAGTTTAACTAAAAGGGGTATAAGGGGATGAGGAGGTTGGGAAATGGTCGGATGATGCTAAGGTAAGAGTGAAGATGCCAATTAAGAGGCTGTCGAGGTGAGTAAGACAGCCAAGGTAGGGAGGGTTTTGATAACGTCTCGCAGGCGAAATAACAGCAGTCGCCTAGACTGGCATGAATTTTTTTGTACGTGCTTGGGTCAAAGACCTTACGCCCTCCGGCGAGCAAAGGGTCGGGACCAGCATGCCAGCAAGGACCCAGCTAAACCGCACGTAACAAACTGTCCTTTTCCACTCATAAAAATATTTGAATTGACTTAATCTTTTACCATCACTGAACGATGGCTTACGTTTTCGAAAGTAACAATATGATGTTAAATAATTTTTAATTATAACAAGAATGTTATTCTACTATTTTATGCTGAATTTGAAATAAAAAACTATATAAACTAAAATAAAAATGCTAATTTTTTATTACTTAATGTTGCATATTTTGGCACGTTGTATACATATTTCCAGCATTTTTCATGCATTTTTGCATGCATATTTTATGCTTTTTATGTTGCATATAATCCGGCCTCTTATCCCCATTCTGCAAAATAACTATAATTGTCTTTTTGTTAACTAAAAATTAAGTACACATACTTTTTTTTAACACATTATCACACAGTCGTCCGCAAAATTGTCGACGACAGAAATGTATCATTTCCACGACAAACGTCGTCACAAAACGCCTCACGCAATACCGACGATCGTCGTCGAAAAATACAATCCAAATTTTTTGACATTTCAGACGCCATTTGTCGATCGTCGCTGCAACAAAAGTCGTTTATTTTCAGTCGCCAATACCAAACAGTCGTGTCGCTTTTTTTTAGAGTCGTAAACGACAACCACAATAGGGGTGATTGTCTTTGGTGTTGAAACAGAAAATCTATGCCGCTATTTAAATTGAGAGATTTTCCTCTTATTTTCTTTCCCTTTCTTTGAATTATACCAGTGAACTACTTAGTCGGGACAACAATCTGTGTTCCCTTACAGGGAACAAATCTTTGACAAACAGAACCACAATCGAGACTCGACAACGACGATGACATTTTACACCCAAACCACATAACATCTCGGACGTGACAACAACTGACAAGGTAACTTCAGCGATTTCATTTTATTTTTATGTTATTATTTTATATTTTCAGGTTCTAGGTGGCCATAACAGAAAGCATACCCCATAGAATACTATCGATAGCAAGCTATGAGCTGAGCAATAGATGGAATACCATTTTTCATAGAATACTATTTGTGGTCTCCACGAGCAATTCTCATAGCATGATATATGGCATTCTATGAAATATTGCTCGTGGAGACGCGAACCGTCCGGAAGCAATCCGAACGCTTCTGAAAGCGTTCGATTGGCACTCAACTGACAGTTCTTCTACTGAAAAGAAAGAAATTTGCTTCTGGATTTGAATTCAGAATCGCGGAGAGTTCTTCCGGACGGTTCTGGACGACCAACCGAAAACGACATAAATGTAGCGAAATGAACTCTGTACGTATAGGTACATCTGCCCATATTTAACTCAAAGAAGAAATGGGAGATTCCAGAACCACTTAACCGACATATGTTGGAGAAAAATCAGGAAGAGGAAAAATATCTTGCAGCGTGAAATAAAAAGACAACCTAGTTTGATGAAATTCAAAGTAAGAAGAAAGTTTAATTATAAATGTCATAATGACAGTGTAAACAACAGGGGTGTGCAATTATAGTGTTTATATAGTGTTACCATACATGAGTGAAATAGGTTCTTACTTATTTTCTACACCCCCACTAGAATCTATTTCTCAAGTCCCATGGACTTAGCACAAAAATGCAGCTTCACTGCTGGCAGCCCGTTATAATAGCCGTTTTTTATTATCAGCTATGATCTATATAGATCATCGATTTACATGCACTTACAACAACAACATGTGATCCTGCTTTTCATCGAGATCACGAAATATGATCTGAAAATTAATTCAACTATTTCTCTTTGTTATTTCGTGGCGTTGTTTATTTCATTCACTCAATGTTGGTGTCCCTGTAAATTATAGCCACACAGTAATGTTGCCAGACCAAAATATGAAACACAATTAACAACACAAAAAATCAATTAGCATTTTTTCTAATTCGAATAAGTTACTATTCCTACTTTCGAGATGTTTTGTTTCGCTATATAGCACAGAAATATAAATGGAAATATTAGCAGTACAATACGGTTAATTATGATGCATATTTGAAAATAACATTTGAACATAGTTTCCCCAAAAAAATATTCAATGCTAAATGTATGCAGATTTGTATTCATATGGTAACACCCCAACACAACAAGCGAAATGTCAAACTCAAATATGAGCAAGTGCAATGGAGAAATCATCGCATTGTGACGTCACATTGTACCGTGTGGCTGCAAGATGGCTGGTGGAAATACGAAATTTGTCATAATTGGTATTGGATTTCATATGTGAAAAACAACTATTGCTACAACTCAATCAATGATCCAGTTTGTTTTATTTTCATGATCTGATCCGGATCAGATCACGCTGATAATAAAAAACGGCTAATGTCGGCCACAATTTCCAAAGTTTTCACGTAGCTCTGCTTGATCCGCTCCTCGTTGATCACACCACGAACAAAATGATGTCTTACATCAATATGCTTTTGTCCTAGCATGGTAAGCATTCGTAGATGATAGACAAATGGCACTCTGGTTGTCGCAGAATAAGTTGATCTGTTCCTGCATTTCCTTTATTATCGCCTCTTGTACAGCCAAACTTAGTGCCATGTACTCTGCCTCAGTGGTCGACAAAGCAACGGTAGGTTGTTTTCGGGAGCACCATGATATCGCGCCCCCACAGCATCAAGTTATGGTCGTATTTGTCCTCAGCTCTCTTGTGTAACAGCCTCCAGTCTGCAGTACCTTTCAAATAGCGTAGAACCACAGATACTATAGTTCCTCTATTATCTGTGGTAGAACCCTTTTTGCTGTTATCCAATGGGCTTTCCCTGGATTTTGGTTGAATCTGCTGAAATGATTGACAGCATAGCTAATGTCTAGTCGTGACACCTGAGCAGCAAATACAAGCTACCAATCAGTTCCTGATATGGAGCTCTCCACATCTCTTCCTGATCAGCTTCTGACTTCGGCGACATTGTTTTACTAAACCTTTGGCTGTTGTCCATCGGCGTCGAACATTCGTTGCAATCGGTCAACCCAAATTTGTCAACCATCTCGTGGATGTATTTCTCCTGGTCTTTCCAAATTACACCTTTTGCTCTGTCTCTCCTTAAGCGTAGCCCCAGAAATGAATTAGCAGCACCAATATCCTTCATGTGAAATTGTTTCATCATGTTCGACTTCAAGCGATGTTTTAACTCTAGATGATTGTCTATGATTAATAAATCATCTACATAAACAGCAACCGCGCTGAATTTACCATGGATATGCTGGAAATAAATGCACGGATCCAACTCCGACTGCTTCAATCCAAAGTTCTTCAAAGCACCATCGCGTTTTAAGTTCCACGTTCTTGATGACTGCTTTAAACCGTAAATTGACTTCTTTAAACGAAGCGTTTTATTTGCAATTCCAAGACCTTCTGGTTGCGTGATATAAATCTCTCCTGAAGATCTCCCTGCAAAAATGCAGTAATTGCATCCATATGCTCAGCATCCAAATTATATCGAGCAGCTAAGGCCAAAAGAAAACGGATAGACTCGTACCGTACAACAGGGAAAAGGTCGCTTCGTAGTCGATTCCCTTATGTTGGCTAAACCCCTTTGCCACTAGCCGAGCCTTGTAGTGACACATTCCAATGTTTGTGTCCACTTTTGTTTTAAAAACCCACTTTGTGTTCAGCGTCCTTTTTCCCGCTGGCAGTTCAGCCTCCTTCCATGTTCCATTCGCTTGCAAGGCAGCATATTCGTTGTTAATGGCTTCTTTCCACCGTTCATCTTGTCGGCGTACGGTTAACTAAGTAAGCGGCATACAAAACCGCCTCAGCACAAAAACTTTTCTCTAACGCTGCATCCAATAACATACTACGAACCTTTTCCATTAAAGTGCGGTTCATTCTCTCAGCCTTTCCATTCTGCTGAGGTGTGTACGGAACCGTTGTTTGGTGCTGAATTCTACAACTGCTTAGATACTTCAGAAAATCATGGTTGCAGTACTCACTGCCGTTGTCTGTTCGTAGAATTTTTACTTTTCGATCTGTTTCATTCTCCACTCTTTTTTTAAATTCGATGAATTTTTCTTTTGCCTCCGTTTTTGATTTAAGGATGTAAACGAAAACCTTTTGCGAAAAATCATCCAAGGAAACAAAAAAATAGCGTACACCACCAAGAGACGTTTGCTCAATTGGTCCGCACAAATCGGAATGTACCAATTCTAAGAACTCACTGGACATATTTTCAGATGCTTTACAAGGCTTTTGGGAATGTTTGCCTTCTAAACATTTAACGCATTCTGCCATATTATTATTATTATAATTTCATGAGTGCGAATATGTTTTTAGATGGAATAGAAATATTAGGTCCAGTATTGAGAGAGCTCTTTAACAAATCGATGACAACAGGTATTTTTCCTAGTGGTTGGAAGGAGTCTATGATTAGACCTATTGAAAAAGTTGCAAACACGTCTCTATCTGAAGAATTTAGACCAGTGAACATGTTGCCGCTATACGAAAAATTATTTGTGAAGGTGGTAGAGCAGCAGCTTAGAAATTATATAGAGGAAAATAGCTATGTATATTATTTAACATCAATCAGGTTTTAGACAGGGTTACTCGTGTGAAACGGCTTTAAACTGGGTGATCGAAGACTGGAAAAACCAGATAGATGAAGGAAAGGTAATTGTAGCAGTCTTTTTGGATTTCAAGCGAGCTTTTGAGACAGTAGATCGGGAAATTTTACTAAAAAAACTATTTAAATATGGGATTAAAGATAAAGAGCTAGAATGGTTTAAGTCTTATTTGACAGGGCGTACCCAACGAACAGTAGTAAATAATAGTATTGCTAATCCATATAATGTAAGAGTAGGAATCCCGCAAGGCTCGGTTTTGGGGGTGTTTCTATTTTTGATATTATATTATATTAACACGGTGGTAAAAAATAGTAAATTGTGTATGTTTGCGGATGACGCACTTTTAGTCATTAGTGGCAACTGTGTAAAAACTTGTATAAATAAAATAAATGAAGATTTGAAAGCTGTAAGTAAATGGCTTAGAATTAATAAACTAAAATTGAATATTAAGAAGACTAAATGTATGTGTATGAATAGTAATGAAAATGTAGATGTCAACATTGATGGAGAAAGCATTGAGCTCGTCAATGAATTCAAGTATCTTGGGGTCATTATAGATAACAAAATTAATTTGAAAGCCAATATAGATTACGTATGCAAAAAAGTGTCTAAGAAAATATACTTCTTTACTAGGTTAAGAAATAAAATATCAACCAATACGGCAATACAGATCTACAACGCGATTATAAGACCGCATTTTCAATACTGCACAAAAATTTTATATCTTTCAACTGAAACAGATTTATCGAGACTACAAAAACTTCAAAATAGGGCAATGAGGGTTATACTAAAATGTCATAGGCTAACTCACGTGAAATATATGTTAGATAAACTGGGGTAGTTGAATATTAGGCAGCAAATTAAATTTAGTGTATTAGTTTTTGTATTTAAAATGAAAAATTACTTGCTACCGAGATATTTGTCCGATAATTTAAGGTATATAAGTGAAATTCAACCATATAACCTAAGGGGGGGTCAAAACTTTAGGCCGCGGTTTAGATCAACAGTGCGCGCTCAAAACACTGTAATGTTCAAGGGACTTAACATGTTTAATAATCTTCCGAATGAAATAAAAACACTTGCAAATGTAACCAAATTTAAAAAAGAATTACTTAAATACATAAAGTCAGACAGTTAAATACATATTTAAATAAATAATTAAATAAATAATATACAAAAATGGCTTGTTTTAGCCAAATAATCAGGCACACACTCTCGCACCCTTAACCAAAAATACATCTTTGACTTCACCGAATAATAAAAAATGCATCTTATAATACAGAAATAAATAAATAAATAAAAAGGTCCGTCTCACGCGCGGTTTAGACGGGGAGAGAGGGCGTGGGCACAATAATAATAATAATAATATTAGAATCGGCGAAGTCAATCTCCGCGACAGCTCCTCTTTGCATGGGCTGGGCAAAATTCCTCATACTTATGTCCTTCTCGTGGGCGCCTGCCTGAAAATGGCTAATCAGCTTGTCTGGTTAGTGTCAGCCAAGGGTCTCACTTACATATCAGCCGTACGCTGTGATTCGTTGCAACGTACGACTGATGTGAAAGCGTGAACCATTAGATGAGGTGGGAGTCAACCTTAAAGGTCGTCTGCTGATGCGACTCATGACGACTTGGGTTCTACTTAGTTTCTTATGGGCTGCTTTCCTGTAAGGCACTGTAAGAGTTTGAGTGGAGCCCAAGTCTTTATGTGCCGTATCGGCAAATGGCCCTAAATCGCGGCCGAACCAAGGTGTCATACGACCCGTGCCGAGGGTTAACCTGGCTGGGGGCCATAGCTCAGTCGCTAACGGAGTATCCGGATACCTGGCGACCTCCGGATTAGCCAGCCTTGTCTGTGTAATGCGGATCTCTGCACAGATCGACATCCTTTCTCCGCTACTCGTGGGTCCAATTATGAACAAAACTTTAAAAAAATTAACTAAACAAAAACAAAACATTTCAGAGTCCGGTGCTCTAAAACTACCGGCTGGGAGTACTGCCTCTGAGCTCGCTCCCAGTACTAGCGCTAATGCAGCGAAGGCAGCTGAGAACTTGGTGACCAAACCTGATCTTGGCGAAGCCAACAAGAATACACAAGAGGTTGCAAATCGTACTGCCTCGAGCCCGCGACAAGCAAGCCTCTCCATCTCCACTTGGCAATATAGAGAGCGACGTACCGCCTTCAGACTTCTGGAGCGATATAAGGACGTCCCTGCAGATCAGCTCTCCGAAAAGAACAAAAATGCAATCTCCTGGGCAACGAAAGTTGTCAAGGAGACTCCCCCTCCTGACTCCTCAGGAAAGGACTCCACGTCCAAACGACCTAGGTCGATTGAGGAGTCCTCCGTGGACCCAAAAAGAGCGAAGGTTAACTGTAGCAGTTCCTCCCTCCCCCCTAAGCACAATAAGCCATACAGCGATGTGCTCAAGGCACACCTTGTCCTTGCTGTGATAGACAGAAGTGACATTGATGGTAGCATCACTCCTGACAAGTGGAGGAAAGTGGAAGTAAAGCTGGCAACAAACTTCCTAAGCATCCTGGAAAAGCATCCGGGACCTCCACCTTCCTGTCGCGATGGCGGATGGCATCAGGGCCACGTGAAGCTTATCGCATGTGCCGACCAACGGTCTGCGGACCTCTTCAAGGTAGCAGTGTCGTCGTTGGGTGAGGTGTGGAAGGGGGCGCAGCTTGAGGTCGTAAGCAGGGAAGAAATTCCTAGCAGACCGAGATCTCGCTCCTGGATACCGGCCGAGAACTCCGACCCAGCCACTATACTTAAAATTATTGCGGCAAGCAATCCTCATCTGCCGACTGTCAATTGGAAGATTGCGAAGCTGGAGGAACCCAAAGGGGACAAGAGATCAGCGATCATCGTGATCAACGTAGAGTCTCTGGCTCCTCTAGCCGCAACTGAAGGGCAGATCAATTATGGCTTCGGAGCAATAAATCTGAAGGTCTATAAGAAAGATGACGAGGACCCTGCGAAGGAAGGAGTGCAGCCCCCCCCCCCCCCTCTGCCGACACGGTATCGGTTAGTAATATACCGACCAATACAGGCGTGATGGCAAAGGCCGAGGACTGCACTCCTGCTAAAGAGGAAGGGCGATCCTCTGACTCTGCTGACACTGCAATGGTTAGTAATATACCGACTATAGCAGCGAAGGCAGTGGAGGAGGATGGCAATCCTGGGCGGGCCCTTCATCTCGCGAACGCAAAGGCAACCATCTCGAGGATAGATCTGGATATGGACAGTCTAGGACTGTCGGACCTGGATCTAACCGACAGACCCGGCAGCCCATCCGAAACTGACGTATCATTAGGGTGCTGCGGTTACTTCAGATTAACCTACATCACTCCAAAACGGCCTCCCTTCTTCTGCGGATATCTGAAAACGCGGAAGACATTGTCCTGATTCAAGAACCATGGGTCATTGAAGATAAGGTGTACGGACTCAGGACTCCTACTTATAAACTAATCTACGTGAGGAATAAAGGTACGCCAAGAGCCTGCATCCTCGCGAAGATCACACTAAATATTTTTCTTCTCCCTAATTACAGCGATCGTGATATCGTGACCGCCTTATGTAACATTGGATGCGAACCCACATTTATTACAAGCAACAGACAGGAGGTCCTAGACATCACACTTGTCTCTGAAAGCATTTACCTTGCTGTAACTTGCGAGCACTCCTTCTCTGATCATAGATATATCCAATTTGGTATAAAATACCTCCCTCAAGTTCAAAAAGTCTTTAGGAATTATAGGAAGACAGACTGGACCAAATATAGGAATAGCGTAGAATCTTCCATAATAGGCAGCACCCCTGTTCCTCCTACTAACACACAAGAGCTTGACGCGATGGTTGAAGCAATAACGACTACTCTCAACCGTGCTATGTCGCTCTCATGCCCTAGAAGTAAGCCTAAGGGCAAGCCTAGACCATCTTGGTGGAATCAGGAGATTATATCTCTACGCAAAACATGCAGGCAGCTCTTCAATTTGGCCAAGCGATCTCGCGAAGCCACTGACTGGATCTCGTATAAAGAGACCCTCAAAACCTATAAAACCAAAATTAGGAAAGCCCAACGAAATTCCTGGAGAATTTTCTGTGGAAATATAGAAGAAATCTCAGAGGCCTCTAGGCTCAGAAAAATTCTTGCAGCGACTCCCAGGATACCGAGTTATCTTAAGAGAGCTGACGGCTCGTGGACTACCTCCAGTTCGGAATCTCTGGATCTTCTACTGGATACCCACTTCCCAAATAGCTGCAATAACGTCACGAGTCCTGCTGGGACTTCAGTCAGGCCAATATCAGACAGCTCCTCACATCTTGTAACCAAGAACAAAATTCTCTGGGCTATAAGCGGCTTTAAACCATTCAAGTCTCCTGGACCTGACGGCATAATACCGGCCGAACTTCAACAGAATGTGGAACTAATCCTACCATGGGTAACTGTAGCATTCAGGAGTTGCCTGGATTTGTCTCACATTCCCAAGTCGTGGACGGAAGTAAATGTGGTATTCATACCCAAGGCTGGTAAAAGCTCGCATGCCTACCCCAAAGATCTCAGACCCATAACTTTGTCATCATTTCTCCTGAAAACTCTAGAGAAACTGATAGACTCCCATATACGCTGCAGTGTTAATACAAATCTTCTGTCAGCCTCTCAACATGCGTATAGTAAAGGGAAATCGGTCGAAACGGCCCTTCACTCACTCGTATCAACTATTGAGAAATCTCTAGACTGTAAAGAATACTCATTGGTAGCTTTCCTTGATATTGAGGGAGCGTTTAACAACGTCGAACCAAAGGCAATTATTGGCGCAATGACGAGCCTTGGAATTGATAAGTCAATAGGCGAATGGGTGAATCAGTTGCTCATTAACAGGTTCATCAATTCAAAGCTGGGCGAAGCATCGGCTCGGAGGTTCGTCAGTAGGGGTACGCCACAAGGTGGTGTGATCTCACCTCTTCTGTGGAACCTAGTGGTCAATGAACTACTACTAATACTGGAAGGGGAAGGGTGCAAGGTAATTGCCTATGCAGACGACGTTGCTATCGCTGTCTCGGGGAAACATCTCAATACGCTTAGGGATCTCATGCAGAACGCCCTCTCTAGGCTCTCTAAATGGACCAAAACATGTGGGCTTGGCGTCAATCCTCAGAAAACTGAATTGGTTCTCTTTACAAGGAAGTACAAAATTCCCGTCTTTGTTCCCCCAAAACTATGTGGCACCCAGTTGGTGCTCTCCAATACGGCTAAGTACTTAGGCCTCACTCTAGACAGCAAACTGAGCTGGAAACCCAATATATTGCAGAGGGTTCAGAAAGCCTCCACGGCATTATACTGCTGCAAAAAAGCTATTGGTAGCAAATGGGGACTCCAGCCTCGAATCACATATTGGCTTTATGTATCCGTCATTAGACCTATACTCACGTATGGCGTCGTCGTCTGGTGGACTGCGCTTGAAAAGGCTACTCACTGTAAACAACTTAGTCGTGTTCAAAGAACGGCATGTGTGTGCATCAGTGGTGCGCTTAGGACCACTCCAACAGCGGCGATGGACATACTATTCCACCTGATACCGCTAGACCTCTATTGCAAACAGGTGGCAGCGAATGCAGCCATCCGCATGAAAGCAATCCGTCTGTAGACTAGTCGACAAACTGGTCACTCGTCTATTCTAGATAAAACAGAATGCATCCCAAAAGACACTGATTACACCCTCCCCAAGTTCCAATTCAGTAAGAATTTTGAAACCTGCATACCCTCCAGGACTGACTGGGAGAGTGATGTAGTGTCTCAAAAAAGATCCGTCTGCTTTTACACAGATGGGTCCAAAACGGAAACAGGAGTAGGGGGGGGGTGTTTTCTCCCAAGATTTAGATTGTACGATCTCATTCCGTCTTCCTAATCACTGTAGCGTGTTCCAGGCGGAAATCATGGCGATCAAGGAGGCCCTGTCGTGGCTACGGTATAATGTAATATCCGTTAAGGATATCGTAATTTTTACCGATAGTCAAGCCGCGATTAAATGCCTGGATTCGGTCATCTTCAAGTCCAAAACCGCCCTCAATTGCCGCTTATCTCTTAACGAGATGGCGGAACAATTCAACATTCACCTTATATGGGTGCCGGGCCACAGGGACATTCCGGGGAATTGCAGGGCCGACGAACTCGCTAGGCATGGCACAACTTTGTCGATTTTACCAGAAAAGGAGAATCTATATATGCCTCTCGCTACGTGTAAACTCTTAATTAAACAAAATGCAATAACCGCCACTAATCGTAGGTGGTCAAACTGCACCACGTGCTCCATCACGAAACAGATCTGGCCCATGCTGGATCTTAAGCGCTCCAACAATCTTGTAAAACAAAAAAGATCCAACATAAGCACATTAGTAGGTGTCATCACGGGACACTGCATTATTGGGAGACATGCTCTCAGACTGGGCCTCCCTTCCAATGATTTCTGTAGAAGCTGCATGGACGAGGAGGAGGAAGAGACAATTCTTCACCTCCTATGCACGTGCCCAGCCCTCTCAGCACGCAGAAAACTATACCTCGGAGAATATTTCTTTGACAATCTTGGCGAACTCGCTAACACAAGCATAAGTTGCCTCCAACGCTTCATTCTCAGCTCCTCCTGGTTCAATGGGTAGTTGTGAGATCATTAGATCCTGTGGTATCACAACGGGCCTCCTCTGGCCTAAGTGAGGCTGCACTTAATGCGGCCTGCCACTCTAACCTAACCTAACCTAACCTCCTCTTTGCATCTTGATTAATGCATTTTGATTTGCATGACCGAATCGACGATGCAATAGCTCATACGAAGATCTCTTGTCCACCATCATATTGACCGCGTCTGTCTGCATTAGTGCTCCAGTGTCTAATTTATAGAGCTTACCATTTACCTGACTTCCAGTAGCGATTACTTCTTTGTGGCTATACGAAATAATGCATTTGTCGGCTTTAAATCCGATGATGTACCCATGTTTTGTCATCTGGCTAACAGACAACAGATTCGCACACAAATTTGGTATATAAAGCAGATTACTAATCGTCACCGTCAGTGGCTCACCTTTCAACAAAAATTGCATTTCGACGTCACCTCTAGCTTTGACATCCAAGTTAAAACTATCTGCAACTGTGACTTCTTCTTTGTTGACCGAACACACATTTCGCAACCAGTCTTTGCGATTTGTCATGTGCTCTGAAGCTCCCGAGTCGATAAACCATTCTGTGCTGTCCGCCATGCTCGTCCTCGCTACGAACGACGTGAACAGAACGACCAAATTTCGTTGCTTACTTTTTCCATGCGTTGTCTGACCTTTATTGGGACAGTGCAGTTTACATTCGAAGCACTTAGGTCCAAATGCACGACGATTGCCTTTCTTAAAGCGATTTTTTTAATATTCACACCCCAAATCGATCCTCCCTTCATACTGCGAAATTAAAGAATTTAGCTTTATGTCACCTTCACAACACGCCATATAGCCAGATTTGGAAATTTGGTCTTATGTCGCTGGGCCTAATATCACGGCACCGTAGATCTACGAAAATATGTTTGGTGGGACATAGGGTCCCCAATTGAATTAGGAACTTATGTCCCACTAAAGTGGGCACTAAAGTGGGACATTGGTACTGAAAAAATAATTCGGGACTTATGTCTTCGGGACTTTGAGCGCGGGTCAAACATGGACACCAACAACGAGAAAATACGCCATATTTTACAGTTTTTCTTCGATGAAGGCAATCACGCAAGTCAGGCGGCTAAAAATGTGAATAGTGCTTATGGTCCTTATACTGTAACAGCTAATCATGCGCAGTTTTCGTTTCGTCGATTCCGTTGCAGGAATTTCTATGTCAAAGATGCACCATACTCTGGAAGGCCAATTGTCGAAAATGTCAATAAAATCATGGAAATCGTCGAGTCTGGCCGTCATTTAAGAATAATAGCTAAACTTTCTACAAAAAACCGTTTGGAACCATTTGAATAAGGTCCAGCCTGGATACAAAAAGAATTATATAAATTAATTTTTTTTATTATACCTAATAAATACCCCATTACACGGAAATATGACGAATATCTTCACAGCGATAAAGATGAAGTTGCAAGTTTTATGCGTAAATCGGAAATTTACCAACGTAGATTTCAAGTTGGCGATGTGTCGATGTTTACACAACTGTCTGAGTAATTGGTAAATGGCGAATCTGACAAAATAACATATAAAAAGTCCGTGGTTCAGCATATATCTTCAGGCATATACTCACTGAGGCATGGATAATCGTCAGTCCAAGTCTTGCATATTAAGACCGTATGGTAGTAATTAATGATGCCATTTTTATAGACGAAGATGTGTCAACCAAAGCAGAATTTCTAGGACCACGCGAGGATAACACTTTCAAAGTAGATTTACAAAATTATGACATTGGTACATTTTGGCGAAAAGAGCTCTAAAAATGTTACTACCGTTTGCAACCACTTATAAATGCGAGAGTGGTTTCTTTTCTCAACTTTATAGTAACAGCTAAAATAAAGGACAGAAACCGCCTCAATGTGAAACATGACTTAAGATGCGCATATGCAAACATACAAAAAATTGTGAAAGCCAAACAATACCAACATTCACACTGAATAGCATTCATTATTTTTAAAATTCTTTAAGGTATATTTTTGTGTAATTTATTATACTTGATAAAGACAATACATATTTGTGTACTTTCTTGTACCCAGATATTATTTTCTTTCATGATGCCTTAAAGTAAAGGGGAGGGTAAAATATTTTTCGCTAATAGGTCAAAGGGTAACAACATTGAATAGGTTAGGAACCAATGTTCTACAACATAGCCCATTTTCAATACCAACATGACGACGGTAAAAAGAAGTCCTCTCTTTCGCCTAGGTCAATTCGTTTGGACGCTGTAATGTAATGTAATGACAAAGTGAATATACCTACCTTCCTTTGGAGGGTATAAAAAGAAATTTAAAATAAGAGACAGCGGTCAGTACGGCACCCATCAAAATCCAAGTAAATACCATGTTTGTTTCATTTGAGTAGATAGTGCGCGAAGAATTTATCAACTTAAAAAACAAGTAAACAAAAATACGAAACATGCTTAATTGAGTTTGCGTTTTAAAACCAGCCGTGTATCAGAAATGTTCATTCCCAGGAATTCTTGAAAATTACATTGTTAGATGTAAGCCGTTCAACTAGTCATTTCAATTAAAAATACAAATTGTAAAAGTTTATTCTTAGCAAAATATAAATGCAGTTTACACGAAAAAAAAATAATGTTCCTGCCTTTTAGCAATCATTGCGTTTAACTCGCACAGCTTGGACATATCCATTTCTATAGAATATCCTCTCTGCATCATTGAATTGCCAACTTCTTAGCGGCCGCATATCTCTAAACGGATTCCGTTGCTTTGGTATTATTCTCTCCAATCGCACGTTATTGGATTCCCTCCTCTCTTCGACGACCTTCATGCAAGCTGCAAAATCGAAATCAGCTTCCAAACTAGTGTACGACGTGAATACCAACGGTATTTCTGGCATCTCTGTTAAATAACGAATAGCTTTGTACCAAGGGTCACCATCTTGTCCCTCCTTCTGTGTATTCTCTGAAAACCCACAATTAAAGCAGACTATCATATTGGGCTTCAAATGATTCTCGCGCTCAAAGAAATGGTCTTCCAGTTTCGCCCTGTGCGACGACCGACACAACATCCTACCCTCACTTAATTTAAATTCCGTTGTTTCTCTACGCACATCGAGCACTTCTGGTCCAACAAATATGACGTTCAACTTCATCAGCTGAGGCACACATGCAAAAAAGAATTCCACATGAGTGGGAGTAAACCACATCTCGTCCATCGTAGCCCCAGCGACATATATTGTAAACTGTTGCCCAGGGTAATGTGCCATATCTAAATGCTTCACAATGTAAGTCACAGTTGCGATACAAGAAAAATCTGAGATAAACGAAAATTTCTGATACTCGGCTAGTTTTTCGCTCGGATCCGAGTCAAATTCAATGCCATATATAGTTTTCATAGCACTCGTCAAATTGAATTCTAATAAATCGCATTTCTCTTTTAACGTGACCTTAGGAGACATATCTGATTCAATTTTAAACTTACAGTAATAGATCTTCAGCTGCAGACATTCTACGCGGTGGGAAGGTGCGTTTTGCAGCTCATGCTCTTCGCAACAATAGCTGACTGCTTTGCAACTTTTGCATTGGTACAATTTGGACATGTTTGTCGAGTAGCATACAGCGCACATAACTGGGAATGATGTGAGTTCTTCTTCATGATAATGTAGTGGTCGTTTTAAGATTGATCTTAGTATATATTTCACTTTGAGCGTAGTCACGTTGAGATCCTCCGCGGAACTTATAGGTCCATTGATGGCAAATAAATGATCAGAATTGTGTCTGAAGAGCATTGCACTTGCAGCTTGACAGAATTGTCGGTGAATACGCCAATCGAGTTTCTGGTGTGCCCGAGAACAGTAAAGAATTAATTTACATCCAAGACATTTTGAGAGTTTATTTTGTTTAACGGCGAACGGCTTTATTAGACAAGGGTTACAACAAGTGGGTGAAAATAGGTCGTGCTGTAAAGTGCTGTGGAAATAATGTGACAATACGATTGTTAAATATTTTCATTATTGGATTTTCCGAGAGTTTACCTCATTTCGAACAAAATAAACAGTTTCTATAAATTTAAAATAAAAAAAAACAGAATTTGGCCGGTGTCCGTGCCGGCAGCCAAACAGAAACAGTTGATTTTGCTTCGAAAAGACACAACGTGAAAAGTGCTACCAGACAACTTTTATTTCAATTGCAACTTCAGTGTTATGTCGATTTCCATTGGGCTTTTACCGTTTTGTTCTCAGATCTCAGATTATTCCTGCCCAATGGAACATGAAATGAGATAAATTTTTTTGCATTCATGTCAGCTGTTTTAAAATTCCAATTTGTGTTTATAAAATTGAATTGTTATTTGTTAGTTTTTTACTTGTACTTGTACAATAACTACTTACTTGTTTTGTTTTGAATTAGAACTTCGTCCTTCCCCATGAAAACAACCCCATTGGCATTTTCTACGACGGTCCATTCGTCTACATCCATTTTCAATTTTCAAATTTTCAAATTTATTCCACAATAGGTAGGGGAGACTTGGGCACATTTGAACCTTTGAGCTTTGAGCTCACATAAAATCCTATTTGTTTAAATTATTAGACTGTAATGCCCAAGCCACAATGGCGCTTTGCGGCGTGCGTGCGTTGACAGATAGAGTAGAACCAATGCTTTCATATGGTGCAAGCCAGAATGCGGCTTCATGCCCAAGCCACAATGGCGCTTTGCGGCGTGCGTGCGTTGACAGATAGAGTAGAACCAATGCTTTCATATGGTGCAAGCCAGAATGCGGCTTCAGGCTTCGGGTCGCGTTGTGATCGTAAATATCGTAAAGTTCAACGCGGCGCCCAAGTAGAGCAACTTTCTACTTTCAGTGACGTTGGACGGCTTTGACGTTTTCTTTCGGTTTGGTTTGTTCGATTTGATAATATTTAAAGTGTTAGAGCATATGCCGTTCATTGTTGGAGTTGCATGGATTCACTTAGGTATATACGTACCTACTCGTTTTTAGTAGCCTATGAGGTTTTTTCAATACAAATTAATTATTTTACTGTGTGGAAATGACGAATATTATTTTTGTTGTAATGCTACTGATTTCTTTAGATTGTTGATAAAAAAAATATGTGCTCAAATGTAATGTACACGCTTTTGATATTTCAATTTTGTCTGAAACTACTCTATTCTTCATACAATTTATTAACGAGATAAACATTTTTGTTTAGAATATTTATAGTTTCTTTTTCTAGTTGAGGGTAAATCTAATTTCCTGCGATGTGCAAATGATAGGTATTATTTTATTACTTGGTTTACCCGCCCAGGTTTGCTCGTGCCAATGAATTGCATTGCTTAGATATATTTTTTATTGTCCATCGGGACAATGCACATGAATATGCGCACCTTTGTCCGACTTTGTCCCAACTTCACGAGATTTCTCTGGCCAATAGATATCGAAGATTCCCTGTAAATTTGAACTCAATCGGCTGGTAGGGTTTGAAGTCTGTACATAGGAACATAAAAAATTTCTGGACAAGACAGCGAAGATCTTCGCGGAAATATAGCAAAAAAATTACCCCTATTAGGTCATAAAATCCTTTCAATATGCATTGTCCGATGACTGACCGGATGTGGTAAAAACCCAGCGAGCGACGAGAAGCAGTACCTGCGATCGCAATCGTCCGAATGTCCAGCATACTGTAATGTAGGCCTATAGGAGATTTATGGAGGGGATAGGACGTTGGAAATTTGAAAATGACAGGAAGATGGATGTGGATGGGATATGGAATAAAGAATAGGAAAAGGAAATAAAAAGGGAGAGAGATAGCTGAGTGCGAGGGACGTGGCATGCTAGCGATGCTCGACTTTACTCGCCGGAAATGGGGTGGTTCTTGCCCCCACACTCAACCGAACCTACTATACAAAAACATATATCATGCCAAAAAAAATAATACTTACTATAATACGGACGGACATCCACCACACTGTAGGGCGCTGCTGATGGTAATGCAGCGATTGCCTTGCCCTCCCAACCTTGAAGCTAGTTGGCGGAATTTTTAAGCTTCCCCGATGATGTGGATGTTTCTGACGCCTCAGACCATCCCTGCCGAATGGGTTTTAGACCACCTTACCGCACCCCCTGAAACATTGCCTTAGCAAATCATGGTGATAAATTGATCAACAAACCATAAAAAAAAAGGTCATATCCCATATGTATGGCGTGTGTAAACAATTTTATTTATTGTATTCATTTAAATTCTTACTAAAAATAAAAAAAAATCAACAAGAAAATCTTTACAAAAAAAATTATTATACAAAATGAATGAACTGAAAATTTAACAAACGAAAAGAAATATGAAAAACTAGGACGTAGTTGACACCTCCCTTATTGATCACTATTGGCAACCCTATTGGTATTCAGCTGCCTTCAAAAAAACTCTAAATTTAGTACCCTATATATCCCTACCTATAAAGAGCTCTGTTTAGGTAGCCTGTATATGGGCCTTTATAGCGAAATATCGCACAAAAAGAAAAGAAAACAGGGTGGAGACAACAAAACCTATTACAGAAAAATGAATAAATAAGAAAATTAACAAAAACATGAACGCCAAAACCAAAAAAAATTATAAATTAACAAAAAAAACAACTTAAAACTAACAAAATGAAACAAAATTGATCGCTGGGTACTATTGTACCAAAAAAAAAGTACTTAAATTTGCTTTTGCATGTGCCGGGGCAATTGGCCGTTCACTATATTTATGTATTATAGAATATATTATGTATGTATTCATCAGGATATTGTAGGTTGCGACCGCTGTTGGTAATTTTCGGTGCTCAAGGTCACCTTTAGGTACCACCAATGTCAGCGAATGTCTTTTCGATGGTTTTGTCCCTAATTAGGTTTTTTCTGTTTTATGTTCGTGGTAATTTGTATGTAATATATAGGTATATGTGGTATGGATTTTTAAACCTCCAATTCCTTTCTCAATAAATAGTGTGGTATTTTATTAAATTAATTTCTTCGGCTTTTGTAGCCGCCTATCAAAAAAAAACCACGAATTATTATAAAAACTACACTCTAAGCACTAAACCACTTACCCCGATATTATAATTATACTATTTAAATATATATATTATTGTCCTGCAATTTTTCCTTGTTGCACTGCCTTTAACTTCAAAAAGGGCTTTATATTTAAATTGCACTATATTACTCTATGTACTATAAAATAAAGCGAACTTGGCAACTTGCACTTGTGCCTCTGATGGTCGTTATGTCCGAAATGCTTTTAAATTTTCGTCGTTGCAGTGGGTGGTGTAAAAGCTGCAATAATGCCCCCATACCAGTTACCTTTTTTTTTGTAGTGTTCCCGCTATTGAGAGCACATTAAATAACATATTATAGTTTTCCCTTTCTTTTTGGTTTGATTGGTAACACTATGTACAATCTAAATTTCTATTAGTGAGGACAACAACCATATACAAACAGGGAACAATTATGTACTGGGAACAAATATGCAACAAACAGATCGACAATTGACATGAGGTACATACGATGACGTTTAACACCCAAAACACATTTTACGCTTGGCAGGGTAGGTCGACTGCTTTTCGTTTCATTTTTATTTGTGGATTTATTTTATTATTTTTTTGATCTCAGGTGACCATAACAATACCACCAGATGTATACATATAATTGAAATAAAATATAAATATAAATTGAAAAATCAGGTAAATCGTCGGTATCCATATTTGAGAATTTATTAATAGGGGTTTTTTTAAATAGCCAAACCAAGTTTTTAACAAAATTGCAGTTCTCTATTTAAGTGACTGAACTTCTTTCCACAGCTCAGATAAATGGTGTCCATTTTGGTAATATTGCTCACTTAAATCGTTTTACAAGAAGTATTCCACAAAGTAATCAATTCACAATTTTAAGAGAAGGGATTTTCGATGTAATTTACCCATATTTTCTGAACTAAACTAAAAATCTACCTGTCTCGCCTGAAACGCCTTTCATGTGAAGGCATGCACCTGTGTACATTGAATGCACAGGCAATTCTTCCACAAAAATATTCCACGACAATAAAAGTGAAAATACATTTTATTGATATTTATTTATGAATTTTTTTTACTATTTTGAACAAATTTCCTCTTAATTCGTGCATTAAAATAACAATTATAAGCAAAAAGGAGTAGTTGCATTCTGTTCTGAATTCGTACATAACGTACGTACGCAACATAAACCAAACAGAACTTTCAATCTCTCCTACTCTAATCTCTCAACGCGCCAACGCTCTGAAGCGCCATTTAGTTTTGGAAAAGTGCGACTTGCGCGCGTTGACATAAAGTATGGTAAAGTTTCTAAAACGCCTGTCAACGCACGCAAGCGGCAAAGCGCCATTGTGAATTGGGTATAAAGTATTCTCACTTTAAGAAATGCAAATAAACTTTGATTTGAAATAACTACGTAAATTTATTAAGGGCTTATACCTAATTTATTTTTATTTAAAAACGAAGTAGGTCCTTATGTTCAAAGGTACCTCCATGTGGGCAGTTTTGAACTAGGCTGGGGCACTTTCGAACGGCGGTATTTGTAATTGCTTTTAGCAGCTAATAAGTTACTACAAGGTTTGTATTTTTTTAATAAAATAAATTAACTTTATTATTTTAATAAAGAAAACAAAAACTACTTAGCAAAAGAAAACTGAAGTTTTGAAATTACTGAAATATTTTACAAATGACTGAAGTAACTTTATAAAAACAAAAATTAGTTATTTTATTAACCGAACAGAAATTTTGAAAAATGAAGACAAAAATTATCACCGCAGCTGCCCTCGATGTTCCCGGATCGTTAATTGGTGGTGGTAGCTTAGCTTTTAGTTCAATGCCACTTACAAACCCCTTGTTCAAATGTGCCCCGACTGTTTTGTTCAAACCTGCCCCAATAAGGCTTCAATTATAGATATCAGAAAAATGCAACCAAAAAAATATTTTTTTTTTTTTGCTTTTTTGGAGTAGGTACTTAAACTTAATCGTTGTACTCAATCTTGGTCTTAAAATGTTGCTTTTGAATTATAAAGTCAGTTCATCTAAAAAAATAAGCAATTAATCTACAACTTTTCTTGAAAACGAATTTATTAATTTTGCCGTACGAATAACTTTTTCTGTTCAACTTCTCATTCAGTTTCACGAAGTATTCCACTGAATTCCTATGATATGCTATGGTTAAATATGTCAGTTCTGTTCTGTTTCGTATTTTTACGGATGCATTTTACTGATAGGTATAATTGAGGCCTAAGACAAGCGACAGAAAAATGTGCGCAAATGTTTATATTTTTAATTTTTGTCAAAAAACGTACCTTTATACGTTTTCAAATAAAGTGCCTTAAAATTATATTTTACACCAAAAGAAAAGCTCACTATAAAATTTGCACACTCTTACAAATTGTTCAGGACTGAAACCTGTAAGTCCGGATAATTGAAACAACGCTTTTTTTGTTCGGGAAAAAGAGCAATGCTCAGAAAAAACCCGGTAATTTATTATGCTTGCTCAAAAGGCTCTTGCTCGCTTGCGCTGTCTGAAAAGACTAAAATATAAAAGTACATGAAATGTCAAAGTGACAGTCGTACGCGCAGTAGTACGCTGTCACAATATATTGTAATAGACTATTGTGTTCTGTTTCTTTATAAACTCGCTGTAGTAGATTGTCAAGTTCTGTTTCCTTTGACATTAGGTAAACTTGTATGCTGGCATACGATACAGTCCCCCCGAAAACGCACGTTTTCCTCTAGGTGGCGTTCGTGTTGCTTGCTGTCATCTGCTGTTATCACTTGCTTCTGTCACTTGCTACTGGCGCTAGCTGCTGGCTACTATCTTGATGACTGGCACTGTTGCTGGCTACTGGCTACTGGCTCTGATGCTGGCTGTTGGCGCTGGCTAGTAATGCTGGCTATTGGCGCTGGCTATTGGCGCTGGCTCATAATGCTGGCTATCAATTGGTGGCTTGAAGCTGGCTCATGCTGGCTAATGCTGGCTAGGCTATCAATTGCTGGCTTGAAGCTGGCTCATGCTGGCTGATGCTGGCTAGGCTATCAATTGCTGGCTTGAAGCTGGCTCATGCTGGCTGATGCTGGCTAGGCTATCAATTGCTGGCTTGAAGCTGGCTCATGCTGGCTGATGCTGGCTGGGCTATCAATTGCTGGCTAGGCTGGCTCATGCTGGCTGATGCTGGCTAGGCTATCAATTGCTGGCTAGGCTGGCTCATGCTGGCTGATGCTGGCTCATGCTATTGATCGCTGGCTGAAGCTGGCTACGCTGGCTAAAACTGGCTCATGCTATTAATCCCTGGCTGAAGCTGGCTACGCTGGCTAAAACTGGCTTATGCTATTAATCGCTGGCTGAAGCTGGCTACGCTGGCTAAAACTGGCTCATGCTATTGATCGCTGGCTGAAGCTGGCTACGCTGGCTAAAACTGGCTCATGCTATTAATCCCTGGCTGAAGCTGGCTACGCTGGCTAAAACTGGCTTATGCTATTAATCGCTGGCTGAAGCTGGCTACGCTGGCTAAAACTGGCTCATGCTATTGATCGCTGGCTGAAGCTGGCTACGCTGGCTAAAACTGGCTCATGCTATTAATCGCTGGCTGAAGCTGGCTACGCTGGCTAAAACTGGCTTATGCTATTAATCGCTGGCTGAAGCTGGCTACGCTGGCTAAAACTGGCTCATGCTATTGATCGCTGGCTGAAGCTGGCTACGCTGGCTAAAACTGGCTCATGCTATTAATCGCTGGCTGAAGCTGGCTACGCTGGCTAAAACTGGCTTATGCTATTAATCGCTGGCTGAAGCTGGCTACGCTGGCTAAAACTGGCTCATGCTATTGATCGCTGGCTGAAGCTGGCTACGCTGGCTAAAACTGGCTCATGCTATTAATCGCTGGCTGAAGCTGGCTACGCTGGCTAAAACTGGCTCATGCTACAGGCAGGATACAGATCTTCTGTACCGGTCTTGCTAGCTGGCCGGTTTCTGTCTGTACTATCACTGATCTAACTAGCCCATCCTTGCTCTTAATTAACTGGCACACCCTTCCCATTGACCATTGAGCTGGTGGGAAGTTCTCGCTCTTAATTAATACTAGCTGGCCCACTTGCAAACTTTCTCTCTCTCTTCTCCACTTCTTTCTTTCTTGAAGTGTCACTAAATATTCTTCGCGCCACCTCTTCCAGAAGTGGCGCAACATTGCTTGCCTCTCTTTCCACAGTTTCCCTTTCGAGTTTGACTGCTCTGCTATCACAATTGGTGGTGGTAACACTATTGGTTCACCCACTAAAAAATGAGCTGGCGTTAAAGCTTGCATATCTGATGGATCATCACTTAACGGATGAATTGGGCGTGAATTTAATATGCCCTCTATCTCAACTAGCAATGTGGAAAACTGCTAGCACTCTAGCACACGCTGGCCTACTATTCTCTTCAAATGATATTTCATTGATTTTACTGCTGCTTCATATATGCCACCTTGATGAGAGGCTGCTGGCACCATAAATTTCCATTCTGTCCCTTTTAGACTTAGACGATTAAATACGTCTCGCTCTTGCCACTTTCTAAACGCTTGCTCAATTTCCCTTGCTGCACCGACAAAGGATGTACCATTGTCACTGTATATGCGCTGGCATCTGCCACGTCTATTAATAAAACGCTCATAACAGGCGAGAAAAGACACTGAAGTCAAATCTTCGACCATGTCAATATGCACAGCTCTTGTCTTGAGGCATACAAAGATTGCCACCCAAGCTTTCCTTCTAATTACTTGCCTTCCTTCTCTATCTAATATTTTAATAGCAAAGGGACCTGCATAGTGGAGCCCACTATGCAGGAATGGCTTGCCCACTCGCACTCTATCTGCTGCCAACTCTGACATTAATTGCTGTTCTAAACGATAATTATATCGTGCGCATATCACGCATTTATGCAGGAAGTTCCTTAGCTCATTTCGTAGCTTTGGAATCCAGAAACGCTGGCGAATGAATTGCCTCATTACTTGCACTCCACCGTGTTTTGTAACACGATGTGCATTTTCAATTACTAGCCATGACAACCTCGAGCCATTGGGTATTATGGCCGGGTGGCGAATTTCATACTTTCCGCTTGCTCTATGAAGACGTCCACCTACACGGAGGATATCGTCATCATCAAAAACTGGCTTAAGAGAATCTATTCTGCTGGCTTCAGGTAGCTGGCCATTGCTTCTAAGAGCAGTAATATCCTTGCCATAACTTTCTTCTTGAGACTTTCGAATCAAGTATTGAATTGCTGGCACCCTTTATGCTGGCTTTAGTATAATGGAATCAAACTCGCATCGCCTTGCTCTGTTACTATAGCGCTTGCTCTTTAAGACATTTATAAATCGCATCACATAACCAATGATGTTTAATGCTTTCTCTAGCTTGCTCGCATAATCAACTATCGGAACTGGCACCTGCCTATCTGGCATTCCTATACTAAGACTTTCTCTAAATTTTACTATCATACATACATGCATCTCATCGGACGCTGCTACTGGCACTTGTCTTGCTATTGGATTCACTGGCCATTTACTTTCGGCTGAAATCAACCATGCTGGCCCATGCAACCATAATGACACACGGTTAGCTACGTACGTTTTCATCGTACGCGGTAACTAGCACATCCAATACATCGTCACCATGGAATCAGTCCACAGGACGTAGTCAACACTTGCCCATTCCATAGCCGCTAGCACTTCTACTAATAGCCGACTCAGTAGTTCGGCGGCTGCTAGTTCCAAGCGCGGTATTGTCACTGTCTTAAGCGGTGCAACCCGTGTCTTGGCCGCAACCAACTTGCTCGTTATCTGCTCATTTGCTTGCTCTACTCGCACATAAATGACAGCACCATATGCTGTTGTCGAAGCATCCGAAAACCCATGGATTTGGATCTTCACCCTTGCACCTGTTCCTAGCCATCTATCGATTCGAAACTGCTCTAGATATCGAATCCCTTTCCATAATGCTGTCCACCTAGCTCTTATATCAACTGGCACTTCTTCATCCCAACCTAGGCTTAATCGCCAGATATCTTGGATCAAAATCTTGCCCATTACTGTCACTGGCGCAATATAACCGTTCGGGTCATATAACTGAGCTATACAACTCAATACTTTTCGTTTTGTTAACTCGCCCTCTAGCTCTTGTGTTTTAACTACAAAGGTGAATTGATCAGAATCGACCAACCACTGTAACCCTAGCAGTGTTGCTTGCTCGTCCTTGTCAAAGATCAAGGTATTTGCACTATCTAAACTGAACTTGCTCGCTAGCCATTTGCTGTTCGATTTCCACTTTCGTAGTTCGAAGCCTGCTGTCTTTAATACTGTGTCAATGTCTGATGCTAGCTCAAATGCTTCTTGCTCACTATCACTACCTGATACACAGTCATCCATGTACAAGTCACTTTCGATTACTTGCGCTGCTTTGGGAAATGATCCACTAGCATCTCTAGCACACAGTATAACTGCTCGCACTGCATTGTATGCGGAAGACATCATACCATAGATGACAACTGTCAACCAGTATTCTTCCAATCTATGCTTTGGTGACTCGCGCCAAAATATTCTTTGCAAGTCCCACTGTCGTCTTGATATTCTTATTTGTCTGAACATCATTTTGATGTCAGCACTAAATGCTATTCTATGTCTGCGAAAACGCATTACTATCTCTGGCAAATCTCTTTGCAATTTTTCTCCTAGCTCTTGCACTTCATTGAGTGAGATTCCACTGTCCGTTCGACAACTGAAATCGAAAACCACTCGAAATTTCTTTGTCACGCAATGATGCGGAACATAATATACCAGCTCACTTGCTCTTACTTGCTCGCTGGCTTTAGTCATATGCCCTAGCACTTCATATTCTTGCATAAATTGCACATACTTTTCTCTTAGGATAGGGTCTCTACCCAACTTGCTCTCAAGATACATAAATCTTTTCAAGGCTATCGCTCTTGAACTTCCTAGCTCACTTGCTGTGGCTTTAATGGAATCGTGACGATGAAACGACCTTCATGATCACGTTCCGCTGTCTGACAGAAATTGTCTTCAACTGCTTGCTCTTCTTCTGTTCGGGTAGGATGTGATCCTATCTGATCCATCTCCCATAAACGCTGTACCATATTTTCTATGCTGGCCATTTCGCTACACCTTGCTACTGATAATAGTTCGCCCGTGACTGTATCTACATTCAGAGGGTGCGAACCAAAAATGACTGTCCCGAAGGCAGTCGCTATCACCATAACTCCACCGATATTACGGGGAATCGAACAAACTAACATCCTTGCAAAGAACCTGACTCCTAAAAGGATCTCAAATGGTGCTCTTTTCCAGTAAGCTGGATCTGCAAGTGGAATGTCAGACTCCATTACTATCGGCTGGAGATTACTCTGTGGAGTATAAACTGTCCAACTTGATTCTTTTGGTAAAATCCAAAAGTCATCTTCCACGTATGAGTTAGACTCAAACCATGGCACTATCTTGACTGTCGTCTGCTTGCGCAATCGGATGGGATTACCATCGATTCCTATCACTCTTTGCGATATACTGGCTGTTCTGACATGAAGGGACTGAACCACATCATGCAGTAATAAATTTGGCTGTGCTCGAGCAATGCTCGCACTGGCTCAGAGAGAATGCCATTTGCATATACTCTCACAACTATCGTTGGCATTAAAGCCGCTGTCACGCTTGCTATGGAATTAGAGGAGGAATTAAAAGAGTTCAAGTAAGTGGAATACTGTCTTTTTCTTTCTTTACAGGGATTACCACCTGGCTAGCTAGTCTGGCGCGCTTGCTCGCTGGCTCGCTGGCTTGGCGTCAATCATTATGATGCTTGCGCTTGCTCTGATCTTGCTCGACTTTGAAAACCACTGCTGGTCGATTGGTGCCTCGGAATGGACACAGCACACTATTGTGCTTTTGTCTACCTGGACACTTAGGGCATACTCCCTGATAACACTTGCTTATAGTATGCCCCTTCTTGAGGCAATTCTCGCACAAACCCTTGGAGTTGATGAACTCCTTCCTTGCTCTCATGTTTTGCTCCTTGAAGCGCTGGCAACATTTGGACATTTGACATATGTTGTAAATCATCGGCTCTTGGGCTCCTTTGGAGCACTGGCAATCTTATAAACTGGCGCAAAAGTTCCCGGCACGTGGTATATTTTCTATCATACAACTGCTTTAGGCGTTCCCAGGCCTCCTGGTAGTTGCCTTCAGTCAGCTGCCACTCGCCCATTGTAAATGCTGCTTTCCCAGTCATGCCAAAAAAAAAATACTTACTATTGCGGACGGACATCCACCACACTGTAGGGCGCTGCTGATGTTATTGCAGCGATTGCCTTGCCCTCCCAACCATGAAGATCGTTGGCGGATTCTTTGATCTTCCCCGATGATGGGGATGTTGCTGCCGCCTCAGACCATCCCTGCCGAATGGGTTTTAGATCACCCTACCGCACCCCCTCTGAAATATTGCCTCAGCAATTCATTATGATCTCTTGATCACAATCAAAAACAATTCAAGTCCCATATATATGGCGTGAATGAACATTTGAATTTATTATTCGCATTTAAATCGCATTAAAATAAAAAAAAAACAAGCAAATATTTACAAAAAAATTATATACAAATTAAATGAAATTGAGAGAATAAGCTAAAAGAAACAAAAAAGAAAAACTAGGCTATAGTTATCGCCGCCCTTAAATCGTTGTATTGGCAACCCTATCAGTATTCAGCTGCCACAAAAAAAAATCGAAATTTAGTACCCTATATACCCCTACCTAGAAAGAGTTCTGTTTAGGTAGCCTGTATATGGGCCTTTTTCGCGAAATACCGCACAAAAAAAAAACAGGGTGGAGAAAACAAAACCTATTACAAAAAAAAAACTTATGAAACAAGAAAATTAACCAAAAAAAAATCACGCCAAAACCAAAAAAATTATAAATTAACAAAAAAAAACTTAAAACTAACAACATGAAACAAAATTTATCGTTGGGTACTATCGTACCAACAAAAAAAAGTACTTAATTTAGCTTTAGGTGCTGGGGCAAATGGCCGTTCACTATATATATGTATGTATGCAGTATATGTAAGTGCACTTGTGCAGTTTGAAGCGAATATGTATATATTATTATATGTATCAAAATTCAACTCTTAAATTTTAGGTTTTAGGTTTTTAAATTTTTCTCGTTTTTGCTCATTGGTAGATCGAGCTCGATTTGTTCGTAGTAATGGGTGCTCAACGTCACCCCTCTACACGTTGGCGAAGTCTTCTCGTCTCTGTCGCTTAGCGGAGGCAAAGAACACTTCTCGCACCGACTTCTTTTCACGTCAATTTTTTACTAGAATGCGTGGAATTTTATGCACCTCCACTTTTTTATGTGTGGCGGCCCCGACTTTAAATTTTGATTGTCGGTGACCGCCAAATCAAACTTTTATTTCACAGGTATATAGGTATTTCGTAGCCGCCTGCCAATATACCACGAATTAATATAAAAAAAAACTACAATCTAGCTCTTAAACCACTTACTCCGATATTTCAGGAAATGTTATTTTTAAATATAACTATCTAAGTACATATTAACGCACTGCCTTTTTTTTTCTTTAGGTCTTTATAGTGATACTGCACTGACTAAAAACTACTGTACTGGCACCTTGTATGTATGCCTATTATGGTCACTGTACGAATAATTTTCAAATTTCGTCGTTGCAGTGGGTGGTGTAATATGCTGCAACAATGCCCCCATACCAGTTAAATTTTTTTTGCAGTGTTCCCGCTATTGAGAGCACATTAAATAGCATATTATTGTTTTCCCTTTCTTTTTTGTTCGATTGGGAACACTATGTACAGACTAAATTTCGCTTAGTGGGGACAACAACCATATACAAACAGGGAACAAATATGTAGGTACGGGGAACAAATGTGCAACAAACAGATCGACAATTGACATTAGGTACGATGACGTTTAACACCCAAAACACATTTTACGAATAGCAGGATAGGTCGGCTGCATTATTTGGTTTTATTTGTGGGTTTATTATATTATTTCTTCATTTCAGGTGACCATAACATGCTCACCTCGCTCAGCTCGCTCAACTTGCTCACCTCGCTCACCTCGCTCAACTTGCTCACCTCGTTCACCAGAATTGCTGGCTTTCGTTAGGGTAGCACCAACTCTGCGCATGTGTGCGTGAGTTTGAAGATGCTGGCTCTTCGACTTGCTCTCATTTATTGCTGGCTGCGCAATTGCGCTATTGCGTTGTATGTAACGTGTTGCGACGTGTCGTGACGTCATCAACCACGCCCAAACGTTTGAAAATTTAAAAAATTCTATTTTTTTTCTGGCTCACTTTTCTTGCATTTTATGCTCACCTTGCACTATCACTCGCACTATTACTCGCACTATTACTCGCGCTATTTTGAGCATACTTGCTTTTGACTTTCACGCACTTTCTATTTTTTACTATCCATAGGCCGCTGGCAATTATCCGGCTCTACGTGGACCAAATGTTCAGGACTGAAACCTGTAAGTCCGGATAATTGAAACAACGCTTTTTTTGTTCGGGAAAAAGAGCAATGCTCAGAAAAAACCCGGTAATTTATTATGCTTGCTCAAAAGGCTCTTGCTCGCTTGCGCTGTCTGAAAAGACTAAAATATAAAAGTACATGAAATGTCAAAGTGACAGTCGTACGCGCAGTAGTACGCTGTCACAATATATTGTAATAGACTATTGAGTTCTGTTTCTTTATAAACTCGCTGTAGTAGATTGTCAAGTTCTGTTTCCTTTGACATTAGGTAAACTTGTATGCTGGCATACGATACACAAATAGAAAAATTTAAATATGCAATTTAGGCATAAAACTTCCTCATGCTGCTACTTCCAGGCGACGACTGCAAAGACATCCGAAAGTCATTGACGACTAAAGAACACGGTAGGTATTACAAAGTTTAAATTTTGGTTTATACTTTGAAATATTTTTTAAATGTTGTTTTATTAGCAATGTTCAAATGTGCCTCACATTCAAATGTGCTCCAGTCTCCCCTAACAATAACTAACCTCAAAGTTTGACAAATGTCACTTGTTTTGGTATTGGTGAAAGTATGTGCGAATTTCTCCCTCGAATAGGGTATTTCGCGAAGCTATCTCTTTCAGAAGTGCTCTTTCTCTTTCACTGAAACGTCAAAAAAACTTGTAGGAAAACAAACGAAATTTTACATGGCGGGAGATAGGGTATGCCCATTTTATTTGTGAAAAGTTTATAATGAGGTGCGAAATACAAATTGAAATCTTTGCAGACTTGAAATTTAGTGTTTGTTAAAAGTGTTTACCTGACACTTATGAAAGGGTTGAAAGAGGAGTTCACTAAACTATAATCTTAAAACAGAGATATCGAATTTTACGATTGGGTCGTATGAATAAAACGTAGCTTTTAGTCAGAGTAAATGTCAAAATCGAAGCAAATGCTAAGCTTCGTATATATAAAATTGATTTGAGTCAACTCCAACTTTTGACATCTTCGAAAAGCGGCGCCACCGACCTTTTACTCAAATTGGTATGAATAAACTTGGAGGACAAAGCAATTGCTGCGAAAATTCCAAGTCTGCTATTTTAACAGGAACAGTCTGCTATTTTGTTGACTCAGAGCATTTTCAAATTCAAAATAAAAAAATTCAAAAATAAACCACATGACAGTTGTCACTTGTATATTTTGACAGAAACAAGGGAAATACACATGTAGTGAAGTAAAAGCTTTTGCACACTTTTGCGTTTAAATGAAACACGTACTTTTTTTCATACTAAGGCGTGACTCACAATAATTTATTTATGGTTAAATAAATACCTAAACTTATCATTGATTAAACCTAAATTGTATTTAACTATGTAATTTATACATGCAACTAAACAATATCCTACAACAAAAAAAATTATCTAATATAATAATCAACAACAAAAAAAACTTAAAATAAATTTGGCTTTCGACGCGTATAATTTAAGGCGCGATTCCTAGCGATTCCTACCTAAATGGAGCTCGGTTTAGGTTATTCGACTAATAAGAATCCCCCAGACAAAAAAAAAACTCATCGAAAACGAAACCTATCACATTTGGATTGTAACTAACACTTTAAACTACACCTTATACAATACAAAAATTCAATTTAAATTATGTCACGCCGCGAAGATAAACTAAAAAAATAATATTAAGAGATACGTCGAAAAGAACAGCACAATTCCACCATTGCATACTCTTAGGCGAGGATCAGTAGAGCACGGTGGGTATTTTATATGGCTCGACTGGATTAGGACTTGTAGGTACATATAAGGTCTGTTTTTTTCCTCATTGATCTCAGTGAAGTAAAGTAAAGTAGGATTTTCAGCACGCAATTACAACAACTGCACCCAATTTGACACCACTGAGATTCACACAAGCTATTCATTTCCAGCAAGACCAACTGTAATGTAGGCCTATAGGAGATTTATGGAGGGGATAGGACGTTGGAAATTTGAAAATGACAGGAAGATGGATGTGGATGGGATATGGAATAAAGAATAGGAAAAGGAAATAAAAAGGGAGAGAGATAGCTGAGTGCGAGGGACGTGGCATGCTAGCGATGCTCGACTTTACTCGCCGGAAATGGGGTGGTTCTTGCCCCCACACTCAACCGAACCTACTATACAAAAACATATATCATGCCAAAAAAAATAATACTTACTATAATACGGACGGACATCCACCACACTGTAGGGCGCTGCTGATGGTAATGCAGCGATTGCCTTGCCCTCCCAACCTTGAAGCTCGTTGGCGGAATTTTTAAGCTTCCCCGATGATGTGGATGTTTCTGACGCCTCAGACCATCCCTGCCGAATGGGTTTTAGACCACCTTACCGCACCCCCTGAAACATTGCCTTAGCAAATCATGGTGATCATTTGATCAACAAACCATAAAAAAAGGTCATATCCCATATGTATGGCGTGTGTAAACAATTTTATTTATTGTATTCATTTAAATTCTTACTAAAAATAAAAAAAAATCAACAAGAAAATCTTTACCAAAAAAAATTATTATACAAAATGAATGAACTGAAAATTTAACAAACGAAAAGAAATATGAAAAACTAGGACGTAGTTGACACCTCCCTTATTGATCACTATTGGCAACCCTATTGGTATTCAGCTGCCTTCAAAAAAACTCTAAATTTAGTACCCTATATATCCCTACCTATAAAGAGCTCTGTTTAGGTAGCCTGTATATGGGCCTTTATAGCGAAATATCGCACAAAAAAAAAGAAAACAGGGTGGAGACAACAAAACCTATTACAGAAAAATGAATAAATAAGAAAATTAACAAAAACATGAACGCCAAAACCAAAAAAATTATAAATTAACAAAAAAAAACTTAAAACTAACAAAATGAAACAAAATTGATCGCTGGGTACTATTGTACCAAAAAAAAAAGTACTTAAATTTGCTTTTGCATGTGCCGGGGCAAATGGCCGTTCACTATATTTATGTATTATAGAATATATTATGTATGTATTCATCAGGATATTGTAGGTTGCGACCGCTGTTGGTAATTTTCGGTGCTCAAGGTCACCTTTAGGTACCACCAATGTCAGCGAATGTCTTTTCGATGGTTTTGTCCCTAATTAGGTTTTTTCTGTTTTATGTTCGTGGTAATTTGTATGTAATATATAGGTATATGTGGTATGGATTTTTAAACCTCCAATTCCTTTCTCAATAAATAGTGTGGTATTTTATCCACCTCCACTTTTACACAATAGTGTGGAATTTTATCCACCTCCACTTTTACACAATAGTGTGGAATTTTATCCACCTCCACTTTTACACAATAGTGTGGAATTTTATCCACCTCCACTTTTTATTGTGGCGGCCCCGACTTTTAATTTTGATTGTCGGTGACCGCCAAAAATTAATTTCTTCGGCTTTTGTAGCCGCCCCGATATTATAATTATACTATTTAAATATATATATTATTGTCCTGCAATTTTTCTTTGTTGCACTGCCTTTAACTTCAAAAAGGGCTTTATATTTAAATTGCACTATATTACTCTATGTACTATAAAATAAAGCGAACTTGGCAACTTGCACTTGTGCCTCTGATGGTCGTTATGTCCGAAAAGCTTTTAAATTTTCGTCGTTGCAGTGGGTGGTGTAAAAGCTGCAATAATGCCCCCATACCAGTTACCTTTTTTTTTTGTAGTGTTCCCGCTATTGAGAGCACATTAAATAACATATTATAGTTTTCCCTTTCTTTTTGGTTTGATTGGTAACACTATGTACAATCTAAATTTCTATTAGTGAGGACAACAACCATATACAAACAGGGAACAATTATGTACTGGGAACAAATATGCAACAAACAGATCGACAATTGACATGAGGTACATACGATGACGTTTAACACCCAAAACACATTTTACGCTTGGCAGGGTAGGTCGACTGCTTTTCGTTTCATTTTTATTTGTGGATTTATTTTATTATTTTTTTGATCTCAGGTGACCATAACAAAACTCCGGACATAGAGGACGTCTACGGACAACATGGATGGTGAAAAAGGGCACCTGGGGATGGAAGATATTGCATCAAACGTGGTGAAGAACCCACTGTAAACAAGCCGGGCAATACTCATCTATTTACATGCAGGTAAGTTTTCGTTTTCTAACCTCTACTTGTTGCATTTACATTTGCGTACCTACAATACCTATTCTATACATTCCAGGAACACCATAGCACCACTCGAACTGCATCGCTTCCTATAATGGAACAGAAGGACACCTCAATACCTCAACATGAACACTGATTTTTTTCGCTAGAATTCATCTGCAATTCTGATGTGTGTGCATTATTCTGTCTGTGCAAATCATCTACAGGTAGTTGCCGGGGATATACTTTGTGTTTTTGTTTACATCTGTTTCCGTGTGTACATATATCATACCTACATACATAACAACAATACCCATTTAATTGCATGCGTAAAAATCTTGTGGCTAATTTGTATTTTGTTTTGTTTTGTTTTCAGAGATGTTGTTCCTTTGGTGTTGTCGACGCTGTGGATATATACTATATACTCTTTCACAAAGTGAGTGCCTGATTTATCTTTTCAATTCAATTGGATAATTGGTTTTGCATTTGTACTTTCAGATGTTTATGCCATTGGCTACTAAGATTCTAGTTTAGATATCGGACATGTGAGGGATTATCAAAAAGTTGTTGTGTTTTCCCTACTGTGAAGCAATTGTGCAAAACCGTGAGTTGCCTTTTCTTGCATGCGAATATACATATCTAATTAAATATCAATATATAAATAAATAAATTAATATAGAATAAATAAATAGTGAATAAATAGTGAACAAATACGTACATGCATGGGTTAATAAATAAATATCTTAAACTAGTGAATAAATAGGGTAAATAGGGCTATGAATAAATAAATAAATATAAATAAATCTGAATAAATAACATAGAAAACATAACGAGATATAAATAATCAATAAACAATACGTGTATAAATAAATAAATCTCTGATATCAATAAATAAATACTCTGCTATATAAATAAATAAATACTATCAATGAATAAATAAATAACATAGGATAAATAAATAAATAACATACATGTGAATAAATAATATATATAAATAAATAACAGATAACATAGGAAAAGCATACATATGATAACTCAACTACCAGATGTGCACACGGAATATCACAGATGAAAAGGATTAGATGTCTATATCACAAAAACTATAGCTTCAGGTACCTAAGGTTATTGCTTTAAGTCTTTAGCATGGAAGACTCCGATTTTCTTTCCCGTCAGATTCTCTAGCTCATACATACTGTTTCCGATCCTTTTTACTACACGACATTTTACATATTTTGGACAAAGTTTAGTTGACAGGTACTTAGACGAATTGCTGAGGATAAAATTTCGGCGGTATACCTCTTGTCCTGGGACAAAGCGGACATTTCTTGTTCTTACGTTATACGTTTTTGCCGATTTCTCATTCGCTTTCAATATTTGCTCTTTAACTTTGTCTCTTATACACTGTAGTCTGGTTTGTCTGGAGAGGGTAACTAACTCGCTATCATTTACCGCATTTAATCGCTTTGCCAGTTCATAGCAACTGCCGTGTGTCATCATATTAGTTCCAAAGAGTGCAAAGTATGGTGATACACCTGTGGAAGCATGAGTGGAACTTCGCAAAGCACAAGCGATGTCACTGAGGTGGAGATCCCATTCTCGTTGGTCGTTTTTGAGATATGTGCGGATGGCCGCTAGTAAAGTTCTATTCACCCTCTCCGACGCATTGGACTGAGGCGAATAATTAGCAGTTTTGAAGTGCCGAATGCCATATTTTTCCAGAAGTGTTTGGAAGTCTTTGGAGACAAATTGTTTGCCGTTGTCTGAATGTAATATTTGTGGCACTCCAAACACATTGAATACTTCATTTACTAGAAATTTGATTACGCTGCTGGAGTTTGCGTTTTTTAGAGCTTTGAACAAAACAAATTTGGACAAATGGTCAAGGACTACAAAAACGAAAGCATTACCGGACTTAGTTCTTGGATATGGACCCAAGAAATCAATATAAATTTTTTGAAAAGGACGATCGGAACAATAACTGGTACTTATAGGTGGACGAGAAATCTGACTAGAGGACTTGCATTGCTTACAGGTAACACATTGAGACACATACTTTTTTATCTGGACAGTCATGTTTGGCCAATAAAAATATTGCCGAATACGTTGTAATGTTTTGCCTATCCCACCGTGAGCTGCCTGAGGAGGATTATGTGCGCCGGAGATTATTTCTTCGGTTAAACCAGATGGTATCCAAAGCTGCCACCTGTGTTCAACCAAGGAATCATCTCCCAAAGGTGGTAATGCGCGCTTATAGACATAATCTTCGACTATTTTTAAATCCGGCAATTCATCGGGATGGTTTTTGATTGTCTCTATCAGACTCTTATATTCTTCTGAGTTGAACTCTTCCGAATTAAGGTCGATTATTGGTGCTAGATCTTCAATCGTTAAACTATCGACGTAGACGCGAGAAAGAGTGTCTGGTACAACATTCAGTGAGCCTTTTCGGTGCTCTATGTCGAAGTTGAAGGCTTGTAGCTTTAAGCTCCACCGTGCCAATCTGCCGTTCAGGTCTTTTAGGGTCATTAGCCAACGCAAGCTAGAATGGTCGGTGATGACTGTGAAAGCCATTCCTTCGACATAGGGCCTGAACTTTTGTACTGCCATAACCGCTGCCATACACTCCTTCTCCGTCACGCTATAGTTCTTTTGGCAACTGTTAACTGTTATCGGGAATTCTTCATCGTTGTCGTTCTTCTGGAAGAGCACTGCACCTATTCCTGACTCTGAAGCATCGCATTGAATGAAGAATCGCTTCGAAAAGTCTGGGTGTGTAAGTACCGGCGCAGTTGTTAAAGCCGTTTTTAGACCTTCGAACGCTTTCATTGCTTCTTCATTCATTTCAAATTTTTCTTTTCTCTTTTTCAGAGTGTCGGTGATAGGAGCAGTCAGGCTGGAGAAATCCTTTATAAATCTCCTGTACCACCCTGCTAGACCAAGCAGTCTGCGGACCTGTCTCGGGGTTTTTGGGACCGGAAATTCCGTGATCGCAGCAACCTTCGACGGATCTGTTTTGAGCATCCCACCACCAACTATGAACCCCAAATACTTCAATTCCTTGAAGCAAAATTTGGATTTGTTCAAGTTGATGGTGAGATTCGCTTTACGCAAACACTGAGCGACTTCGTCCAACAGGGCAACATGGGTTTGGAAGTCCGGAGCTACAATGAGCAGGTCGTCTAAATACACAAAGACTCGGTCCTTTAGCCGTGTTGGGATAACCTTGTCCATAAGACGGCACATCCTCTGAGCAGCATTACACAGCCCAAAGGGCATGACAGTGAAATGGTACAAGGGTCTCCCCGGCACCGTAAACGCAGTTTTCTCTCTACTCTGCTTATCCAGCGGTATTTGCCAAAAAGCATCTTTTAAGTCGACACTACTAATGTAGTAGGTGTCCTGTAACCGGCTGAGAAGTCCGTCGATGTGGGGAAGAGGATATGCGTCCTTCTTCGTAAGGGCATTGACTTTTCGTGAGTCTAAGCAAAGACGATTCTTGCCTGGCTTACGAATCAGAGCAACAGGTGAGCACCATGCACTTTCACTCTCCTCCACAACTCCGAGGCTTATCATCCGGTCTACTTCCTCATAAAGAAGGGCTTGTACCGCTGGAGAAACAGGGTAGTGACGCTGCTTTACTGGGGCCGCATCTCCGGTATCGATGACATGTTCCTCGAGCTCCGTCCTTCCAAGTCCATGCTGAGTAAAGCAAAGGAATTTACGCTGGACTGCCTCCAACTCGGATTGCTGTTGAGAAGAAAGGTGGTGAGTATTTGAGTCACTTTCTAAATTTGGAATTGAGATTGTACTTATCACATTAGGTGCTAGCTGAAACGCTTTCCAGAAATCGACTCCTAAATAAATCTCTTGGTCTAAATTTGGAACTAGATAAAACGTAATGTTCTTTTTGGTGCCTTTATATGCAACTGGAGCTATAATCCTCCCTATGATGGATTGGTTTGCACCATCTGCAGTTCTTACACCAGATCTGTATGAGTGTACGGGTAAGTTTAATGATTTTACAAATTCGTTGCAATTTTTCCCTATGATGCTGATGCTGGCCCCGCTGTCAAGCAGACCAAGTACTTCTTTATCAGCGATTTGTATCTTTGCGTACGGTCTTGGGTCAGCAACAGTATCTAAAATTGTAGAAGCTATACTTCTCCTTATCTCTTTTCTAATCTTATACCTATTTCTTGTTTTTCTAATTCTATTTGAAACTAACCCATTACCCTTAAATATCCTATCTCTAGTTGTATAATAGTCTCTTATTCTAATATGGAGTGGCTTAATCGCTACTCTTTTTCTAATATTTCCTAAATCTAAATTCTTATCCCTAGCTAATATTTTAATTGTTTTATTTTCCATAAGTGGACAATGATTACACTCAGTTTCGGTTTGAGTTTCACCGTTGTTTTTCGTTTTACTTAGGGGGTCTGAGTCGAACGCGACTCCCCCGTCTGCATCGCGTTCTTCGCCCTGTTTTCCGGGTTGCATCTTCCGCACTTAGGTGTTATAACATTCTCCTGTCCGCATTTGTAACAGAAGATGTTACGCACTGTCGATGGACAGTCGAAGAACGTGTGACCCTCTGCTTTGCAATTCCAGCAACTCAATGTTTTTGGATTTGCAAAGCGTACTTTTGGTCGTGCACCGGTATACTGCATTGCAGCAACGTGGTCTTGCACACCCTCTTCCTCTTCTTCGTGGTACTCAATTTCATGCACCGCATATCTACCTGGCCCTGGAGGTCTTTGGTGTTTAGGTGCCTCTGCTATAGGAAATGCATTTTCCGCTTCCTTGCATGCATTCCTCAACTGATCTAAAGTGAACAAAGTCATTGGGAATACTAATCTTCCTATTTTTTGATTTAGGTTTCTTTTTAAAATACGTATCAGCTCTAGCTCTGGTATCTGCACCCTGAGCTGAGACTTTAACTTCGATATTGACGCGAAGTAATTGTCGCACGACTCCCAGGCACCTTGCCTACGGTCCATTAGGTCTCGCATAATTTCAAAGTCTGACTTTGAGTTTCTAAACTGACGCATCAGCGCTTCGCGCAGTGTCAGCCAATCCGGACGATAATTGGATCGTTGAAATTCCCAATACCACTCGTAGGCAGCACCTGAGAGCAGTAGATGAAAATCGCGTAAAATATCCGCCCAGGTGCAGTTGTATTGCCCCTGCAATGTCTCTAAACGAAATATGAAGTCCTCCACGGTGAGCATGTCCGGTTTTCCTTCAAATACTAGTCCCCATCTGTCTACTCTTACCGGACTACGATTCCTTGAAGTGGAATTAGATGGATGAGGATGTGGACTGTACTGCTGTCTACCGGGAGTGCTTCTGTTCTGTCTTTGTGGTTGTTGTAAATGTTGGTGTTGTTGATAACTATTGTTTGGTTGATTAATATGGTTTTGACGAGGCTGAAATCGGTTATCGGGGACAAATGCTTCGCGATCCAAGTTGGCTCTCCAATTCTGCACTGGCTGCTGTTGTGGAGGCTGAATTGGATTCCGAACCACTGGTGGATTCGGCGCTGACATCGGAATTGTTTCTACCTGGGGAGCTGACTGGGTTACCAAATTGATTTCCCTCATAAAATCTAGGAAACTGTTCCGCATATCAGTTCTTAGGCTTTCTGATATTTCATCCCTAAGCGTGTCCTTATAGGATGAAAACGCATTGACTAACGCTAGGTTAATATAGCTTTTTAGATCGGGTGGTACTACACTGTTCCTTTCTTGTATGTCGTGATCATGAATATTGTTATTTATTTGTTGATTATTGTTTGTTAATGTTTGTTTATTTATATTTGCAGGATTGTGCCTAACTGTTCTGTCGTTTGACTGCTGACTGTCATTTTGGGCTGCTAGTGAAGCCGCACCTAGCTCACTAAGCTCGCTGTAAGCCGGTGCTGCAACAGAATCGCACGAACTACTAAATCTACTCTCTGGTAGAGTGATATTTGACGCACGCGAACTCGGTCTTCCCCCAGATGTGGTCACCACTTGAGGCTGATGTTCTGCCAAATTAGCTGTGGCACTTGGCGCACCAGGCAACATGTAAGATGTATCTTGTGCCGGAGGCCATCTTGTATTTAGTGGTGGCGTACGCGGAATATTCGCCATGGTGGAAAAATTATTATCCGTCAATAACCTACTCTGTGAACGGGTAAGTACTCTGTTATTATCAAATGTATTTGCTATTTTAACTACCTTTTTGTTTGTAGGTGAACTCATATCCTGGGAACACTACTACAGCACTACACCAAAGTATCTGACAAGATAACGACCACTGCTTATGAGAAATTCGACGAAATGTATATATATAGTACGGAATGGGACGAAAGAACGAAAGGTAAGTGGTAGGTAACTAGATAAATATTTATATGAATAAACGATGTATTCAACTAATTGTTTTTGTTGAAATATATATGGTATATGTAATAAATAAATATATAGTATATATGTGTATATGAAAAAGTTGAATTTTATTTGGGTTGGTGTTTTGTAATTTTATAAGGTATGTATGTATATTGTGTTATATTGTTTCACGGTTTTTGTCATATTATTGCGGGGGTGTTTCGGGCATCTGTCATCGGCGGCTTTTTTGTTGGCGAAAGCATAATGGTCTGATCTTTCAGCAACATCCTGGAAAATAAGACTGCAGACGGACGATATCACGGTCCCTCAGTGTGGCGGAATACTAAACAGATAAGTACAAGGACAAACAACGTTACAGGCCTTCATGCTTCCGCAATTCCATTCTAGCTTTCAAGGCATTTGATGGAAGACTTGAAGCAATTCAATCTATAACACACTAAAGAAGAAGAATAACAAAAGACGGACTAGTGCTACATGACTTGACGACACTACATCAGACAAGGTCACTAGTTCCATATAATCACAAAACGATACGATAAGAAAATGAAAGTTGAAATTGATAGATAGGAAATTGAAATGAACATTTAAAAGTATAAGAGAATTAGAAGTAGACTAAGACAAAACAGGTTCCAATTGTTTCTGTTGTCACCACCAGAGATACTCGTCGCAATTCAATATGGCTTTATGAAAATTTCCAAATGAAGACTTACGAATTCTCTGGTGCTGGCAACAAGAACAATTGTGGACGAAAGACAACATTAAGGACGAAAGGACGTGCACAAACAAACGTTGGGCGCCATTTGTAATGTAGGCCTATAGGAGATTTATGGAGGGGATAGGACGTTGGAAATTTGAAAATGACAGGAAGATGGATGTGGATGGGATATGGAATAAAGAATAGGAAAAGGAAATAAAAAGGGAGAGAGATAGCTGAGTGCGAGGGACGTGGCATGCTAGCGATGCTCGACTTTACTCGCCGGAAATGGGGTGGTTCTTGCCCCCACACTCAACCGAACCTACTATACAAAAACATATATCATGCCAAAAAAAATAATACTTACTATAATACGGACGGACATCCACCACACTGTAGGGCGCTGCTGATGGTAATGCAGCGATTGCCTTGCCCTCCCAACCTTGAAGCTCGTTGGCGGAATTTTTAAGCTTCCCCGATGATGTGGATGTTTCTGACGCCTCAGACCATCCCTGCCGAATGGGTCTTAGACCACCTTACCGCACCCCCTGAAACATTGCCTTAGCAAATCATGGTGATCATTTGATCAACAAACCATAAAAAAAAAGGTCATATCCCATATGTATGGCGTGTGTAAACAATTTTATTTATTGTATTCATTTAAATTCTTACTAAAAATAAAAAAAAATCAACAAGAAAATCTTTAACAAAAAAAATTATTATACAAAATGAATGAACTGAAAATTTAACAAACGAAAAGAAATATGAAAAACTAGGACGTAGTTGACACCTCCCTTATTGATCACTATTGGCAACCCTATTGGTATTCAGCTGCCTTCAAAAAAACTCTAAATTTAGTACCCTATATATCCCTACCTATAAAGAGCTCTGTTTAGGTAGCCTGTATATGGGCCTTTATAGCGAAATATCGCACAAAAAAAAAGAAAACAGGGTGGAGACAACAAAACCTATTACAGAAAAATGAATAAATAAGAAAATTAACAAAAACATGAACGCCAAAACCAAAAAAATTATAAATTAACAAAAAAAAACTTAAAACTAACAAAATGAAACAAAATTGATCGCTGGGTACTATTGTACCAAAAAAAAAAGTACTTAAATTTGCTTTTGCATGTGCCGGGGCAAATGGCCGTTCACTATATTTATGTATTATAGAATATATTATGTATGTATTCATCAGGATATTGTAGGTTGCGACCGCTGTTGGTAATTTTCGGTGCTCAAGGTCACCTTTAGGTACCACCAATGTCAGCGAATGTCTTTTCGATGGTTTTGTCCCTAATTAGGTTTTTTCTGTTTTATGTTCGTGGTAATTTGTATGTAATATATAGGTATATGTGGTATGGATTTTTAAACCTCCAATTCCTTTCTCAATAAATAGTGTGGTATTTTATCCACCTCCACTTTTACACAATAGTGTGGAATTTTATCCACCTCCACTTTTTATTGTGGCGGCCCCGACTTTTAATTTTGATTGTCGGTGACCGCCAAAAATTAATTTCTTCGGCTTTTGTAGCCGCCCCGATATTATAATTATACTATTTAAATATATATATTATTGTCCTGCAATTTTTCTTTGTTGCACTGCCTTTAACTTCAAAAAGGGCTTTATATTTAAATTGCACTATATTACTCTATGTACTATAAAATAAAGCGAACTTGGCAACTTGCACTTGTGCCTCTGATGGTCGTTATGTCCGAAAAGCTTTTAAATTTTCGTCGTTGCAGTGGGTGGTGTAAAAGCTGCAATAATGCCCCCATACCAGTTACCTTTTTTTTTTGTAGTGTTCCCGCTATTGAGAGCACATTAAATAACATATTATAGTTTTCCCTTTCTTTTTGGTTTGATTGGTAACACTATGTACAATCTAAATTTCTATTAGTGAGGACAACAACCATATACAAACAGGGAACAATTATGTACTGGGAACAAATATGCAACAAACAGATCGACAATTGACATGAGGTACATACGATGACGTTTAACACCCAAAACACATTTTACGCTTGGCAGGGTAGGTCGACTGCTTTTCGTTTCATTTTTATTTGTGGATTTATTTTATTATTTTTTTGATCTCAGGTGACCATAACACAACTTTGGAGCATTCTTCAATTCTGAACACCAGGGGAACACATTTGATGTTGCCATTTGGATGTGTTCACAGAGTGCCTCCATTTATGATACATAATATGTGTCGGCTGTGGTGGGTGTAAAATGCATAAAGTGCATATATTTTAAATAAATTTCAAAATAGCAACTGAATATTACGGAAATTAATAAAATACTAAATATTTTCTGTTTTTATTTAAGTTACACTTTGTTAGCAAAATATATAGGTATATATTATATACACCTAGGCTTATAACAATTGAAAATGAGTGTGTTATCTTTGATGTTATGTCATTATGGGATACATTTTTTGTAATAGCACATCCTCCCATTTTGTATTCCCTGTTGATTTTTTAACTGAAGTAGATATGTAATGAAGGAATTATTTACATACTCTTTTTTTAAAGGAAAATCATTCGATTTCAGCCATCTGACTTTCGAACTTTTTATTTCGATGGAGATTCCTTTTTTGTTAATTTCTCTGTACATTCTTATTTTCGATTGCATTCAGTTAAATGTTATGTGTTTTTTCGACTGAAAATTTGTGGTCTAAATCTTTATTTAAAAAATGTTTACAGTAAAATTTATATGAAACATATAAAATTGGAAGAACATTTGTTCGTCTTATGGACAACAAATTTCAAATGTAAATAATCGCATGTCGCAATCAAAATGAACAAACCAAGGACAATTTAAAATGCTCATTTATTTAATTTTTATTGCATTTTTCTGTTCAATTTGATTGTTTCTTCCTCCAAGAATATATATTTAAGGCCATCTTTTCTCAAATTAAAGTCAAAACCAACTGGCAGTCTGACAGTTAAAATATTTATACAGCCGATTTCGAAATAAAAATCATACAATGAAATCATTTGGTAATGAACTTCTTTCCCCCAAAATTTAGATTGTGAGAACTTCATTAGAGTGAAAGTTTTAAATTCGAGGAATACTCGATTCGATCGAATCTCAGAATTTGCGTGAATACTCTTTTGGACTCACTTAATAAACACACCCGCGTGTGTTTTTGCTTTTTTTTTCTTTGGCAATAATTCGCGATTTTATTTTGACCATACAAGAGAAAAAAAGTAAGCAGAAAAATAAATATTCTGTAGAAATTGATAATCATTATTTTTTTTGCGCTAAAAGGTTAATTATTCAGTTTTCTAGAAGGAATTTGATTTTGAAATTGCATTTTTCATTGATGGCCATTTTGACAGCAATGCCAGCTGTTTACTTTTCATGGGTAAAACCGTCTGTTCAGAAAAGTGGTTGGGGACCAGTTGGGGACTGTTTTTTTGCACATTTTCTTAGGTACTTTACTTTATTTCACTGAGATAGGTGAGGAAAAAAACAGACCTATTGTATGAAGTAGGTTTTGTTGTGCATTTATAACAAATTGTATGTGTTGAAATAATTGCGCTGAGCAGCAAATCGACTACTTGGTAGCATTGTTTTGTTTCCTCAACTACTGAAAGGTGGCGTTATCGTCATTACATTTTTTTCGTTCACGTGCATCTGAACACGCACTTCATTTTACTTTGTCATGTGTATCGCACACACTTCATTTACTTTTACTTCATGAATTATTTTATAATAAAGTATTAACTCCACATTCTTGTTTATTTATTAGGTTATTAGGCCCAGTACTGGATTAATTGAATATTTTGCGTTAATTGGATATCGATTAAAGGTGTGCTTTATCATCTACATAATTGTTCGAGAACAATTAGTTTTTTCCTGTGCAAAATGGACGGCGGCAAACTATATGTGTCGCTCCTCAATGGTGGGAATTATGTTTACTGGAAAACAAAATTGCATGCAGTACTGGTGAGAGATGATTTATGGGACGTTGTAAAAAGCCCAAAACCAAGCGAAGCCGATGAAAAATGATCAAAATGAATAATAAAGCTGTGGCGCTCATTACTTTAAGTGTGGAAGACAGCCAACTCGTTCACATAGCGCATATGGAGGATGCGCACAGCATGTGGGAGACCTTGTCTAAAAAGTACGAGCGGTCGACGTTTGGTAGTAGGCTATACTTGCGAAGGAAATTGTATAGTATTCATTATCGTGAGGGTTCAATGAGCGAACACATAGATAGTATCATGCAAGTCGTCAGCTTATTGCGTGGATCCGGGAAACCATTAGATGATGAGGAGGTCGTTGCTATTTTGCTGGTGAGTCTTCCAGAATCATATTCGACTCTCGTAACAGCACTAGAGGGTCGCGATGAGGCAGATTTGACAATTGAATATGTCACAGGGAAAATGTTGGACGAGTACCAGAGACGTCTGGAGACTGGTGCTGCTGGCAAAAGTGGAGAAGAGTCAGCGATGCGGTCTACATTTGAAAATGAAAAACATAAGTCGCGAGGAAGCTCAAAATTCAATAAAGGTAAAAAGCTTGCGAATAGAGAAACGAGGACTTGTTTCTATTGCAACAAATCAGGTCACATCAAGGCGGATTGCTATAAGTTCAAGGCCAAGGCAGGCAGTGAAGTGACAAAGACTTCGGTGGCGATGATAGGGGATAGTGCTGGCAAATTTAGCTTTGAGGTGTGTGCAGGGGCGCGAGCAGAACCTGGTGGCTGGTATATAGACTCGGGCGCTACAAGTCACATGACAAACGATCGATAGTTTTTCGCTTCAATCAAGGAAGATGATACAAATGTTTTTCTGGCAAATGGTTCTTCAGTGAAATCATCAGGAATTGGAGATGGTTGGTTAAATTGTATGCTGCCGGATGGAACTGTGTGCAGGGTTCATGTCAAGAATGTTTTGTTTGTTCCTGAACTCGATGGAGGATTACTTTCGGTGCAACGTATTACAAGAGTTGGAATAAAGGTTCGATTTGAGAAAAACTGCTGTACGTTCCATAAGGGCACAACATTGATTGCGATGGCTAAAAGCGACGGTGGGCTATACAAGTTGAAGGTTGCTGTGTCAGATGCGTCAGCTTGCATCGTTGAAACATCTATATGTCTTCACCAATGGCATCGTCGTCTTGGTCATAGGGATCCAGTAGCTATACAGCGATTAGCTAATGAAGGCCTCGCCACAGGTATAAGGATTAAGAGGTGTGATGATGAAATTGTCTGCGAACATTGCATTGTCGGTAAGTTGGCTCAGTCTAAGTTTCCGAAAAGTCAAACGAGGGAAAAGGAACCAATGCGTCTGATCCATTCAGATTTATGTGGACCTATGCCAACGGCAACTCCTAGTGGCAACAGATATTTCCTTACTCTCATTGATGATCACTCGCGTTTTACAGTGCTTCGCTTACTACAGTCAAAGGAAGAAGTCACTGGCGTGGTCAAGGAATACGTTGCCGCAATGTCAACTAGGTTTGGAAGGAGACCAGCGGTTCTACGAACAGATAACGGTAAGAAGTATGTTACGAAGGAGCTGGAAAATTTTCTAAGAAAGGAGGGCATCCAGCATCAATACACTGTTCCGTACACTCCGCAACAAAACGGCGTAGCGGAACGTAAAAATAGGAGCCTAACTGAAGCGGCGAAATGTATGCTACTGGATGCAGGGTTGAACAACCGTTTTTGGGGAGAAGCAGTTCTAACCGCAGCTTATTTAGAGAATAGGTTACCAAGCAGGAGTATTGAAAGAACTCCATTAGAGTTATTTACGGGAAAAAAGCCGGACATTAGCAATATCAGAGTTTTTGGGTCGAAAGCTTTTACGTTTGTTCCCAAGCAGAAGAGAAAGAAGTGGGCGACAAAGCTGAAGTAGGTCAGGTGTATTGGTCGGTTACGATGATAATACGAAGGGCTATCGTATTCTAGATACGAACACGAATCGAGTGAGAGTGTCAAGGTCATTAAGGATAATTGAAACCGAAGCCAAGATGTCAGTGTTTGCTTTAGATCCTGTTACTACAGCTGATGTAACCCCTCGGAAGGATGTAAAGAGAAATATTCCCGTAGATTCGCCAGTAGACAATGAACATTTGGATGTTAATGCTGAAAGTCCAATTGCTGAGGACAATCATAATTGTGAAGCCGAAGAAAGTTTTTTCGACGCTAGTGACGGAGGAGAACACCTAGTAGAAGAACAATTAGAGGATCCATTGCAAACTCGTACATCTCAGCGGTCAAATAAAGGGATACCACCACGTCGTCTTTCTTACAAAGTACAATTGGACGTTTCAACAGAGCCGCATTCATGGGAGGAAGCTATACGATTACCAGAGCGAGAGAAGCGTAAATGAACTAAAGGAACGCTAAAGGAACATGGAGTCTGGGAGTTAGTGGAGCTGCCACAAGGTAAGAATATCGTGACCTGTAAGTGGGTATTTAAAATTAAAACAGATGAAGAAGGACTAATTAGCAATTACAAGGCGCGTTTGGTGGCACGAGGTTTTTCGTGGGTATTTAAAATTAAAACAGATGAAGAAGGACTAATTAGCAATTACAAGGCGCGTTTGGTGGCACGAGGTTTTTCGCAAAAGTTACGACGAAACATTTGCTCCAGTAGTGAAACATGAAACCATTAGAACTCTTTTCGTTGTGGCCGCGTTAAGACAATTACATGTACGTCATCTAGATGTTAGGAATGCATACCTCAATGGCAATCTCGAAGAGGAGATTTATATGGAGCAGCCACCAGGATTTGAAGTACACGGTCAAGAGTCAAAAGTATTAAGACTTCATAAAAGCATTTATGGCCTCAAGCAATCGGCACGGACTTGGAACAAAAGAGCCACAGAAATATTGAATAATATTGGATTCAAACAGGGTGAAGCTGATCAGTGTTTATATTCTCGGAAAGAAAAGGATGGTGGAACAACATACATACTGCTTTACGTCGACGACATATTGTTAGCCGCAGAGTCGGATGTTTTAACAAAATCTGTTGGTCAACAGATCGCAAAGCATCTAAAAATCAAGGACCTAGGAGAAGTTAGTCACTACCTTGGCATCGAAATTAAACGTGAAAAGAATGGAGCGTTCCAACTACGACAAAAATGTAAAATCATGGACATATTGAAAAGGTACAATCTACTTGATGCAAAGCCAGCGTTGACACCAATGGAAACAGGATTCTTGGGAACACCAGATACGAGTAGCCCGAAGTTACCGAACAATTCATCATATCGGCAAGCTATAGGATCATTATTGTACATCGGAACAGTATCTAGGCCGGATATTTTATTGGCAGTCAGTCTTCTGAGCAGACGAGTGGAGTCCCCAACTGAGAGCGATTGGAAGGCAGTAAAGCGAGTTATGCGTTATCTCGCTTCAACTATAGATCAAATTTTGCTATTATCTTCAGATGGAGGCAGTGAACTGGTGTGTTTTGTAGATGCAGATTGGGCAGGCGATAAAGCAGATAGAAAATCTACAAGCGGTTACGTGTTTCAGTTTGCAGGCAGCAGTATCGCGTGGTCAAGCCGAAAGCAAACATCCGTAGCTATGTCATCAACAGAGGCAGAGTACGTGGCGGCTTCTTATGCCAGTCGTGAGTTGTTATGGCTGCGAAGACTATTGGCGGAAATGGGCCAACTAAAGGACAACCCTACAGTTATGCACGAAGATAACCAAGGATGTATTCGTCTAATTGAATCTGATCGATGCGGAGCGCGTACGAAGCATATAGATGTCTGCCATCATCAAATAAGAGATCATTGGGAGAAAAGGATAATCCAGCTTTCGTATTGTTCATCTGGTGAAATGATAGCTGACGTTCTGACCAAGCCACTTCCGAAGGATTCGTTCCAATATTTCGCTAGGCGCTTGGGACTGAAATGAGAAGGAGGAGATATCGACTTGCTGCAGCGAGAGGGGGTGTTGAAATAATTGCGCTGAGCAGCAAATCGACTACTTGGTAGCATTGTTTTGTTTCCTCAACTACTGAAAGGTGGCGTTATCGTCATTACATTTTGTTCGTTCACGTGCATCTGAACACGCACTTCATTTTACTTTGTCATGTGTATCGCACACACTTCATTTACTTTTACTTCATGAATTATTTTATAATAAAGTATTAACTCCACATTCTTGTTTATTTATTAGTATGCAATATAGTCTTCACAGATTCGTTTGACTGATTAGTTAGACTCAGTGATTAATTTTTGGTTGCAGGTAATTTGGGGCGCGTTCATAGGCACGACAGGCAATTGCGTTTAGCGGCATTGATATGGGCCCCGCTGGCTCGAAAGCTGTAGGTATGTCGAGTTTGCTTGGATTACCTGAACATCGGTTGGTTAACCCCTCTCCGCTCTTTTTTCTGATGGCGACCACGACTTCAGCCATTCAGCGTGAGGACAGTCAGTGGTCGCCGTGATACACAAAGATATATTTTTCTTTTTTTTTTAATTTATGCACGTAGCCTACGTATTGTGTTTGACTTTTGGTTGTTTTTCGTTTTGTATATATGTATATGTCGTAATTCACTTTGTCCTACTAGAACTACTTTTGCACACACGGTCGAGACTTGTTTCCTCCCCAACGAACATTTTCAAATTAAAATTCTCGTGACTGCTCTCAAAAAAAAAATCCCGCAACATTACCCTATAGTTCCCAAAAGTGCTGTTCCATCCATCATCCGATATAGCCGCTATTGAGTGAAAATCTTTTATATAACCTGTCTTTCATGTATATTCGAAAATATAGTTTATACCATCGAACAGTCGATGGTTCGGGTCTTTGATTATTTTTGACATTTACGAATATAAATACGATTCAAACACAGCCCATAAATAGAAAACGTTTGATGCGAAAATATGACGGACAGAACTAACAACATTCAACACACCACAGAATTGATACGTCATGTGGATGGCCAAATTATAGCAACGAATTGCGTTTATACGCTGCCGTTACAGATTTCATACGAATCGGAGGATTTTTGCTTCGAGGTATACGTCAGAACAGCTTTTCGGAACTTTGTTCCGACAAATATGTAACGCACACTGGCGTTTTGCGTTTCAGTGCGAACAAGTACGTTTTTACTCATATTTTTGACAGTTTCATACACATTTTCTTCCGATATGCTCCGACAGGAATTGGTTGCGGAATTTGTTTACGATTTGCAGTTTAGTGTTGATAAATGAAAGCAATAAAGAAAAAACATTTTAGCAAAGTAATTGTTTGTATTTGTTGCTTTAATTTGTGTTTCGAGGGCAAAAACAAACGAAAAAACAAGCACTTAAGAGGAAAACCCCGATGTAGCACGAAACAACATCAGGCGTATTTTCACTATATAAACTGGTATACTCACTTTTGGTTTTACATGCAAAACTGTTATACTCACTTTAGGTTTTGTTATACTCACTTCCCAAAAAAATACGCCTATCATGTCAAATCAATGCTTTGTCGCATTTTAATTATTCTTTCCGAAGTCGGATACCTCGAATGTAATTTGAGTCTCCGACGGAATAGCGTAACGGATACAGTAGTTGGCACCCCTTTTTTTTGATACAGTAGTTGGCACCCCTCGGTTCAATAGCGATTTGCTCTGTTCCAGTTACTTTTTTCGATAAAGATTTTGTTTTTTCCAGTAATGGGCGTATTTTTTTGGGAATCTATAGCTAGCTCACTTTTAATTTTACATGCAAAACTGTTATACTCACTTTTGGTTTTGTTATACTCACTTTTGGTTTTACATGCAAAACTCGTATACTCACTTTTGGTTTTGTTATACTCACTTCCCAAAAAAATACGCCTAATATAATAAATTTGTAATATTTTCTAGCAGTTCTTATATTAGCTGCGTTTCTTTCGTCCCTATCAGCGTCTCTATCAAGGATTGCCGAAAAAAACGAACATCGAAGAATGAAAACAGAGTTGGCAACGCATCAATCTGATAGGACAATTGACAGGACATTTTTAATTAAAAATTTATTATCAGTGGAAAATTTAAAATTATACTTCTAATACCTACTTTTGATGCATTTATAAAGAGAAAACTGCACATTAATTAATCCATCAAATTGTATTCAGAAAACAAGTTTTAATAGAGTTTAAATAACGAAATTTCCAATTCCAATTGCAAATAAAGGGTGTTTTCGTTGGCGGCAAAAAGTTTGGAATTGGAAATTTCGTTATTTAAACTCTATTAAAACTTGTTTTCTGAATACAATTTGATGGATTAATTAATTATCCTACGATTAGAATAGTAAAATGTGCAGTTTTCTCTTATTATGTCTTGATTTCCGTGGGAAAATCCTGTGGGAAATTCTCAGCAATTTGAAAAACGTTGGTGTCGGTCGTGTCGTGCGCAGCATGTTTTAGCGCTGTTCAGAACCATCGTGCATGAGAATTCTTAAGCTGTTCCTGTTGGAGTTTTATTTTTGTTTTGTAATTCAATGCTGGCAATACTGGAGTTCCACAATATACTTTTATGTCACTCTCGCGCTTCTCCTTGTTGTATTCGCATCTAAGCTACGATATCTGGAGTGCATTCCAAATTCGGCAGTAGTTAACTATTTTAACTACAGCGTTGACAAGCTGTGACAGTTCGAAGGAGGGGAAGTTAACTAAATTAACAAGAGGCAAAAGTGTGGTTCATTTCACTCATACTAACAAAGCAACTGTCATGGATTCACGTATTCATTTTTTTTTTAAATCAAACATGGATTCCAACAACAACTACTCACTACCACATGAAAAGTGAAATGTCAACATGAAATTAGTAACAATAGCTGTCCCAGATTCCAAAAAGTAACTAAATAAACAATCGTTGTTAATTTAGTTAAAATAGTCAAACCTGGAATGCAGCCCTGATATTCAATAAAACTATATTTGTATTTTTGTAAAGGAAAACTATTTTATTTTCTACAGGTTATGTGCCCAGTCAACGCATAACATTTTAAAATAGTTTGAAATATAAAATACGGAAAGAAAAGTAGTTTTGTTTAAATAAGAAAAAGTATACGGACTTTATCACACGAATTTGTGAAATAAAACAAGCATTCTGATTGGCCGAACAAGGATTTTTCATCGGTGCTACGAATAGAAGAGGATCTCTGATTGGCGGAAAACGCAGGTTTAATAAATTCTTTTATTTGTGCGTTTTGCTTTGGGATTTTTTTCTCTTTTACATGTAAGCGGATTTGCTAGGTGTTTTTGTTTAGAAAAACAATCATGTCAGATATGGAAATAAATAAAATTGCTCAACTACGCAACGCTTCTGACTGGGCAGTATGGAAATTCCAGGTAAAAGTTATCCTGAATGCTGGTGAACTATTCACTGTTGTGTCTGGTGAGGATAAGAAGCCAGAAGCTGTTGCAGGGCAGGAAAATCAATTAAGGTCGTGGAAACTGATGGACAGTAAGGCGCAGAAGGTTATAGCCACAACGATTGGGCAACAACCGTTGATGCATATTATGCATTGCACTTCGGCTAAGGAAATGTGGGATAAGCTGAGTAGTATTTACGAGCAAAATTCCGCTGGGGGCTTACATTTGCTACAGCAACAATTTTATAGTCTGGTGCGAAATAGTGCGGATGATTTGGCATCTCACATTTCAAAAGTAGAAGACCTCGCACATAGACTACGTGAGGCAGGGGAAACTATTTCCGATTCAATGATTATAACTAAGATTTTGATGACGCTACCTGAAAATCTTAACTACTTTCAAAGTGCGTGGGAGTCAACTTCGGCATCCGAAAGGACATTGGGCAATTTAACATCAAGGCTTATGATGGAGGAGTCACGACAAAATTTTCAACGTGAAGGTCAACGGGATGATCAGGCTTTGGTTGCACAGAAGCAAAAGGTTAAGCAAAAGAAGATTTTTAAGTGTTTCGCGTGCAACAAAGCAGGACACTTCAAGAAGGACTGCCCAACTCGGAAACAATATTCAAAAGTAAAACAGGACAACGAATTTGAAGCTTTTATTCATGAAGTGGCACTAACTTCTTCTTCACTAAGAGATTCTCATTGTTGGTATATGGATTCTGGTGCAAGCGAACACATGTCCAGCTGTTTGCAATGGTTTAACGAGTACAACAAGTTCGAAAAACCAGTTCCAGTTAGAATCGGAGATGGCAGAGTAATTCATGCGCTTGGCAAGGGGAACATAAAAATTCAATCTGATGTGGGTGGTGAATGGTTATCAACGTCATTGTCGAATGTTCTTTATGTTCCGGAATTAAGGCTCAATTTATTCTCATCTGGAGCTGCGATGGATAAAGGACTGCGAATGACATCGAACAATAAGGTATGCAATTTTCTTTATAATGATCGTGTAGTTGCAGTGGGAGTGCGCGAGCACAAGCTGTTTAAAATGAATTTCAAAATCGTACCTACGACGGTAAAAGGTAATACTGATGAGGCAAGTGTAGCAGTAAAGAAATCATTAAAAGTTTGGCATGAACGTTTTGGCCATCAGAATATTAAACAAGTCCAAAATAGTTTAAAAGATATGAATATTGATGTTGAAAAGTTCAAAACGGACACTTTCTTCTGTGAGCCATGTCAGTATGGAAAACTTCACAAGTTACCATTTAAGGTGGGGTCATTTAAATCGTATAAACCAGGGGAGTTGATACATAGTGATCTATGTGGCCCGATGCAGGTTCCTTCTCTTGGGGGGTCACGGTATTTTGTACTATTTAAAGATCATTATTCACATTATCGTTCCGTTTTTACTTTACATCAGAAATCTGACGTAAACTTATATTTAGAAGATTATTTAAAGTCTGTAAAACGAGATACAGGGTATAAAGTGAGTACTATAAGAACAGATAATGGTACTGAATATCTCAATAAGAGAACTGAAGAAGTTTTACGTCGTTTTGGGATACGTCATGAAACATCTGTTGCTTATTGTCCACAACAGAACGGATCAGCGGAAAGGGAAATGAGGACAATCATGGAAGCTGCAAGGACAATGTTGCACGCTAAAGGCATGGACATTTCTTTCTGGGCTGAGGCGGTTAATACTGCGGTATATATTTTGAATAGAACTGGAAAGAGTCCTGTAGAAAACAAATCTCCATACGAACTTTGGTGGGGAAGAAAACCCAATATTAATAACTTTAAAATTTTCGGTTCGCAGGTTTACATTCATGTTCCGAAACAGAAACGACAGAAATTGGATGTCAAAGCGAAGAAGGGAATTTTTATCGGCTATTGCGAAAATACTAAAGGTTATCGAGTTTGGTTAGAAAAGGAACGCAAAGTTGAAATAAGTCGAGATATAGTTTTTTATGAGGATAATGTGGTTTCTCTCCAAAATGATTCTACAGTCAGTGCCAAAGAGAATAATCAAGATATATTGGTACTCCTGGATAAGAAGGATGACTCTTCAGACAATGTTGAACGTGAGCATGATAATAGTAAACTAGTTGTTGAGACCCAAGACGTTGCTGAGGATGATGGAGTTCAGCTGGAACATTTTGAAATAAATGAGCAGGCGGAAGTATCTGAACCTGAAATAACATCAAATATCAACATGGAGTCGGTGTTCTTAGATGACCCTCGTTTTGAAGGAAATCAGCCAACTCAAGGTAACATCAACTATAACTTACGTGATAGATTATCAATTCACAGGCCAGAGAGGTACAACGAATTTGAAAGTGATGCTTATTTAGTTGAATGCATTGAAAACGATCCCAGGACTGTTCAAGAAGCGATGCAATCTTCTGATTCTGAAAAATGGCGTATAGCAATGAGAGAAGAGATGGAATGTCTAATTAAAAATCACACTTGGACTCTTGCAAATTTACCGGAAGGAAAGAGGGAAATCGACAATAAATGGATTTTTCGCAGGAAACATGGACCAGATGGAAAAATTAATCGTTTTAAAGCACGTTTGGTGGCACGGGGATTCAACCAACAGTATGGCATCGATTATGAAGAAACATTTAGCCCAACTGTAAGATTTGATTCCATTCGGACGATTCTTGCTTTAGCCGCTGCAAACAAGTTGGAGCTAAAACAATTTGACATAAAAACAGCTTTTTTAAATGGATGCCTACAAGAGGAAATTTATATGACTCAGCCACCTGGTTACAATGATGGGACAGGAAGGGTTTGTAAACTTTTAAAGAGCTTGAAACAATCATCAAGGTGCTGGAACCAAAAGTTTACAGAGATTTTAAAGAAGTTCGGTCTCAAGGAAAGTGAAGCTGATGCATGCGTTTTCACAAATAATACAGCAGGTAATTTTTTGATTTTGGCTATTTATATTGACGATGGTTTCATTGCGTCAACAAAGAAAAGCAGCATTAATCAACTTTTATCATGTCTGGGATCGGTATTCGAGATGACAACTTGTGATTTAAAATGTTATCTTGGTTTAGAAATAGAAAGACGAACAGATGGCTCTATTTTTCTACATCAGTCAGCATATACACGGAAAATCATAAGTAAATTTAACATGAACGATTGTAATCCAGTTTGTGTACCAGCTGACCAGCAAATATACTCGCAGACAGGAAAGGGCTCAAACGATAATATATCTTACAGAGAAGCTATAGGTAGCTTAATGTTTTTGGCTATCGGGACCAGACCGGATATTATGTTTGCCGTAAGCTGTGCTAGTCGTTTTTTGGCTAACTATAGTCAACTTCACTGGACCGCTGTCAAAAGGATAATTCGATATCTCAAAGGAACTACTGATTTTGGAATAATGCTAAGTTCGGAGCGGGGACTGCTGATGGAGGCCTATAGTGATGCTGACTATGCAGGCGATACTCAAACGAGGAAATCAACAACTGGCTACATATTTAAAATTGGTTCAAATGTGGTGTCATGGTGCTCACAACGGCAACAAACTGTTGCACTTTCGACGACAGAAGCTGAGTACATGGCAGCATCACACGCTATTAAGCACTTAGTATGGTTGAAACGGTTAATTTCAAGTTTGTCTATTTCAGAATCACAGCCGGTTTTGTTTCTGGACAATCAAAGCGCTATTAAACTCATGAAGAATCCCGAGTTTCATAAGCGCACCAAACACATCGATGTTCAATATCATTTTATGCGTCAGAAGCTGCAAGATGGAGAATTTGCTATTAGATACATCAGCAGTAAGGAACAGTGTGCTGATATTTTGACGAAGCCGTTACCACGTGAAGCTTTTGAAAACCTTCGAGATCATTACATTGGTATGTGCTCCCTTACCACCTTTTGGGGAAGTAGCGTATCGCAGCAATGAATGAAGTGGGAGTGTTGGAGTTTTATTTTTGTTTTGTAATTCAATGCTGGCAATACTGGAGTTCCACAATATACTTTTATGTCACTCTCGCGCTTCTCCTTGTTGTATTCGCATCTAAGCTACGATATCTGATATTCAATAAAACTATATTTGTATTTTTGTAAAGGAAAACTATTTTATTTTCTACAGTTCCAAAGCCATTCAAAATAACATCTCTCTGCATTTTCTAATGAAATAAGCATTTTAGGAAGTTCGCGTCATCATAGAGCGCACATTCCGCGGAGTTACCCAACTCAAACCAGTACTTCTCTTTAGTACCACATACAAGGCTGATTATCGGCTTATTCCCAAGGACGAAGAAGCGGAATATGTACTGTAGAATTACCAAGCAGAACCAGGAAGAGATCCTTCCACGTGAAATCGATTTCTCATCATTGTTGCGAAAATAAATTACTGATTAGTGTCTCAAATCCCAAGATGGGATAAAGGGGTACACTTTAAGACCAAAGTAAACTTGCGCGTCTGACTGAGAAGGAGATTGAGAAACCAACACTAGAGCTGAGCACACCCGCAAGTCCCAAGTTATACGAGAATTGTTTGTAATTGGGAGTAGTTAAATAAAGAACAAGGTTCAAGTAGTTATACACTTTGTTGCTTTTATTCTTCTTGATATCGAGTTAAAATAAGATTCCATTTGGGAATGTTGACAGTAGACAGCTAAAAACGCCATGACTTTATTTGGGCTAGCTTTCGAGTTAGAGGAAGTCGATCTTCTCTGTTTGCCGCGCAGAGGCCTGCTGCAGACGGAGAATTCTCTCTACCAAATGTTGCTTTGAAGGATCCTGCAAGTGGGAAATATCGGATAGACTCGTTAAAAATATCCGTAAACGCGGTGCTGACCAGATCATTGATCAATGGCATTATGAAAGGAAAACTCAACTTCCATGATGTGTTGTACTAGGAATCGGTATGGCCGGCGAATTTGGTATGGCCAGTGGCGAACACAGCCTTGTCGGATTCATGTTCAAACCAGATGGTAAACAAAGTTGCTCCTGCAGCGACATAACATTCAGTTCGCTAGCAGAGTTCTTTTCCGCTTTGTTGACGATTTTGTTTGGCGATTTTCGGGTGGTGGGATGACCCAAACTGATTTGAAAACGGATTCCAGAGTGGGATTCTTATCGCAGTAAGGAGCTAAAATAAATGGCAAGGTATGAGATGGTTGGAGGTGAAAATATTTTACGACTTTTACTAATCAATCCAACGCACATACCATCGTCGGGTGTAGAGTCCTTTTGTAGAGCACATTTGCGCAACCAAGTCGCTTTATACGCATCCAGTTTCTTGCCTTTATACTTAACGAAGCCTAGCCGCAGCCAGACTTATTTTCTGGATTAATTATTCGCTTGCAATGCATGGCCCAGGCACTGGGAGTCACAAATATTGTTTCAGTTTTTTGAGATTTGATCTTTCCATCTCCTAAAAGATCTCCGACAAATTTCTGACCCAAGTATTCAATAGTCATTGCGGATTTGCCCGGTTGCAGAACATTTGCTGCCATAAGCATTTGCAGAGTTTCAGTGCGTCCGGTTCTGTTGAATCCTTCGAAATTTTCACTCTTGGTCTAATGAATGGTGGCGTTATTAGCGCGGATTTATGTTAATTTAGTCAATCTACTTACCTCGTCGTGGTTGTCCTCGTCCACACCATCACTTTCGGCATCCTTTTCACAGAGTTCTTCCGATTTGGCTGGTACCTTGGCGTTTGGTTCGATTGCATTAATTTGTTCTTCCGGTTCTTGCATTTAGATAGGATTGAAAGTTTAGGATTTTTATTGAGTATAATTGGAATTTTCTTCGAATGTTTTGCATCAGAAAATCAGAAAAAATTATTTTAATTGCACAAAATCTTCGTTTTAAAGATGCCAAGATTGTTTTTGACTTCCTCAACAATTGTTTATGCACTACAAAGGTTAAAAACAATTGTTGAGGAAGTCAGAAACAATCTTGGCATCTTTAAAAGCAGATTTTGTGCAAATAAAATAATTTTTTCTGATTTGTTTCTTGTTTATTTTTTTTTTTTTAGTTTTTGTCAACATGTCAAATGTCGTTTATGACATTTTCATACAAGTTATCGATAACGTACACAAATTTGGGTTGGCTACACTTTTCTCTATCGGCGCGAAGCCGTTAACGCCGATAATTATCCAGGTTAAGTCTTTGTTGTATTTAACAAGGAATTTTTTTATTTTGCTTATCCTATAGCCGTGACGGGGACGAAAAAAACGCAGCTATTAAAGGCTCTCTTCAGTCAATTTACATAAATCAAATTGTAAACGGCTATCAGTGAATTTTTTTTTAGCGTGAAATATTGTGAATTTTCATAATGCCCAAAACACACGTGCAGAATTCACTGCGCAGCAGGATTAGAATACACATGTTCTTATGTGGTGAAACAAATGTAAATTCTGCAGCCACCGCAGCACTGCAACATGTCTCTATTTCTAAATCCACTGCATAGCACGCAGTGAATTAAATTAAGTAGACTTGGCAGCATCGAATTTTTAAATTCAGGTACTGATGCCTACGAGGAAAAGAGAGACGGGAATTATTTGTCGTCTTTGTTTCACTCACATATTTTTCCCCTCATTGACAGCAACCGCTGCAAATTGAATTCTGCACATGTGTTTCATCTGCAGTACTGCATGCAGTGAAGCATTCAGAATTTCTGCACATGTGTTTTGGGCATAAGGACTTCCAATTTGGTAAGTATAGACTTTTTCTGAAATCCTTAAAATAAGTAAAAAATGTTTAGCTATTTTAAATGGCAATATGTTAAATTTTATTAATTTAAGTTTAAATATTCAAATTATTTGCCAATATATTAAATAAGAGGGGTGCCAATAACTGTATCAAAAAAAGCCATTGTTTCAATTATTGGCAGGGGGTGACAATAACTGTCGCATATAAGACTACAGTTGTTGGCACTGCCAACAACTGTACTTTTGATGGTGCCAACAACTGTAGTATACGAAGGTTATTTGTTTCAGATTTTTGAAAATGCCTAATAAGAAAAAAAATTATTATATAGGTATATACAATTAATTTTATTTACTTTTTTCTCTATATTTAACATTAATGGATTTATATAATACTTTCTTTCTTCCTTCCTTAAATAAAAACTTATAAAAGCGTAGCATTCTTGTTATTTTTTAAATAAAAATATTTTTATTTACTTTTCTTTTTCTTGTATATCTTGTATTTAAAACAAATGGATTTATATTTTGTTTCATTAATTTCAAATAACGGAGCGTTAAATACATTTAAATAAATCGGTAGATACTATTTTATCACATTTTTGGGTGCCAACTACTGTAGTTCCGTAGGGTGCCAACTACTGTACAGGGGTGCCAACTACTGTAGGTTATGATAGGCATTTTTTATAATCCATTTAATTCCAAATTGAAGCAACTAAACTCGAAATTTTAAATTTTAAGTAAAAAGAAAATTCCATAAGGAATATATAAATGTATAACATTTTAAAATCGCGTTTAAATTAACAAATCTACGCTTGTTTAAAGTCAAAATTTCCTACTGTACCCGTTACGCTATGCGTTGCGGAGAATTCTCCGTTCCTACGGATACCTCGCTAGGGCCGATTATAACAATTTGTCACAATGTTTTTTAGAGTAAAATTAAAAGATAATTGGCAATGACTAGAAAACAAAAGTTAGATAAATCATGCAAAAAGCTCTTGTTTTGTGACTTTTATTTTCTTTCCGATATTATTTCGGAGAGCTCAATCGAATGCCACGTAAATTATACTTCAGCAAAACTAGCGCAATATAGTCTTCGCTTCAAGTTCTCCTGCAGAAAATTAGAGTTCCCCGTCGAGTTTATATATTAATATTGCGGTTACTTGAGTTGATGGGGTAGGTATTTCAGAAAAATAAGAAGTGTCTACCTACCCACCCCATCTCCATACAATTCTATGACTTTTTCTTTCGTTGAATAAAAGTTTCGACTAAATAATTTATATATGGCAGTTCTATTTATCTCTGTTCTATGTAACTTGAAACAGCTGTTATTTTTGACATTTATTCGTGGTTTGGCAAATTTGAGGAATAAAAATATCTAAATATTTCAAACTATTCAAAATCAGTAAAAATGTTCCGTTGTTTGATTAGAAATTTTCAAAAGTCTCTAATCCTTACCCATTCAACCAACAGTGAGGTAAATTCACAATTAACGAAATCACTTGTAAGTTATTTTACAACAAATGCAACACCGTCACAAACTGACCAGCCAGAACATGAGAATCCATTAGATTCGGATGAATATATTGTTCCATACCGCATCGATCGAGAATCGCGTATGAAAAACAACAGTTATGTGATAGAAGCTTTACGCGCTAGATTTCGTCTTAGCCATGCGGATGTCCAGAAAATGTTATCCGATGAATCAGTACATCGAAGTTACAAGGAAAACTTTCTTAGTCGATCCATAGAGATCCTCTGTACATATGGAATAACGAAAAATACATTTCTAGAGTGTCCATGGCTTATAACGATGGAACCAAGTGGGTATAAATTACATAGAACCAAGATGTATTTACCAAGTTATCCAAATTTCTTTAATAGAACGTCTGGAATTGAAACTGCAGGACCTGAGTTCACTGAATATTCGAGATATTAACGAATTCGCACCTGTTCTGCGATTAACCTATCCACGTTTAAATAAACTACTGACATCACTAAGGCGGGAAGCGAAATTTGTACCCCATGGAAATCGTGTCTACTACATTAGTGAGAAACTTGGACTGTCCGTCCCTGTGGTGACAAAGTATCTTTCTAAGCGGTTGTTTATCCTCGAAATGCCATTTGATATGCTGAAACAAAATCTGGAGCATATGCTTCACTATAACGTATCTCCGCTGAATATACTTCGGGATTTGTGGGCCTTTCGATATACACCCAAATCGGTTGAGACTAGACTTGAACGGGCAAAGTGTGCGAAAAAGGATAAAATCATGCCGTGGATGGTGAGGTGCCCCGAAAATATACTACAAAGGTTCCCCTACATAGTGCTATTATAGAAAAATCTTGCTAATTATCAACTTACAGGTCATTCAAACTATCTATGGACGAAAGTATGATACTGGGTGAACGAAATTCTGCGGTTGACTATGTAGCCGATCGACTGGGTTTTACTGTAGCCGAAATGCAAGCGATTATGTCGAAACATCCATCTGTATTCAAGGTTCGAGTTACAAAGGTAAGTGCTTAACTTGTCTTTGTTCAATGGGATTCCCTTAATTGGCTCTTAAAACATCTTCCATTACATTTGTTCAGATTAAGGAAGTCCTCGACTATCTCCTCGATGAAGAGCACTTTACTCGTCATGAAATCGCTCAGGTTCCTCGTATTATGTGCCACAGTCTCAAGACGACGAAACAACGTATTAATGAGCTCAAATCTGTTGGTTGCCGTCCGAGTACTCTTGTCATAGTTTGCAAAAGCAAACGAGAGTATGCCAAGTTTCTCAACAGTTGGACCGATGTAAAAGAAAAAATGGACAACATGTTAAAAAAAGCTGACCAATAAAAGTAACAAGATTTTTACCAAAACATTCGGTAATTTTTTATTTATTTAAAAATGAAATCACAAAACACAGTACTAAAAATAAATGTTAGAATTTTAAGAGAATTGAGATCTTTAAGCGTCTTTTACAACCACGTCCTTTTTGACCTTGCCCACCCAGTAGGTTTTACCATCCTTAACAACAGTAGCATGGAAAGTCACTGGTCCTTGGTAGCTTTGTGGTGCTTGCCATGCCATTTTTAGTGACTTAATTGGTGCTTTGAGTTTCCTGTGTGTTAAGGTGTTCTAAAGAGAAAATACAAAATGTTTGTCAGGATAAAGTTTCCATGTGAAAGATGCACAAACTTACTCCAACGGTAGAGCAATAGACTACTTGTGAAAGTTGTCCATCATCTTTAAAGGTACCAATTGGCTTGTTGTTCGATGTGCGCGCTTGTATGGCGAATCCGAGGAACTCATCACCGCTTAGAGTAAGATCGAGCAGTTGTCCCGACTTCACGGACGCATCTGAATTGAGAGTGTAAGGCGCAGCACCAGTTTGAAGTGGTTGACCGTGCTCTGGTAGTAGGTCATTAGTACAGATCTTGTCAGGAGCTCCAGATGAATACGACCATACAGGAGCAGCAAATACAGCCACGAGAACAATGAATCGAAACATGCTAGAAAATAAATCAAAAAGTCTATTAAATTTGTAAGTTTGGTTAATAAATATTAATTGTTACTTAATTGTTTAATTGGTGTCATAGGGCAATAAATACGAAAATGCCATAATCGTGTCTCAGAACTCACAGTTGAGTGCATAAACATAATTAGGTACCGAGAGAGAGAACTGGTTTTAAACATTGTCACTATCGGTCTTTATCTTCCTGAATAAATTTTCTATGGACGAGGTACACGTTTTAGCAACAGATGTTGGAAAACTAATGGCAACACCTTAATCGAATTGTTACCTAGAGACTAATGAAAATTTACTGTACACGATCGCGACCAGCGTTGCCAACCACTTTTGACGAAAAAATGCCTAACTTGAAAGAAAAAGATGCCTTTTCCAATAAAATAATGCCTTAAATAATTTTTTAGGTAAAGTGGAATAATAAATTAAAAATTAAACACAAATATAAAAAAATAAAGAAAAAAAATCTTAAATTATAGAATCACAGAAAAAATTCTTAATAGGAACAAAATTCATTCATTTCATAAGTAGGTGCAAAGTATTGAATACAAAACAAACATAGTTTTAGTCCTCAGATCGCCTTGGTTTGATTTTGAAACAAGGATATGTCTGTTTGTTTGTTTGAATTGCAGATCACAGCAGTTTTTATCTTTAAAAAGCGACTTTGTATGCAGAATTCCACTTAAAGTACTTTTATCCCCAGTTTCACACTGAAAGTCCGGTTTCACAATCTAATCTGAACTTCAGTTCAATTGAACTCAATTTAACTAAATTTAATGAATAGAATTTGGCAGTGTTGTACAGTACTTAGCTTTAATACTACTTTTCCTAAATCGATCCTTGTCCTTTCTTTCAAAGATAACGCAAAACAAAGTAAAATGTTTGTGTTTCGGCTGATATGAGGTTTAAACGGCAGAATACTGTAGTTTAACTTAAACTACAGAATGAACTCTGTTCAGGGTTTAAACGAAACTGTGAAACCGAATTATTTGTTGAACTAAAGTGTAGTTTAAGCTCCCACTGTGAAACTGGGGCTAAGAATGTTGAAAAAAATAAAAATTCAGTACCTATGTATGTTGAATCAAAAAAAAAATAAAAAAAATATTTGAAATAAAAAAACGATGCCTTTTTGACAAAAAAACAAGCCTTAAAGCCTTAGCTGATGAAATAATGCCTAAAAGGCATGAAAAAGCCTTAGTTGGCATCGCTGATCGCGACAATGAGCGATCAACAATCAGTATCGTGATTTTAAATCGTCTCAACAGGTGTTTGCATCCGATGTTAAGACTTTGTTTGTTGGCGAATGCGTCTATTATAAAAGCTTTCTAATGTCGGAGCATGAGACATAAGTAGCGTTTCAATGTGTTAAATTCGCAGAGTTACAGACAATCAGTCATGGTAATAAGTAATTTAGTAACTTCTGTGGAACATTTGCCACTCGTTAATTATATCCGAACTCCCCCCTTAAAGTCCATGGGAACTATCTATCTATTGTTTTTTTTTTTTTTTATTAATTCGAATATCTATTGCGATTGGGATTATTCACCAACAAGCGGTACTCACGACACAACACACTTATGTTGTGAAGTTGTGGAGGGAGTTATTGCTATTGGTAGAAAAAAAAGCAAAAGTCTAACTAGACATAAATGCAAATGTTACTAGGAACAGCATTCAAAATGCAATCGTACGTTAAATGTCTGTACCGACTACCGAGGCCAACGAGGTGCTGAATGTTTTTTTTCTTACAACTATTGCGTGCCTGCCAATCGCTAGATAATTATCATGCACCTAATTAACATTTTGACTTGCCATTGCCTATGTACCTATTCCTTGACCAAAATGAGAACGCAATCAAACGGTGCTTAGACCAACAATATTTAATTTCAAACGTACACCCCTTAAGCACTAACAGACAGGCGGATTATACACTTTTGAATTTGCGCGGTTATTAAACTGCTCCAAGGCTTTCAACTTACACTCTCTCTATCTAATTGTCGACATTTACTGTAGGTATTTGCCTGGGGCCATGCCCAAAGGAGTATCAATGAACCTCGAAATCCTGAAAAATGTTGGTCGCCGAATCTTTGCAGAGCTCATGGGCTAAGCAAAACTAAAAAAATAGCCAAACATGATTGATATTGATTTTATTGCATAACTAGCACACTCCCAGAAGGTGGCTTTTAATCTCTAAAAATCCAAAACAAGTTTTGGCCAAACAGCATCAATAGAGTCGAAGACTGTATGGAGTAGATTTAGTACTGTGGTTATGGCTGATTGAAAGTTTAACATGCGTTAAAGTACAAACGTACTTTAGTGGGCGCTCGGCTTGAAACCTGATTTTATGATATTTCTATTGTTGGTTAGGTGTTGTGTTGTCTCTTTGTTTGATTTGAGTGTATTGACGTGACATAGATGAGATGAGGAGTACTGATAGATATGACACAGGAAATGGCAAAAATGTATGTACCTACTCGATTCGTTTCGGTTAGCAAAATGACCTTTTAAATGTTTTCGAGTTGCGTTTATTTAATTGGTGGTGCTAATAAAGTAAGTCTTGAAAATTCGTTGTGACTATAAACCGCAAATGTCGTGGGGCAATTTTCAAGGAGGTGACATTGAAAAATCTTGTTATGTAGTCGATAATAATTTATTTTACTTGCGTCACGCAAATCTGCGTGGTCTACTATTTAAAGCAGCTTTTAGAGAATCTATTTACATAGTGTATGGAAGCCGATGCAATACTAGACGAGAACTCAAGTACTCAGATAAAAATTAAGAAAGCGGGTCAGAACTAAGAAACCGTTTGAAAATAATAATTTGCAATAGAAATTTTTGTTTATAAAACACTCCGTTTTGATTAACGCTTAATAACTTTCAAAATTATCATGTAACAGCTAAATTAATGTTCAAGATGTATTTCACCATTTCCAAGATATGTACATTATTTCGAAATCTGTTTCGCACTTAGCTGTGAAGGGAAATTTTATTTCCTTCTTATGAAATGTTCACTATACAATTTAATTATGTATAAAACAAAATAGACATAGTGTCTATAAGTTCGCCTTTCACAGTTATTAAGTACTAATTAACACTTGATCGTCTTCAACTCATTTGAATTTAAAATATCACTCTTCATTAGACCCGCAATTAAAAATAAATTACCTACTAGCTTAGGTTTAAAAATTTGCTTAAAACTAGAAAAAATACCTTGTGGACGTTTGTTTTAATGTTCTTGTTCCAAACGACAAAGTAGTAATGATAATACAAACTGCTGTGCGTCTGGGTTTTTATTAACCCCAGAGGTAGATGGTCCATTACCGAAATTGTACGTACCTAACGTACTAGCCTAACGTACGTACCTAACGTAATAGCTTTAAAGCATGGACTGTGTGTGAATGGTTGAAATGGAAAAGCTCATTTTAGAAGGAGCTTATAACAACTAGTAGGTATGCCTTTGTAAACAAGAAGTCAAGAAGTAGCGTTGGAGTCTTGAAACCTTTTCTGTATTACAAAGAATATGATTTAACCCAATTTTTTTTGCTTTAGAATGGTGTTAAGCTCATAGGTGTATGTTGTTAATAGTGGTTCGTTTATTTCCCATAAATTTACTGTCGACTGTCCTCTATTTGGCAATTAAATTGTAAATGTACTTAGCCTATAGAATTTGGATTTTATACTTTGCGTCTTGTGGGCCAGTATGCATGGCATGTAGTGGAAATAAAATAAAATGCTGTCAGAGTTTATAATAGTCTAGCAGAAATAGGATTCGAACAACAAAAAAAAATTCGGTACAGCACTTTGACAGCGAAATATTGTAGAACAAGCTCTTGTAAAAAAGGACAACAAAATCGAACCGACAGCAGCTATCCGGAGTGCTAGGGGTGCATTTTTAGGGGTTGACAATGTTATGTTTTGGCTCACTTACTCGTTCTTATGTTTACTTTCGATAAATGGTAAAGATGTTGATATAATGATTTGGAAGACATCTATTACAATAAACTAAAACCTGCAGTCATCTAAACAGCATGAATTTGTTGAAGACATCTCTTCGTTCTCTTCTTTCTCAGCCGTCGACATGGAAGGTTCTATCTGCGATCATTAATTGTGTAAGCGAAAGTATGATACGCCTCCTAGAGTTCAGTAGAACATATCCCTTTCTTAAGTAGTTGGTAGCACTGTAGGACTGTCATTGGCAGCTCGGGCATATGAGTAGTGTATTCGAGATTGTTAAGTTCAATATCGGTGCACGGCCACAAACCAGTAAGAATAGACCGTCGACTCCTCCCACATAACGGACTTTGCCTACAAGCTGATGGCGGGCCCAGGATTTTTCATGTGTTGGTGCTGTACAAAATCAAAGGAGCGCCATTAACGCACGCATACTTGAAAAATCCTAGGCCCATGGTATAGCATGTAAAATCATTGCCGCCATTAATTTTGACATTTACACGTATTCACAGACAGGGTAATTTTTTCCGAGGGGAATCGGGTAGGTGCACAGGAAGTCGGCGGTCTATTCTTACTGGTTTGTGTGCACGGCCACGATAGACGTATGTCCGAGTTCGCTTTGTAGTGTCGGTTAATAGATCAGAAGTGGGATAACCCCGATCTCACGTTGTGTTGTGTACTATTTTAGTAATTAGGTTTGATATTATACACATTATGATCAACAACATTGCTGTAAGTAAGTGTAATACTACATGATGGTTACATCTCAATGTTGTCCAACATAATTGAATACATGATAGACTTAATTGCGTTACTTAGGAAGAAGTACGAAAGAGATAGATATACATATACAGAAAATTCGCATTAATTTATCTAACCAAGTTCTTTTCTGTATAACAGTTTGTTTCCTTGTGTACATTGAAAGAAAGATATTTCTAGTAAGTTTGTTGTCTCTCTTTAGAAGTAGGAATAGATACGAGTATATCAAATAGAGCTTGTATCTAAAACATCGACGCGTGTATTTTCGTCTTAGTGCGCATTTAAACACAAAATAAAGTAAAATCATTTTCATTAACAATATTAATCTATCTGGGAAAATGGAAAAAAGAAATGCAAAAAAAGATCATCTGCCGAAGACGAGATGCAGGAGTTAAGAAGGGAAATAGATGAATTGAGATCACAAAATGCGAATCTTGGTAGAATAGTCGCCATTAACAGGCGATCTCAAAGCATAAGAAGTGAAATTTCGTCCACATCAACAGCTTCAACACATCCATCTATAATGCTAGGACAGGAAGAAATAAAAAACATAATACCTCCTTTCAACCCGGCATCAAATTCTGGTTTAAATGCATCGCAGTGGATTGAAACAATCGAAAACATTCGCCAACTCTACAACTGGGACCATCGGACCACGTTTCTATACGCTTCCCTACGACTTGAGGAAGGAGCACGTAAGTGGTTTTGCGCTAAACAAGGTAATTTAAATGGGTGGGTTGAGTTTAAAACCAAAATTGTTGCCGATTTTCCAAGTTCTGCTAACGAAACAGAGATTATTTCTCAATTAATGACTCGACGAAAGGAACCCAACGAAAGTTTCGAAAATTATGCATATGACGTAGAAGCCCTTGCAGAAAAAGCACATCTACGATACGACACCGTTTTAAAGTATATAATCTCAGGGTTAAGAGATCGTGAACTAAGAAACTATTTAACTTTAGCTAACTGTAACAACACAGTCGATTTGCTTTCAAAAATCCAATCATATAATGCTATAGAAGTCGAACAGCAGGTTCGAGAAAATTTCGAGCGCAGACAAAATACATGCGCATCCTCAGTTTCAAAACCACTGTCGCCTTATCTCAGGCAAACTGTTTCTGCAAATGTCCCAAAAGCAAACAAATTTCGTTCAGAAAACTACAATTCAATAAATAGTTCCTCATCGCCAATTTCAAAACCGTACACCTTTCATCCTAGATATAATACCGTCCCACCAAACCTCAGAGCTAACAACTTTCGATCACAAAACTACGACTTCACCAATGTAAAGTGTTATAGATGTAATCGATTTGGACACATAGCTTACCATTGTAGTCGAAAATTCGGCCCAAGATGTTGCCATGATACTTGGGCGAAACTTTCTCGACTCTCCTAAGGTATGTCTAATTAAAAAATATGGTAGTCTAACAATACAAAATTGCGATGAAGAACGCATTGAGCATCCCTGATCTTACGCTGAAACAAGGCTGTTCCGAATGCAGCAAACGCAATGTGAGCTGACCACAAATATTTAAAGCCAGAGGAAATTTATAACAGCCCTGTGCAACCAAAAACCAAATCAAATGTCAAATTTATATTTCTCATGCCTTTCTTGTTCATTCGTGTAAATTCAGTCTAAGAGGCCACAAGTAATTGTAAGCATTTTTGTAACAAACTTTTCTTTCTGTAAAAACTATTATATTTTCAGAAATAAAACATTCAAACTCATTAGAACAAATGAGGAGTTTGTTTAATTTGGGGCCTCCACACGAACAAAATTTTATTTAATTACTTTGAGAAGTAATCAGCAGATCCATGGTTCTCCATTCACCGCCGCCAAGCGGTAACGGGTTGGTCCCGTTAAATAACCGAGTCACGTCTGCCGACTCGGAAAATTTACAGCCCGAAGTTAACGGAGACCAGTTGAACCAAATGGAAGAAATGGACATGCCAATAAATCAGCCGTTTAGAAGAAGTAACCGTTCTACAAAAGGAATCCCGCCTGCCAAGTTAGGCGAATACGATACTTCTCTTGCAGAATCTAGTAGCAGCCAGTTGCTAGATAATGTTGCTACGAGTTCGGCTTCAGCGTCCAATGTGACAAATATAGTTTCTACTGGCAGCCTGCCGCCAAAATCAGTCACCATTTCTGCCCCCGCGGAATACAGTATAGATTTGTTAGGCACTGCTGCTGATGCAATCCAGTTGCCAAATGTTGCCGCGACAAGTGGAGCCGCAGCCTTTTTACAGTCTTCGACTGCCGTCGATCACCAGCCACAATTGTTTGATGCCGATAGCAATAGGGTGAAATGTTTGGAAAGGGCTAACGCAATTTTGTCTGCACAGTTGTCTGACATGAAATCACAATTCGCTAGCCTCATGTCACAACTAAATGCCAGTAATAGGGAGCGTTCGTTCCTCCAGGGGACACTATCTAGTTCTAGTATTAGCCAACCTTCATTAGAAATGCAAGAACAAGGAAGTTATGCGTATACCTCTCAATTCGAGAGAAACCAATATCCACGAACAACAATTCAGCCAGCTATAAGTTCTTCGAACGTACCAGCTACGGGGCCAGTAAGCAGCCAGACCTATTCAATGGCTACCCACCAGCCGACACCGAGTCATCTTTATGCAAATACCCAGCCGACGTCGAGCCAAATAGGTACCACCACCCAGCTTATGTCAAATCAGATCTACACAGTACCACAGTCAATGCCATCTCAGTTTTACTCATCGCCACATCCTTCAAGACGACCTCAGCGACCTCAATTGTACGATCTGCCAATATTCAATGGCGTGCCAGAGGAATGGCCTATGTTTATCGCCTCGTTCAATGAGTCTACCACCGCCTACGAGTACACACCACTGGAGAATATGTTTCGACTGGATAAAAGCCTCAAAGGTGCAGCCAGAGAAGCAGTCGAAACCATTTTGATCCATCCCAGCAATGTTCCAGTCGTGATTGAACAATTGCAATTCCGTTTCGGTCGCCCTGAACATCTCATCAGAAGCCAGCTTTCAAAAGTGAGGTTATTGCCTACAATTCCTGATAACCGCCTAGATATGGTTGTGCATTTGCCACAAAGGTACAAAATTTGTGTACGCTCATGGAATCAACTAGAAGTCAACAGCACTTGTCAAACCCCATGCTTTTGGAGGAACTGGTTTCGAAATTACCAATGCCGAAAAGACTAGAATGGGCACAATTCTCATACAACATTCAACCGTACCCCAGCTTAAAAGAATTTAGTGCATGGATGCAGGAGTATGCTAAATTTGCCAGCTTAGCATTGTGTTCTCCATATCCAGCGGGTAGCAAAGCATCAAGAGGTAGTCGTCAGGATAAAGGGACACTTTTTCATGCTGTGGAGAAGGGAGTTACATCAGTTCCAACTAAGTCAGCTAAGGTGTGTGCATTGTGTGCCAAAGGGCATAGTTTATCCCAGTGTGCAGTGTTTCTGAAAAATAATACTATCGATAGGTGGAAGATAGTGAAAGATAAGCGTGTGTGTTTTTCATGCCTAGTGCCAGGGCATATCGTTTCATCGTGCCGTTCTAAAAAGCGATGCGATGCAGATCAATGCGGTCGATTTCATCATCGTCTACTCCATGAAATGCGACAGCCAGAAGCAGAACCTTCACAGTCAGTGCAATCAAAAGAAAAGGAAAATCAAGAACCAGACCAAGATCCCAACTTACATGCACGTGCCGCCGCTAAAACAAAGATCTTATTTCAAGTGCTACCTGTAAAACTGTATGGGCCAAATGGTATTGTAAGTACATTCGCACTCTTAGATGATGGATCGTCGGTGACAATAATAAATGACAGCATCGCTTCGCAATTGGGACTAACTGGAAGGAGCCAAACAATGTCACTTACCTGGATTGGTAATAACAGAACTTCGCAGCCGTCGAGTTTTGTCAGCTTGGAGATAAGTGGAGTCGCTGAGGGAAGCAAGCGCTATGAGATGAAAAAGGTACGTACATACAAAGACCTTTCGCTACCAAAACAAACGATGGACGTTAATAAGCTGAAATGCAGCGATGAAGTGAAATCTCTTCCTATTTGCGGATTTGAGAATGCCGTGCCCGAAATTTTAATAGGATTGGACAACTGGCGTCTGATAATGGGAACTTCAACAGTGCTTTGCGATCCAGATGGACCCGTTGCTGTGCAAACTTTGCTCGGGTGGGTGGTTTATGGTGGATCACATAGCAACGAAGAGGGATCCGTGAACCATCACCCCTATTGCGAGTGTCAAAAAATAAACGATAAACGATGCCTATCAAAAAATTTGAGTAATTGGCATTGCGATTGTCAATTACCAATGAATGATTGACAACCGTCAATTTGCAACAAATTCCCATTTTGAATGGAGCCGAAGTGGTATTGTGGTTGTCAATTGAAATCAAATTTGTTGATAAACGTCAAATTTTTAGTCAATGGCATTTTTGTGGACGACGAGAGCGGACGCTGCAAAGGAAAATGTAAGTTTTTGTAATATTTAAGGGTTTATAATTATATTTCAAAACAAAAAACATATTTGGTTTTAGGGCAAAAGTTGTAAGCAACAAAAAACAATTGGAGCGATTGGTTCAATTAATGTCGGAAAACGAAAATATTGCAAAAGGAATTTGCGCCAAAAATATTTTGCAAGAGAAATGGGAACTTTTTGCATTGGAGTTAAATGGCCTAGGTCCCCCACGACGCGAATGGCAAAAATGGCAAAGGGTATGATATATAATAAGGAATATTATCTTTTCTTGATACTAATTGCAATTTTTTAAGGTATGGGCCGATATGAAATGTAAAATAAAGAAAAAGAAAATGGAAAATAAAACAGAAATTACATCAACAGGAGGTGGCCCCAATCGTTTGCATCATTTTAGTGATATGGAGGAAGCAGTTATTCAGCTGATGGAAATGAACACCTGTGTGGATCCCCCTGGACGAGAATTCGGCTTTGAAGGAGAAGAAGTTGGTCATGATGTCAGCACAAATACAGTGGACATGACTGACAATGACAACCTGCCACTCGGATCAGTGGAGGAACAACACAAAAAAACAAGAAAAGCTGAACATAAAAATGCGAGTATAGTGGAAGAGCGGAAAAATCTTTTGGAGGAACAAACTGCTGCACAAAAAGAATTTTATAAAAATGTGACTAGCATCATGGGTGATATGAAGAAAGCCATGCGAAATATCGAACATTACACCAAGAAAAGTGTCCAACAAAGGGATGAAATTATAAAATTAAAAAAAGAAAAATTGAAAGCGTATAAAGAAAACAAAGAAAATGAGAGACGAGATAGAAAAACCAAACTGGAGCTGAAAATCCAAATGCTAGAGCTTCAAAAGCAAAAGCAAGGCCTTATGGAGTTTATTTAAAGTATTTTTAGTGGTGTATGAAGACTTGAATTAATTTTATGTTGTACCTGTTTAAAATGAAGTGATTTATTTTTTTAAGTTTTTTTAAGTAATGTATTTTTTTTCAAAGAAATACATAAATGTGATGATAAATTTGACAAATCTACTGAACTGAGTTAAGTGAAACTGTTTTTCTTTTTTAATTTCAAAAATTATAGAGTCCTGAGGATTCTATTTCTAGATTCCACTGCTGTTTCGTATTCCGAACGCACATTTCGATGTGCAGCACTGCCATCATATACTGCGTTAATTTCATCCTCTTCCTCAGTGTAATCATATTCCTCAATATCATCCTGTTCCTCAATATCATCCTCAGACCCAATATTCTCCTCAAGTGCAGGGATATTAAAGGCAATACAAATATTATGCAATGCTGCACAAACATTAGCAATCCGAGTGGCCTTTTCGGGCCTGTAGTGCAACTCACGTGCTCTTAGCAGGCACCGAAACCTGTTTTTCAGAACACCTATTGTTCGCTCAACGATGTTCCTTGCCTTGGCATGTTTTTTATTGAATACACTTTCCAGTGAAGCTGATCCAGGATTCCGATATGGTGTCATCAAGTATGGCTTCAGAGCATATCCACCATCACCTAGAATATAGTGCAAGCAAATTAGTTTGGATTATTAATATTTATAACATGAGTGTGTACCTAATAACCAGGTATTCCTTTCTCCATTTTGGTACTCTTGTTCCAATTTCAATTTTAGGGTAGACAGGCTAAAAACATTGGCATCATGTGTGGAACCGGGATATTTAGCGTTAAAAAAACGGACTCTCATCGCATCATCACATACCTAAAAGTGTTAGTTAGCAACTAAACGTTTATGGTTTTAGATATAACTTACTATCATGGCATTTATACTGTAGAATCCTTTTCTGTTGTAATAAGCTTGCTGCAGTTGTTTTACAGGGGACGCAATTTTTATGTGCGTCCCATCCACACAACCAATTACACCCGGTATTCCACTTTTTTCGAAAAAATATGTCTTTGCCCGTATTTTTTCAGCATTCGAGTAATGGAATTTGATCCATTTAGGACAAACGTGTGCCTCGAGTACATCAACTATATCTTTCAATACCAAGGACACAGTTGACTGTGCAAGACCTATAGAGTGCTCATTTCCAACACTGAGTTGATATGAGCCATGAGCAAATAATCGCAATGCTGTGGCAAGCTTTATGATGTTTGGTATCGATGTTCTTCTAATAGCAGGTCTTAGCTTTCCGTCTATTTCACCCAGTAAATAGGAAAATGCTGGCTTCGATAAACGAAAATTCTTTACAAAACTGAAAAGGATTACCCTTAGGACGAATTTTTATTGCAGAGTTATATGTACCTACATACTATCCTCTAGTTCTAAAGGATTAGAAGCATCTCTTAACTCCCTTCTTCTCCTGAAAATTTCCAAAAAAACTGAAGACTCTTCCTCATCTTCAAAAAATAGTTCCACAGAACTCATTATTTATTTATTTTTGCTGAAAAAGTGTCCACAAAACAAAAGTAAACAATAATGTAATTTGCTTATTTTCTGCTGTTGACATCTGTCAAATATCATGTCTCATTCACAACAGTCAATTTATTCAAAATAGCCAAACATTTTATCAAATGAGTTACACAATACCGAAAATCGTTTTGATTGATAAATTTATCAATCATCAATTGATTGATAATTGACACTCGCAATAAGGGTGCATATTACTGAAGACAGCGTCAAACTATCACAATTGGTCAACGATTACTTTGCATTGGACAGCGTGGATGCCACTTCATCGTTTGTGCCTAAGGACTCTCCAGATAATATGAGAGCCAGAAAAATACTACAAGATACTACCATCAAATTGCATAACCGTTTTGAAACCGGACTTCTCTGGAAGGAAGACAATATTGTGCTGCCTGATAGCTTGCCTATGGCAAAGAAACGTCTAGCATCTGTCAAACGCACCTTTCTGAAGGATTCTTCGTACGCTGCCGATTACAAGAATATCATCAGGGAATACATAGCCAAGGGTTACGCACGCTTATTGTCAGCCGATGAAGCAAAGGTGAAAGGACCGCGGACATGGTACCTTCCGCATTTTTGCGTTCGTAACTTAAATAAAGGAGGTAAATTGCGATTGGTGTTTGATGCTGCAGCCAAAGTCGATGGGACCTCGCTAAACTCGTCTTTGCTGAAGGGTCCGGAACAATGCCAAGACTTGTTAGCGGTTCTGCACAAATTTCGGGAAAAGCCTATCGGAGTGTGTGCAGACATTCGCGAGATGTTTCATCAAATCACCATCAGGAAGGAGGACCAGGATGCACAAAGATTTTTGTGGCAATGGAGGGACGAAGCTGAGACTTTGAATACTTACGTGATGCAAGTGGTGGTTTTTGGTGCCACCAGCTCACCTTGCTCTGCCGAATACGTCAAGAATTACAATGCTCAACAATTTGCCAGTGAATTCCCTCAAGCCGTAAAAACTATAATAGAAAACCACTATGTCGATGATCTAGTGTGCAGCTTCGAAAATGAAGAAGAAGCGTTAGCTGTAACATCCGACGTCATCAAAATTCATCTCAGTGGAGGTTTCGAGCTTCGCAAGTTTTCGTCAAATTCGTCTAAGCTGCTCAACAGTCTACGGGGAAAGCAGTGTGCACTAGAGTCCGTGGCCAATATGGATATTGAGAACAAATCGGAGAAGATTCTTGGTATGCATTGGATCCCGTCGGATGACGCCTTCATATTTCGTCTCAATTTTCATCGTACTAACCCGAAAATTGTAAATGGCGAACGATTTCCCACAAAGAGAGAGTGCCTTAGTATACTGATGTCCATCTTCGACCCCTTTGGATTATTGGCCGATTTTACAATCCATGGAAAGCTGATGTTGCAGTCGCTATGGAAGACAAGCACCACATGGGATGAGGAGATACTGCTTAGTATGCAACGAAGATGGAGGCAATGGGTTTCGATGTTGGAAGCAGTTAAAAGAGTTCGTGTGCCGCGCTGTTATGCTACTCAGGTGTCCACGGCCGCTGATATTCAACTACATATCTTCGTTGACGCAAGTGAGGAGGCGTTCGCTGCAGTTGGGTTCTGGAGAATCGTCGATCAGCAGGGTAATGTAACAGTTGCATTTGTAGCTGGCAAAACGCGATGTGCCCCGTTCAAACTTACATCGATTCCCCGTCTCGAGCTGCAAGCAGCAATCTTGGGTGTGCGACTTCGCCGAAGGATTCTCCAGTCCCACAATATGCATGCAATCGAGTGCATCTTCTGGAGCGATTCAAGAACAGTGCTGTCCTGGATCAAATCAGCAAACCCCCGAAAATATAAGCCTTTCGTCGGCCATCGAATCGCTGAAATTTTAGAGCTGTCGAAAGTAAGCGAGTGGCGTTGGATCCCCACCAAAATAAACGTTGCTGATATAGCTACACGAGCTAAGTACCTGACCAGTTACCAGCCAGGAGGAAGATGGATAACTGGCCCAGAATTTTTGTTATCGAATGAAACCAGATGGCCAAAGAATCCCGATGGTGAAATTGATTCGAACCAATCAGATGATGAAGAAACTCGTGCGCACTGCAGAAGTGACATCTTCCATCTCCATGTAAGTTGTTCTGGAATCGACCTAAATAGATTTTCTTGTTTCTTAAAGTTGAAACGTGTTGTGGCCTGGGTGCTTCGATGGCGTATTAGTCACCGATCGAAATGCAAATCACTATGCGCTACTGACCTACAATATGCCGAAATTGCATTATGCCGTATGGTGCAGAAGCAGTACTATACGGAGGACTATACGGCTCTGAAGCTAGGGCAACAGATCGAAAAATCAAGCCAACTATACCGACTAACTCCCTGCTTAGACGAAAACGATGTTATTCGATTATGTGGACGAATCGATTCAGCCGTGTGTGTTCCAGTGGAAACAAGAAGACCAGTCATACTACCAAAGGAGTGTTGGTTGTCGAAGCTTATTGTAAGACATATTCATCAGCGTTTTCATCACCAAAATACGGAGACTGTCGTGTGTGAAGTGCGTCGCTCTTTCTGGATACCACACCTAAGGACACTTGCCAAGACTATAGCGCGGGAGTGCCAATATTGCAAGATGAAGTATGCAAAGCCTACGACGCCACAAATGGGTCAGCTCCCGACGGATCGTCTAACTCCCTTTGTCCGGCCCTTTACGTTTACGGGAGTGGACTTCATGGGACCTTACTTGGTAGCTATCGGAAGGCGAAGGGAAAAACGCTGGATAGCTCTTTTCACCTGTCTAACTATTCGTGCGGTTCATCTGGAGGTGGCAACGGACCTGTCTACAGATGGTTTCCTGATCTGCTTGCGAAACTTCGTAAATAGGAGAGGTGTACCCGTACGAATCCGCAGTGACAACGGGACGAATTTTGTCGGAGCGGAAAAAGAGCTGAAACAGAAGGTGGACATGTTCGACCAAGATGCTATCCAGACACACCTGTCGTCAAGAGGAATCCAGTGGACATTCAACTGCCCATCGAACCCTAGTGCCGGTGGATGCTGGGAGCGACTGGTGAGGTCCGTCAAAAGAGTACTCCATGTGACTTTAAAGGAAACCGTGCCCAAAGAAGAAACTTTACGAAGCGTTATAATCGAGGCCGAGAACATCGTCAACTCGCGGCCATTAACTCATCTGCCGCTAACATCTGAAGAAGAGGAACCGCTTACGCCCAACCATTTCATCTTAGGATGTGCGAACTCAACCCAAACTCCAGGATCCGAACAAGATGCGTCAACCTGTCTAAGAAAACAATGGAGAATCGCACAAGCCTTGAAGAATCGTTTCTGGCATCGATGGATAGCCGAATACTTGCCCGATCTAACACGAAGAACCAAATGGTATGCAAGAGTGGCTCCTCTGACGATCGGCGACCTGGTGATTATATGTGATTCGAACATGGCTCGGAGCTGTTGGCGACGGGGGAGAATCCTTAAAGTGTTCCCTGGTCGCGATGGTCAAGTGCGAACAGCAGCGGTGCAGACGTCGTTAGGAGTATTAAACAGACCTGCCTCCAAGCTTGCCAAGTTGGACGTTGGTGAATCTTCGGCGGAAGCGATTCACGGGGGGCGGGATGTTCCGAATGCAGCAAACGCAATGTGAGCTGACCACAAATATTTAAAGCCAGAGGAAATTTATAACAGCCCTGTGCAACCAAAAACCAAATCAAATGTCAAATTTATATTTCTCATGCCTTTCTTGTTCATTCGTGTAAATTCAGTCTAAGAGGCCACAAGTAATTGTAAGCATTTTTGTAACAAACTTTTCTTTCTGTAAAAACTATTATATTTTCAGAAATAAAACATTCAAACTCATTAGAACAAATGAGGAGTTTGTTTAATTTGGGGCCTCCACACGAACAAAGGCACTCGAATCAAGAAAAACTCGCCACAATTAACTTAAATGACATTAAATTTGGTAACTATGCATATACCGATACAGACAAAACAGCTTTAATCGTATAATTAAATAAATATCGTCAATGTGTAGCCCTCAGCTTAAAAGAACTTGGCAAAACAAGTCTCGTGAAAATGAAAATAACTTTAAAGGAAAATAAAATAATTCGCCATAAACCATATCGAGTCGCTTACAACGAAGTAGAACAGTTGAACACTATTATCGACGAACTGTTACAAAACAGTATTATCGAAGAGTCCAATTCAGAGTTCTCCAGTCCAGCATTACTCGTCAAAAAGAAAGATGGCTCTTACAGAATGGTCGTCGATTATAGGCAACTCAACTCAATAACAGTGCGAGAAAATTTTCCAACACCAAATATCGAGGAGCTAATCAATTCCATGGTCAACGCAAGAGTTTTCATTATATTAGATCTACTTAGTGGCTACCATCAAATTCCGGTTGACGGAAGTTCAAGGTATTTAACTGCGTTCGTCACCCCAAGAGGGCAATACCAATATAAAAGAGTCCCTTTTGGATTAACTAATGCGCCAGCCATTGACTTATTATATATGGACTGCTAGTAGACGTCTTCGCGTTGGTTCCAACATAACCACTAGCCCTCTTGGTTCGGAGCGGAATAATTTGGAGATTCACACTTTTTTGTAGTGGCATCTATTGTTAACAATGACGCAACAATTTGAATTTCAACCGTTTTACTTGCCAAATCCACTAACGCCCTGTAGGTGTCTCTAGCATTCTATGGAGAAATCAAAGATGGTTGTGATCATTGGCTTCGTTTTCCAATGCCATCTACTTTAAACAGTGACGCAACAATTTGAATTTACCTCATAAATTCTCTCACGCCCAATAGGTGCCTCTAGCATTCTATGGAGAAATCCAAGATGGTTCGTCATTTTGTTTCACTTATTTTTCGCTCCGAACCAAGAGCGCTAGGTTATGTTGGCGTCATTTTCTGGGCAAAATTTGTATGAACTGACATTTCACTAGCAGTCCATATATAATAAGTCAATGGCGCCAGCGATTTTCTTACGACTAATGAACTCGATTACTCGTAAACTTAATAGTTCCAATATATCCATATATATGGACGACATTGTTATTTTCGGCGAAGATACAAACACTGTTCTCATTTTATTCGAAAATCTTTTAAAACTATTGTTAGAAGCAAACCTAACCCTTAACTTAACCAAATGCATATTTTTCTCTGATACAATAACCTACTTAGGGCACGAAATTGGTATTTCAGGCGTAATGCCAGGAAATTGCAAAGTTGACGCAGTTAAATCTTTTCCAATTCCTCTTGAAGTCAAACACGTGAAACAGTTTCTCGGCTTATCCGGATACTTTCGACGCTTTGTTCCCAACTACGCCGTAATAGCTGCACCTCTTAGTGCTCTTTTGAAAAAAGACGTAACTTTTGTCTGGACATCAGTAGAACAATCAGCATTTGATCAGTTAAAAACAAAATTATCAACACCCCCCGTTCTAACTATATACAACCCTTCAAAAAATCACGAACTCCACACTGATGCGTGTTCTTTGGGACTAGCTGGTGTACTAATTCAAGTCGACGAAGCAGGAGCGAAGAAGGCAGTATCTTTCTTTAGTAGAGCAACCACCGACTTGGAAAAAAAATATCATAGCTATGAGTTGGAAGCTCTGGCCGTCGTTGAAAGTCTAAATCGATTTCGATATTATCTGTTAGGTAAAAGGTTCATCATTTATACGGATTGCAACTCACTTAAACTAACCCAAAACAAACGAGATCTTATTCCAAGAATAGCGCGATGGTGGCTGAAAATACAGGACTTCGATTTTGAGTTACGCTATAGACCAGCAACTCAAATGTCACATGCGGACGCGCTTAGCCGAAATCCGACCGAAAACTCCTTAGACGCGGAAGAAGTTGGTCTTAATATTAATATAATCGGCATGAATGAAGAAGACTGGGTTGCAAGTATGCAGCTGCACGATCCTTTTATAAAAGAAAATTACGATATACTTAAGAGATCTGATTCAACAAATCCGAAAACCAAAGACATTGAAAAAACGTATCTTCTAAAACACGAACGAGTCTTTAGAAAAACTGCAGATGGACCTCGATTTGTGGTCCCCCAAGGTGTACGGTGGCGAATAATTAAGTCTTCCCATGATGACATTGGTCATTGCGGTTTGGATAGGACATTGGAAAAAATTCGAAAAATGTATTGGTTTCCACGTATGCGACATACAGTCATAAAATACTTACAAAGTTGTATCCCGTGTTTGTATAACCAGAAATCGAAGGATGAGACACGTTATCACATTCATCCAATCAATAAGCTCCCGATTCCATTTCATACGCTTCACGTTGATCACTTAGGGCCAATGCCTAAAGCACAAAGGGAAATATTTACATTCTGGGACTCATCGATGCATTTACAAAGTTTTTAATATTACGAGCCGTTAAAAATACCTCAACAAACTCTGTAGTCCGAACGCTGGTTGAATTGACTCAATTCTTTGGAACGCCAACACAAATAATCAGCGATCGGGGTACCGCTTTTACATCGAACACCTTCAAAAACTTCTGTGAAGAGCATGGAATCCGCCACATTCTGAATGCAGTCCGTACGCCCCGCGGGAATGGACAAATAGAACGCTATTTCCGAACTGTTGGGACTGCAGTCTCCACCATGACAGTAAGGGAAGATGGCAGAGACTGGGAGGAGCACTTGTCGACAATCCAATGGGGTTTAAATTGTTTGAAGCATCGCGTAACAAATCGTACTCCACAAGAGCTGTTGTTTGACTTCAAACCCAAAAATGCTTTAGCGAATCATCTGAATATCGCGTTACAAGAATGTGATTCGGGTGACGACGAAGAAAATATTCCCCTCTCAGAAGTTCGCTTCACAGCGAATGCAGGAAATTCAAACATCCCAAGCTACAAACTTCAACAATATCCATCGAAGTCCTCGAACGTATGCAGTTGGAGATTTAATTCTTATCCGCGCTGAACATCCTGCTACTGGCCAATCGCGAAAATTATTGCCACGATATAAAGGGCCGTATGAAGTGAAGAAAATTCTGCCCAACGACCGATATGTTGTCGGAGATACAGCAACCACGACAGTTTCCTCAAGACGATATGAATCTGTCCACGCCGCAAACCACATGAAGCCTTGGGGATCCCTTCAAGATTTTACCATGTCTAAATGGGATGAAATATTGGAAGAACAAGGCGACAATTCAGATTAATAAAAAAATATACTTAACTTTATTCCTCTTTAACGAATTTAATAATATTGATGTTCGTTCGTAACAAAAAAATGAATTCAAATACAATTATGACGTTTTGGCGATAGAGATGCGCACTGAATTAACGTAATAGATTTTCCTATTTATCTCATTTTCGTTTCATAGAGTTGTGACTATGTAACTCACATTTTAGTATTGGATTATAATAGATTTCTGAATTATCAATAAAAACAGTATACCTAATACAAGGAAACAGTAAATATGAGTTGCTTATTCATTCACAGTTTTCGAAATTTTTCAGAGGTTAAATGAAGACAAGTTGTGTAATAAGTAAGTAACCACAATATTATTATATGAAGATTTTACATTGAACTGGACTTGACTTCCTGCTGAGTTGTTAGGCTCAACGGAACTTTTCGCAGTATCAATGGCAATAATAGTATAGAATGAGAGAATTGAACTGGGTTGACTTCCTGCTGAGTTGTTAGGCTCAACGGAAGTTTGCGCAGCATCAATGGCAAATAATGGTATAGAATGAGAAAAACATTGAACTGGGCTTGACTTCCAGCTGAGTTGCTAGGCTCAACGGAATTTGTCATGGTATCAATGGTGAATAGTAATATAATTGAAAGTTGAGGATTCCTTCTGTAAAGAAGATGATGTGATTCCTTCCATGGTAAAGATGAAAGCATGTGCGAAGTTGGAAAATAGCATGAAGTGAAAGGATGATGATGAGATTCCTTAAGTAGTCAAGCTGCTGAATTTTGAAGATTCCTCTGTTCAACGTAAGATAACTGGGTGACAAACTAGGTATATGAAAATGAACACAACACGATGTGAAAGGCGCCTACACTGAGGGCAGTGTAATGTCGGATGGCCGAATGTAAGCGAAAGTATGATACGCCTCCTAGAGTTCAGTAGAACATATCCCTTTCTTAAGTAGTTGGTAGCACTGTAGGACTGTCATTGGCAGCTCGGGCATATGAGTAGTGTATTCGAGATTGTTAAGTTCAATATCGGTGCACGGCCACGATAGACGTATGTCCGAGTTCGCTTTGTAGTGTCGGTTAATAGTATGTAATAGAGACATTAGCACAGGCCTCGGCCCTCATTGAAGCTAAGCTCTGGGCCTTCGGGTATCGTAGAATAGCGCCAATGCAAATGGACAAACTAAGCCCGTAAATAAGCTGATTGAATAATTACAGAGACGTAAATATTCAAGGTTCTTACATATACCCGTATTTAACAGGAACATAGGATGAGGAGGTACCATTTATTGTAAATCTTGAAATTACTTCGAGTTCTAAATTTCTTCCATATAGCTTTCATTTTTGATGTTGTTGTTGATTTCCCAATTTCCCAGTGTCTGAAAATACAAAAAAAATCGTTTAAAATCGTTAATGCTTAAAGAGAAGTTGATTCCTCCAAATGGAAGTTGCTTCTTCGGGTGTATAGTTCACCATATTCAGAATATTGACCCGTTAGATCCACAGTTTGATTTATTGGTCAGACAGCTTCGCTATGAGAGCTCAGCATTTTTAGAAAGTAAACTTTGGCTCCGCGAGGCACTTTTAAAGCGTCTGTTTGCGAAACCCCTGAGTTTAACATATCCACCTTGCTGAATCTGTAGTCCAGCCAAACTCTTGCCAATTGCAGAGCATCCCGATTTCTCGGACACCACACTATGACCCCCAATAACCAAGAAATCAAAAAGAAACACACTCAAAACATATATATTTTCGGGGCAATGTTTGTTTAAAGAAATACGAAATTAACCTTTTCACTGTCATTCATTATTATGGGAAAATAAGCTCTAACATTATAGCTGACTTATTTAAAAATTTCTCAGAATAATCAAACCGTATCAAAATAATAACAAAAAAAAAACGATAAAAGTGCCGCCCTGTTTGCTTGAGAAAATACAAGTGGCATTACCCGGCGTCTCCGCGAGCAATATTTCATAGAATGCCATATAGCATGCTATGAGAATTGCTCGTGGAGACCACAAATAGTATTCTATGAAAAATGGTATTCCATCTATTGCTCAGCTCATAGCTTGCTATCGATAGTATTCTATGGGGTGTGCTTTCTTTGTCTGACACATGTGTTTTTGTGTGATGCACAAACCAGTGTATGTGGTTTCTGGAGTGATGACTATGGAAATAGTGAGCTATGAAATGCCCACCCTACATTTTATTGCATACCATCATTATTTCTTTCTATGAGAAATGACAGATGGCAATCTATGAAATATTGCTCGTGGAGACGCGGTGTAACACCGCGAAATAAGAAATAATGATGGTATGCAATAAAATGTAGGGTGGGCATTTCATAGCTTACTATTTCCATAGTCATCACACCACAAACCACATACTGGTTTGTGCATCACACGAAAACACATGTGTCAGACAAAGAAAGCACACCCCATAGAATACTATCGATAGCAAGCTATGAGCTGAGCAATAGATGGAATACCATTTTTCATAGAATACTATTTGTGGTATCCACGAGCAATTCTCATAGCATGATATATGGCATTCTATGAAATATTGCTCGTGGAGACGCGGTGTTAAGTACATTTCTATGAAAATGGCGTCGCTTCCCACTCAGAGAGTAAATGTCATCGGTGTCTCGGGCGAGATATTTCCAAATTTCCGAAATGGTCGCCATTGTGTATTGCTGCATGCATTTCCTTTGATTGGAAATTATTTGACAACTCGCGCTAGACTCGATCTCGCTCTCGTCTCGCTCTCTCGCTGTATTGTGAATTGGCCATAAGGGCACCGCTTCGGAACCCAAGCTTCTAACTGAGGTTGTGAGAGATCATCTGATCATGGCGATCATAGACCGCGGCCATGAGGAGTGCAAGATCAGCCGCGAAAACTAGGAGAAGGTGGAGACGAAGATAAACCTTTATCTCCTCTCTCAGTGCAAGACTGACCCCTCCAAACCGATGCCGTCGTATATGGATAGGGGCTGGCATCATGGAGGCTATAGGCTGATTGCCTGCGACGACGAAATTGCGGTAACTTTTATTAAGGCTGCAGTCGCCGGCGCGGGTGATCTATGGCAGGGCGCTAAGCTGGAGGCCGTGAAAAAATCCCGCTCAGGCCAAGAGCTCGCGCTAATTTTAAAATTAAATTAATGTTTTACTTTTTTTTTCAAATACAATTTATTGACATAGATACTATTCACTACTATCGACTATGCACTAATGAATTGCCCTCCTGCACACTTGGTCTCTTGTCTTTATACTATCTGCTTGTCTCTGGGTGTGTCCTTTCCCTTATCTGCTGACCATGTGTGTCCTTGGGTGGTCTTTCTGATTCAACATGCAGGCAACCTATTTATGAACATTGGGTTCGTGCCATGTGTTGAACGGTCCGTCTCTTCTTCGGGGGTGGTCTCATATGTAACTCCCCCCTCCTTAAGGTTTGGCTTCTCCTGGGTCAAACTAAAGGGTCTATATTTTTTATATAAGTTGTATAATATAATAGTTGCAATAATTATGATAGTACTAATACTCGTATTAATTACAATATTTGTTTTCGAGTGACTATATGCTATTTCGTGAATTTCTTCTAAATTATCTATATCAATACTGAAGGGTTGCCTTCTTATCTGCTTATAATTTTCAAAGATTTCGTTATTTATTAGGATGTTACAATTTTCGAAGCTTATCAGGGTGTTTCCCTGTAATTTTATTGATGGTCTTTCGTCACATGTATTATTTATTTTTTCATTACTGTTTATAATTACAATTACACCTTTTTCTATTTGTTTTACAATATTGCTTTCAGTAAATGTGATCTTTTTACAAGTTTGTGATATGCATCCTTTATATTGTTTTAGATGTTTAAGTTCTTTGTTTTCCACATACTCATAAAATGTATTGTTTTTATTTATTAACATGGTTTCTTTTATCTGCAGTTGCTCATTTAAATGGTTTGGGATAGGTAAAATATAGGATTTAGGAAAGAACATGATTTCTTTAGGAATTTGAACTATAAATATAATTGTGGCGTGATTATAATGGGCTGAGTTAATTTTTATATTTTTACTTTTCTCAAAATCTATCTCGAACTCTAATATTTCCTCTATAGTCAGAATATTTTCTACCATCACTCCTAATCTGCTTGATAGGATGTTGGCTTGGATTTTTTCTACTATATTCTTTAGGTTGTTTAATTTATTCTCAATTTCTAACACTGTTATTCTGTATATAATTGATAATTTATTGTTTATTTGCTCAGAACCTACATTTTCCTGATGTTCTCTTTCGAGTATAGTGTAGTGTGGATTGAAAAGTACTACTTATTGACCACAACGCCATCTAATGGAAAGTAGACGAACTTATTCAACGGAACTTCGAAACTTCGAATCTTCCAAACTCAACGAATGGTGAATGGTCTAAAACGAAACTAGTACATTCTCGATTGTTCCGGTTGGAGTATAGAATATTCGAGAAGCTTTAGTGGGGAGTATAAAAAGGGTTGCGAAATCCGACGAGGGGACAGTTTATCTTTAAACCGTGTAAAGCAAAGTTCGAATAGTATCGGTAGTGATTTAAAATAAGTGGAAAAGATTGTAATAAGTGGAAAAGATTGAAATAAGCGGAAAAGTTGATTTTAAGTGATATTGTCTTGTAATAAAAGTGATTTATTAAAGTTTAGTAAACAGAATAGTGTTTTATCTTTTCGAATCCCAGGCGAATTTAACATTGGTGTCAGAAGTGGGATAAAACGTATTCTGTGGGAAGTGTTTTGAAAAGAAAACCAGTGAATTAAATTGTAAAATAAAAATAAAAACAGTGAATTAAATTGTGAATTTGACAAAAAAAAAAGTGAAAGTGAAAGTGAATTAATTTGTGCAGTACCAACAGAAAAAAAAAAATAATAATAAAAAAATAAAATGAAAAAAAAAAGAAAAAAAACCAAAGGAATTAGTAAAAATGGTTCGCACATTGGCATTACTACAACTAAGCATACCTCAGTTAAAAACTGAGCTGGAAAAACGGAATCTCTCCACAGCTGGGGGAAAAAGTGACCTCATACTTCGTCTGCAGGAAGCCGTCGAAAGCGAGGGAGGAGATCCAAAATCCATGATATTCGAAGTGCCAGAAGAAAAAGAAGAACAAGTAAGTACAGGCGTTGACATGGCCGCTATGATGGCATTAATTCTTGCCAAGCTCGAAGAACAGAAGAATTCTCTAGATGAACATAAGAATTCTCTAGAAGAACAGAAAAATTATATAGAATCTAAGTTCGCGGAACAGAAGAATTCTCTAGATGAACATAAGAATTCTCTAGAAGAACATTAGAATTCTATTGAATCTAAATTTGCAGAACAAAAGAATTCTCTAGAAGAACAGAAGAATTCTCTAGAAGAACAGAAGAATTCCATTGTCGCTGCACAAAAAGGTGCCGTGGAAGAGTTTAAGAATGTTCTAGAAGTAAAATTCGACGCGATTGATAACAAACTAAACCAGCATGAGACACAATTTGATGAAATCAATCAAACATTACAAAAGCATGAGACAAGCGTCGAGAACTTGGCTAGAGAACTGGACAAAGTAAAGAAACAGAAAGCTCGAGAATATTCTGCTGATGGCCCAAGAAGGAAGGAGATGCAACCGCCTGTTTTCGATGGTCAAACATCATGGCCAATTTATAAGCGGCAGTTCGAAGCAGCTGCAATGACCAACAGCTGGGACGACGAGGAAAAGTCCATTGCACTAACGCTAGCACTACGAGGCACAGCTGCAGAATTGCTTCAAACTATTTCCGAAGAAAAGCAACGCAACTACGACGCATTGGTTAAGGCTATCGAAATGCGCTTTGGTGATGACCATATGCAGCAAGTATACAGGGTGCAACTGCGCAGTAGAATCCAGAAGCGGGGAGAAACGCTCCAGCAGTTGCAAGCGGATATCGAACGCCTGGCACATTTGTCGTATCCTAATGCCGGCGAGGATCTCATCAACGAAATGGCTGTAGAGGCGTTTACCCAAGCCATAGAGGACCGACAACTGCAAATGGCTGTACGAATGGCTGGAAAGAAAACTCTCCCTGAGGCACTGGCATTTGCCCTGACCATGAAAGCTGCTGACCAAGCATCACAAGGGTTTCACCGTGTGAGAGAGATGACAACCGTCGAATGCTCGTGCCAAAGGGCAAACGTCGTAGAACAGAACAGTGCTCGCAGGGGACCTATTCGTTGCTGGAACTGCAACAAAATTGGACATCTACAGCGACAATGCAGAGCTCCACCCAGACACACTAGTTGTCCGTACTGCAGCGCTAGGAGTCGTAACGAAGGGGAATCTGAGCGTCCAGCGGATGACTCTACTCAAAATCATCAGTCGGGAAACGTGTAAGAACCAACTTCACGGGGCAGAAGTTGGATTCTGGAATCGACGCCCCCAGGACCATAATTCAAGTTTCCCAGACCAAACGAGGTAATAAGAGTTTGACAGTGGAAGCCCATATCGGCAACAAAAAGTATGTGGCCACCATCGACACCGGTGCCACCGCTTCCATCATAAGGAGAGACATCGTCCGCCAATCATGGCTGCACAACACCAGCAGCTACTGTCTAAAAACAGCAACTGGAGCAACAACAAAGGTGTATGGAGAAGTACTGCTAACAATAAATCTTGCGGGATTAGTCTTCTCCCATACCTTCCTAGTGGCCGATATATGTGACGAATGCATCATCGGAATTGACTTTATGAAGGCACATGATGTAGTACTGGACATCGGCTTGCAAGTACTAAAGTACAGGAACGTCGAGATTCCCATGATTTACGGGGACGAGCATGTCACAGCTCTAAGGACAGTCATGAGTGAAGACGAGATATTACCACCTTCTTCAGAAACACTTATTTGGACAAAACTGGAAGGCGATCCTGGGAGCCACCGATTCTACCTAGTTGAGCCAGATCCAGAAAATCATTATCAAAACTACGTCGTTGGAAAGATGCTTGTAGAACCTAAAAATAACATGGTTCCCGTACGAGTCCTAAATGTCGAACATAGCACCCTGAAACTAAAGCAAGGGGAGGTGGTCGGTAAGTGCGTACCAATTACTGCGGTCACAAAATTATCCAATGAGGGTCCTACCAAACCTCTTACATCCACGGAAATGGCAGAGATAAAAAGGAGTATATTTGGACAGTGTGAGTTGAATCAGGAGCAGCAAGAAATGGCGGGGGAACTAATCAACGAGTTCGCTGATATATTTGCTTCGAAGAGCGGCGAGTATGGTCGGACACATCTCGTACAACACCGAATCGACACAGGAGACGCAAGACCTATTCGTCAGCCTCCCAGGCGACTACCATTGGCTAAGCAGACGGAGGTTGCAGAAATGGTGTCGACGATGGAAAAGGAAGGGCTGATTGAAAGTTCGAAAAGTCCATGGGCGTCACCAGTTGTACTGGTTAAGAAGAAAGACGGCAGCACGAGATTCTGCGTCGACTATCGTCAGCTGAACAACGTCACCAAAAAGGATAGCTACCCTCTGCCAAGGATTGACGACACCCTGGATACACTATCCGGCGCCAAATGGTTTTCCACAATTGATTTAAAGAGTGGCTACTGGCAAGTGCAGATCCATCCCGAAGACCGCGAGAAAACAGCTTTTACAGCAGGAAACGGGCTCTGGCAATTCACAGTAATGCCATTTGGACTGTGCAATGCTCCAGCCACCTTTGAACGGCTAATGGAGCGGGTTTTGCTGGGACTGACGTGGAAAACCTGTTTGGTGTATCTAGATGATGTCATCGTGGTAGGCAAAACGTTTGAAGAACATCGAGACAACTTGAAGGAAGTGTTCCAGAGACTGCGAGGCGCGCAATTGAAGCTGAACCCGAAAAAGTGTGCTCTTTTTAGACCAGAAGTAAAATATCTCGGACACATCATCTCTTCCGAAGGAGTCAGGACTGATCCAGAGAAAGTCGAAGCAGTGAAAAACTGGCCGGTTCCCAAGGACAAACATCAACTGAGAAGCTTCCTGGGACTTGCGACCTACTACAGATGGTTCGTGAAGGACTTTGCCGGGATTGCGAAGAGCTTGCATCAACTGACGGAAAAGGGAAAACAATTTAAATGGTCAGGTGAGTGCGAAAAGAGCTTTGAAAAACTAAAACAGCAACTGTGTGACGCCCCCATACTAGCGTACCCCACTCCTGGAAAAACATTTATTGTGGACGCAGACGCTAGTAATGTGGGAGTTGGAGCCGTCCTTTCGCAAGTGCATGATGGCCAAGAGAAAGTAGTTTCCTACTTCAGTAAAGTTCTCTCGAAGTCAGAAAGGAACTACTGTGTAACCAGACGGGAACTTCTCGCTTTAGTCCTGGCGACAAAACACTTCCACAAGTACCTTTATGGGAGCAAATTTATTCTTCGCACCGATCATGCGTCTTTAAAGTGGCTGCTGCAGTTTAAAAATCCTGAGGGACAAGTCGCGAGGTGGATCGAACGGCTGCAGATGTATGACTACGAAATACAGCATCGAAAGGGAACTCTTCACTCTAATGCAGATGCTCTCTCCCGCCGTCCTTGCAAAGCCGATTGCAAACATTGCGTGCGTCAGGAGGAAAAAGATGCCGTTTCCGTACAAAGGCTGAGAGCTAAGCCCATGGACGGCTGGAGTGCGAGAGAGATCCGGGAGGCTCAAAGGGAAGATCCGGATATCGAGCCGATTCTCGCCTGGAAGGAGCATGAGGGAAAACCAGACTGGCAGGAGATATCCAATAGGAGCCCCGAGCTGAAGGCATACTGGACACAATGGGATTCTCTTCATGTGCAGGACGGCATTCTGAGAAGAAGATGGGAAAGATCTGATGGAAAGTCGTTCGTGATGCAGCTTATTGTTCCCAGGTCCAAAGTAAGTGAAGTACTAAAGGAACTGCATGATGGAGTATCTGGGGGCCACTTGGGAATAAATAAGACACTCGAAAAGGTGCGAGAGCGATTTTACTGGATCCACTCAAGGGATGATGTAGAAAACTGGTGCAGAAAGTGCGTAACCTGTGCGGCCAGCAAAGGCCCGAGAGTGAAAACTCAAGGCAAAATGCACCAATACAATGCTGGAGCCCCTTTCGAAAGAATTGCAGTTGATATTGCCGGACCGTTTCCTGAAACGATTAATGGAAATCGTTACATCCTCGTGGTTATGGACTACTTCAGTAAGTGGCCAGAAGCATTTGCCATCCCTAACCAAGAAGCCAAAACCGTGATAGAGCAGATTGTTTTCAACTGGGTGAGCAGATTTGGTGTACCATTGGAATTGCACTCAGACCAAGGCCGAAACTTCGAGTCCAAGATTTTTCAAGGAGTATGCCAGTTACTCGGGATTAAGAAGACGAGAACAACGCCGCTCCATCCGCAATCAGATGGGATGGTAGAACGCTTCAACAGAACCTTGAATGAACACCTATCTAAGGTTGTATGCGACGACCAGAGGGATTGGGATAAACAGATCCCAATGTTTCTACTAGCCTATCGCAATGCTGTGCATAACACTACGGGGCATACACCATCTGAAATCCTGTTTGGTCGAACAGTCCGGCTACCTAGTGCGTTGATGTTCGGATCTCCCACTGAGGAACCCAAGGATGATGACGATTATGTTGCGGACCTCAGAGAAACCATCAGGGACGTGCATCGAAAAACTAGGGATAAGATCAAAATAGCCAGCGACCGCATGAAGACGAGGTACGATGCCAAAGCAACCACTACAGGATTCGAGGAAGGAGATCTGGTATGGCTCTACAATCCCCATAGAAGAAAAGGTATGTCGCCTAAGTTGCAACAAGATTGGGAGGGGCCCTATAGAGTAGTCAAGCGAATCAACGACGTGGTTTATCGAATCCAACGAGGAAGAGGTAAACTCAAAGTTGTCCATGTGGATCGTCTTCACCGTTACATTGGGGAAAATGTTGACGCATTTGTTCGGGACGAACAAGTTTAAGAGGGGGATATTGTAGTGTGGATTGAAAAGTACTACTTATTGACCACAACGCCATCTAATGGAAAGTAGACGAACTTATTCAACTCATCTTCCAAACTCAACGAATGGTGAATGGTCTAAAACGAAACTAGTACATTCTCGATTGTTCCGGTTGGAGTATAGAATATTCGAGAAGCTTTAGTGGGGAGTATAAAAAGGGTTGCGAAATCCGACGAGGGGACAGTTTATCTTTAAACCGTGTAAAGCAAAGTTCGAATAGTATCGGTAGTGATTTAAAATAAGTGGAAAAGATTGTAATAAGTGGAAAAGATTGAAATAAGCGGAAAAGTTGATTTTAAGTGATATTGTCTTGTAATAAAAGTGATTTATTAAAGTTTAGTAAACAGAATAGTGTTTTATCTTTTCGAATCCCAGCCGAATGTAACAATAGCTTTGATATTGTTTATTTGATTTTGAAGTTGATTATTAATTTTGATTTGTTTGTTCAACTGTGTCACCCCCATGTGATTATTATCAGTAATAACTTTGATTTGGTTTTCGATTTCGGTTCGATCTTCGCTGTCCATTGTCCCAAACAGAAATTTCCGAACTCCTCCTCCGACATCTATTAGACTTCTTTTGGGTCTGTGTTCACTGATGGTTTGAATTTCACTTCGGATAGTTTTTATTTGGAGATAAACACTTTCTGGTATATAATTGTTTATACTTTGGATATTAGTTTCCATTGTATTTAAAATGTCTTCTATTTCTTTTATATTTATGATATGGATAATATTATTGTATTCATTATATGCCTACCGGCTCCAGGTTTATTAAAGTATACCCGTTTTCACTGTCTAAGTTTATTCTAGCGTACACACTAGTTGAAACAACTGATAAGAGTATTAAAAACTTCATGCTTACTGTTGAACGTCCTTCTGTTTATTGACTAATTTTCTAGTTCTCTCTGCTCTAGTTATAGGTCTCCTTGTTGTCGGGATATTTTCCTTATTATGGAATTTACTGTTTTTGGGTCTTTGTATTCGTTCTGGGTGTTTGTTTTCAAGTGCATCGTATTGAATCGCATTTGAGTTTTATGTCTTAAGGCTAATGGGTTTTTTACCATTCCCTCTTCTCGGGTTTCAACATAATCTTCTCTGTGTTCATTTATCTTACGTATTATGTTATTTTTATTTTTAGACATCCGCTCCAGGAGTATAGTTTTGTCAAAAGTAGTGTATTGAGCGTCGTATGGGGTCATCTTGGTTGTGCTATGAACACTTTTGTTATAAAATAATATGGCTTTGTACATACACATGGTTATCTCGCGTATTGTGGGTTTTTTATTGTTATCTTCTAATAATATAGTTCGGATTTTGTCTCCTAAGGTTCTATGTTAAACTTCTATGTCTGCATTTCCTGTATGTGAGCCTACTTTTGTGAAGTGGTATTCCATCCCTAATTTTTCGTATAAATGTATTATTCTAGGTATGTTAAATTCATTCCGCGGTACTAATAATCATTTTTAGTGTCCAGGCTAACTTTTACGAAGTCACAATGGCAAAAATTTCCATATAAAATTATCCACTGTGACTGTCAAAATATTTAAGCTGAAGATTAAAAATGATTATTGGTAAGGCCCATTGTCTGATACCATTTTCTTGACCTTACCTTTAGTGGATATTACGGATAGTAATGTTTCTTCTAAAGTATCGTAAGATACATTAGGTAGGTATGTACCTGTTGCTAGTTTAGAAAACTTATCTACTGATGTCATAAATTTTGCTCCCCCTATAAAGAATACATCTATATGAACTATCTCATTAATATCTTTGGGTGTCTCTGTCACTTGGTACTTGGGTTTGATAGGTTGTCTATCATATTTAGCCATCTTGCATATATTGCAAGCATTAATTACTGAGTTAATTAATTCTCTAAGATTTGTATAATATATTTTGTTTCTAAGTCCACTGTAGTTTTCGTCTACACCTGAGTGACAAGTTTCTTTTTTATGGTATAACTTTATTTGCTCGACAGCTTCTTCCTCTGATTTCATGTCTTTTGCTAACCTTTAGCTAAGTCCAAAGTGGTGAAGTATTGAGCCCTCCCAAGTTTATCTAATATATCGTCTATATTAGGTATGGGATGTTTGTCTTCGATTGTCTTTTCATTTAATTTCCTATAATCGATCACCATTCTCCATTTCTGTTTACCTGAGTTATCCATTTTCTTTGGAACGACCCAGACAGGGGAGTTGTAAGGTGAAACTGATTTTCTAATAATGCCTTGTTCAAGCAACTCACTCACTTGTTTCTTTATCTCTTCCTCATGTACTTTGGGGTAACGATAAATTTTTGAAAAGGTGGGGTGATTGTTTTCTGTACGAATACGATGTACTTGTACAGTTTGCGTGGTTTCGGACAATATTTGTCCTTCTTGGAAAAAAGTTCCAGAATGGGATTTAATAAATCTTTCTAATTCTTTTCTTTCTTCTGAATTTAAATCCCCTGGGATGAGATTTTCAATAGTCAAATGGTTTGCATGCATTTGATGGATCTCTTCATAATGGTACGGACTTTTTTCGTTTGTGTCCAAATTTGGAGAAATTTTCGCGAATGGGATTCTATTATTGTTTATTTCAATAATTTCTTTTCCGTTATCTATAACGGCTTTCATGGGTTTTAAAATATTTTGACCTAAAATTCCGTCAAACTTTTTGTTGTTTATGGGGGTCAGTTTCCAACACATTGTGGAACCTGGTTCATTGAATTCAAGAGGTAATTCTGTAATTATCTCCTGTCTGATTTTTATTTCACTATGCAGGGTATTCATCGTTATGGGGATTTGTATGTTTTTACGTTTATAATGTATCAGTTTTCTGTCGTCTAAGATGCTGGTGGTTGATCCAGTATCTACTAGTAGTCTTAAATATTCGTCATTTACTTTTACGTTTATTATGGGTAAAACTTCTGATTTCCTAGCATGAGAAAATTTACTTCTTCCTGATTCATATTATTTACGTCCATGGGTTCTGGGTTCTGTATAACTTGTCCTGAATTGCTATATCTATTTTGATTTTTATTAACTTGATTCAACCCGAACCTACGATTAAAATGGTTTTGTGGATTTGTCCTAAAAGGATTCACTTGGGGAAGAGGTATAGGATTTGATGATCTATTCTCGAATGATACCAAATTTAATTGTATGAGCAATTGATATGCTTCACTAAAATTATGTATGTTCCTAGCATGAAGAATACTAGATATATGTGGATCCAAACAGTTCTTAAATTTATCTAGTACTACTTTATCATTAAACTCAGGATTATATAAAATATGTGGTTCAAAGCAACATTTCTTATTTAATAAAATTAATAATGTTTGTAATTCGTTATAGAGAATATGAATATTTTTATTGTTTTTAATTTCTAAGATCCTATTAAATAAAAAATTATACCCTTCACGTACTCCATATTCTGATTTTAATTTTGTCTTGATGTCAGTCCATGTTGGGTTTACGAGTCCTCGTATTTTTTCCAACGCCGACCCTCGTATTTTGCTGATTACTCTGCGGTATATGAAATCCTTGGTGTCTTCTGGTATAAATGCTATCAGATACTCCACATCGTTGATGAAAGTTAATAAGTCCTGCTCATGTTCCCTCCCGGTGAAATCTCGTATGTTGTCTACCTGTCTGAGGATCTCCTTAGGTGTAGTGAAGAAATTCCTTTGGACTTCCTGTGCCCGTCTATGTTGATCCATTTCGTGTTGTAGTCGATTTTGTTCGGCTATCATTTGAGCTTGCTGATATTCCATTGGGATAATATTTGGTTCTTCCTCTAGGACAATGCCTGCTCTCAAGATGATGTCGTCTAGTCTTTGATGTATTCGTCGCTTTCGGTCCAGATTTGAAATGATTACAAAACTGTTCTGACCTTCCACTGAATATCACCGAATTTGTATTAAAAAGAAAAAAAAAATGTGTTCAACTCTCTCTACGAGATTGTGTGCATTGGAAAATAAAATTGCTTAATTTTTCTTTGAGCACTAGTTGAATTTGTTTCACGATTTTGTCTTTTATTTACACTAAAAGTTTTAAATCACGATTCGTTTCACTGGATGTCTATAGTGGTTTTTCATTTACTTTGAAAACTTATTAGAGTATCCTACCGACTGCGCCAATTTTAAAATTAAATTAATGTTTTACTTTTTTCTTTCAAATACAATTTATTGACATAGATACTATTCACTACTATCGACTATGCACTAATGAATTGCCCTCCTACACACTTGGTCTCTTGTCTTTATACTATCTGCTTGTCTCTGGGTGTGTCCTTTCCCTTATCTGCTGACCATGTGTGTCCTTGGGTGGTCTTTCTGATTCAACATGCAGGCAACCTATTTATGAACACTGGGTTCGTGCCATGTGTTGAACGGTCCGTCTCTTCTTCGGGGGTGGTCTCATATGTAACTCGCTTGGGTCCCTATGGTGCCAAGCGACCCACAAGACATTCTGCTTCTGATACAGAGCCAGAATCGGGACATCCCAACACAAAAGTGGAAAGTAGTAAAATCGGAGGTGGTGAAAGATTCAAGGTCTATACTACTAGACAAAGAATCGCTTCCACTACTAAGAGAAAGAAATTACGAGGTCAGCTACTGTTTCAAACGTATAAGGCTGCACGTCTATCAACAGGATGGGAGACAAGCATTGGGCGATAGCCCAGCTGTCCCTCCATCCTTCACAAAACGGCGGGGATCAGATCACGGACGGTCTTCTGAATCAGAGGACACGGACACCAATGTGATTGAGGTTTCCGGATAATCCAGATAAACCTACATCACAGTAAGGTGGCCTCTGCCAACCTTATTCTCCACCTACAAGCGAGTGGGGACGACATAGTCCTCATCCAAGAACCGTGGCTCGTTGACAACAGCATAGCGGGGTTGAGGACACCAGATTATAAAATTTTTCATGCTGATTGTAAAGGTAAAATAAGAGCCTGCATTTTAGCAAAAACTAACTTAAAACTTTTCCTTTCACAGAGCTTCAGTAACCCTGATTTCGCAGTGGCCAAACTGGAGATCCCTGATAAAGAGGAATTCTGGCTTGCATCGGTGTATATGGCCTACGATGATATCGGGCCCGTACCAACGACAAATATACGTCATGCAGTCAGAGAATCAGAGCGGAGGAAGATCCCAATTTTACTCGGAGGCGACGCAAATGCACACCACTCCATCTGGGGCAGCAGCGACATCAACGAAAGAGGTGAGTCACTTTTTACTTTTCTTGTAGAGACTAGGTAACCTCGTAATTTGCAATATCGGTAATGAACCTACATTTATTACCCGAAACAGTCAGGAAGTGTTAGATATTACGCTAGTTACTAACTCTCCCACTATCTCCGTGGAAAACTGGGCAGTATCCAAGAACAATTCATTTTCTGATCACTGTTACATTTTCTACAGTCTTAACATTACCCCTCCTCCTGTAGCGTTGTTTAGAAACCCCAGGAAGACTAATTGGGATAGCTATCGAGCCAACCTAACAAAGGCTCTCGGTAACATACCCATACTGATACAATCTCATCGTTCGAAGACATTGACTCCTTGACGACGAAGATTACTTCTGCCATGAATGAATCCTTCGCAAAGTCGTGCCCGGTAAGCAGACACACTAAATGTAAGAAACCCCCGTGGTGGACTACAGAGCTAAGCTCACTAAGAAGAGAAAGTAGAAAAGTCTTTAACAGGGCAAAAAGAACAAGATCACCCACAGATTGGGACTGTTATAAGAAAAGCCTTAAAGACTACAAAAAAGGAATAAAAATCGCGCAAAGAAACTCCTGGCAGGGTTTTTGTTCCAAAATTGAAGAAAACAATGAGGCTTAGAGTTAGGAAGATCCTGTCAAAGTCTCCCTCTATACCTAGCTATATAAAGAAATCCGATGGAACGGAAACGCAGTCTAGTCAAGAATCACTCCAGTTGCTCCTAGACACTCACTTCCCAGGAAGTGCCCAAGTGGATTATATCCCGACTCCAGAACGGTCCCATCCCAGAACTCATTTAATTTCAAAGGAAGTGATAAGCGAACGCAAACTTTCGTGGGCGATTAAAAGCTTCCTCCCTTTTAAATCGGCAGGACCAGATGGAATCATCCCGGCAGAAATGCAACATGCTTATGGCATTCTAAAACCTTGGATGATTTTACTGTTCTCCTTAAGCTTAGACCATGGTTACATACCAAAATTATGGAAAGAGTTGAAAGTGGTTTTTATACCGAAGACGGGAAAAGCCTCTCACACCACTCCAAAGGATTTCAGGCGTATTAGTCTGTCATCTTTTCTACTTAAAACACTAGAGAGGATGATAGATTTATATATTCGCCACAACATCAAAGCAGGAACTCTCTCGAAATCCCAACACGCCTACTGTAAGGGCAGATCGGTAGAGACAGCTCTACACTCCATTGTCGGCACCGTGGAAAAATCACTAGCCGTCAAGGAATTTACAATGGTAGCCTTCCTAGACATCGAAGGGGCTTTCAACAATATAGAGCCGAGAGCGATAATTAACGCACTTGAAAACCTGCAGATTGACGCTAGTCTATGTCACTGGATCAACCAAATGCTGCTAAGCAGGATTATCAATTCGGAACTTGGCTGCTGCAAACTGAGAAGGTCTGTGCAACGCGGCACTCCGCAGGGTGGAGTACTTTCACCGCAGCTATGGTTACTAACAGTAAATGAAATACTGGTAACCCTGGAGAAAAATTGTGGTAAAGTTATAGCCTACGCAGACGATATCGCCATTCTATTTACTGGGAAATGCCTCCCAACATTACGGGACTTGATAGAAACGGCCCTCGCAACGCTGGTCAAATGGGCTAACAAATGCGGCCTGGGTATAAACCCGGGTAAAACAGACCTAGTGCTATTCACGAAGAAGCACCGAATTCCTCAAATTGATCCACCCAAACTAAAGGGGATCCGCCTCAGCTTCTCTGACAGCGCCAAATACTTAGGTTTGGTTCTGGACAGGAAACTGAGCTGGAAACTAAACCTGCATGAACGCATTAAGAAGGCCGCTACTGCACTTTACTCCTGCAAAAGGATCCTGGGCCTCAGATGGGGCATCAGCCCGAAAATAATGCACTGGCTGTATACAGCAGTAGTCAGACCGATACTCATGTACGGAATCATAGTCTTGTGGCCAGCACTAAAAGCAGAACTCTTTTCTAATGAATGGAAATAGATAAAAGAAGCTACCTCTCTCTACTAAATAGAATCCAAAGAGTGGCATGTGTCTGTGTGACCAGTGCCCTGCGGACAACTCCAACCGCAGCACTGGAAACCATGCTCACCATTCTGCCCTTGGACATACACGGTAAAGAGATGGCGGCAAAATCGGCATTGCGTCTGAGAGAATCACAGCAATGGAGAAGCAGTGACACAAGGCATGCCAATATTCTAAAAACTAATAATGTTACAACAGAAGTTACAGACTACGTAACCACGGTCCTGGACTTCAATATTAAATACAAGACCAGTATTCCCGACCGACAGCAATGTGAAGAGAATACGGTTATAGATGAAAGCTGCGGTTCAGTTGTCGCTATCCGGCAAGCCAATTCAATTGTCAAACTTAAACGCTGATCAAACTTGCTTCTCTATAGACTTTGGTGATAAGAAGACAATTTTTATTGTGACATATATTCCATCAGGTAGTAAATTAGATGTATATGAAAATTGTATTGAAAACTTTGAGTTCTTAAGTCACTTTTGTCCTGAAACTACTATTCTTTGTGCTCTTGGTGACTTTAATATTGGTGATGTTAACTGGAATTGGTCTGAAGAAGATAATATGCTTTTCCCTTACAATGTTAAAAAAGATTTTGAAATTGCTCTGATTGATTGTATGTTTTCACTTAACTTAAATCAAGTTTGTTCAATTGGTAATTCTTTAAATAGATTATTAGATCTTGTTTTTATTAGCGCAAATGAAGTTAAAGTTAATGTTTGTGAAGCTCATTTTCCCCTTCTAACTAACTCGATAAATCATACACAAATGTCAATTGAAATTGATTTGTATTCATATATTAAAAAAGAACCACCATTATCGGCTTCTTTTAATTTTCTTAAATGTAATTTCGTCGCTTTAAATGAGTATCTCCAGTCTTTCGATTGGGGTATGGATCTAGAAAATCGATGTCTCTACGATATGTACAAATATTTTTCTAGCATAATGAATATAGGTTTTTCTTTGTTTGTTCCTTGCTTAGTAAGAAAATCGAATTCTTATCCTCGATGGTACAATAAACGTCTCTTGCAACTAAAAAATTTGAAGAACAAAGCCCACAAACGCTACAAGAAGTTGAATAACACTCACAATAAAGAATTGTTTGCTAAATCTAGGAAAGACTTTACAATTTTGAGTAATTTTCTGTATAATAATTACATTATGAATATGGAAAGAAAGCTAAAAGTTGATTGTAAATCGTTCTGGTCTTTTATTAACCATAAAAGATGCAACAAACGGATTACAAAGGCAAATGTTTTATAAAAATTATACATCTAATGATACTAAACAGTCTGCAGATTTATTTGCAAAATTTTTTGAAACTGTGTATTCGCCATCTGCATCTCCAAATTTACCGGATTCAAATAGACTACCATATATTGACTTCGGTTCATTGGTTCTTCAAATTGAAGATATTTAGGCCTATTCGGCAAAATCTTTTATTCTGTTATGAATTTTCTGTTATGAATCATAAAAGATCTCGACCATAAAAGATCTTTTATAAATCGTTTCAGGGTTTCGAACTTTTATGAAAATCGGTAGGCACCTGATCAATTTTGTGCAAAAAACATATTAAAATGCAGTCTGAAAAAAGTATGTTTTCAATTTTTAAAAACTAAATAATTGTGTAATAAATACTGGAACATCTTTTTAGGAAAAAGACAACAAAAAACCACGACGAGGCAAAAAGAAGTATCTCTTACATGGAGCAAAATGCAATTAGAAAACTCTATTTCAAATCAGTAACCAACTGAATCGATCTCGATGTACTGGGCTGCGATAAACGAAAAATGTGTTCCTATTGATGCCTGATATGAACTGTATCCGTAAAAATGTAGTGTCGCGAGAAACTTGAAATAAATACCCAACTTTACATCGTCATTAGAAATACAATTTACCTGCATTTGAAATGAAATGGTTGTATTCGTGTTTTGTAAATTGTTCCAATTTGTTCATTATTATTCTAGCGAGTAAAACGCACATTAGGAAGATCAAATGGATTACTATTTAATCTTAGTTCCAGCAAAAGTAATGGGTGTGGGACTGTGGGTGTTTTCGTCTGAACCAAAAAAAAATCATTCAATCATTTTCAATGGTCCGCTTATCCATTGTGGGTGTAGGTTTCTCAAGTGGACCCTAAATAGCTCTCGATTCTCCGTCATCGTCTCTAAGTCATCAAGGGCAATCCCCATACGGCAAAAGGAAAGATTATGAACTCGATATAACCATCTCATGTTGGGTCCACATAGAGGACGCCTGCCTGATGATGGTACGGATTCCATAGGACGTCGTGGGATCCTGGTTGGGGACATGCGTTTAACATGACCAAAGCACCGAAGCATGGGCCGCTCCGGAGAAGTAGCTACTCGACATTGAGTTCCTCGCGAATTAAAGCAAAAATATAAATTTCCAAATTATTTTCCATTACAAACCCACTAGTTTATGCACAATTATTACATTTGTCTTCTTTTGTAAACATTTCGTTGACCATAAATTATATAGATTATCCCTTTCAATCCAAAACTTTCTAATTAATAAAAATCTTTTATGATAAAAGTCACAAAGTGCTGTCTTTTATTCTGTTATGATTTATAACAGATTTCATAAAAGATTTTTGCACGCAGAATACCAATTCTGGAGATCGTAAAAGATTTTTTGACAGTTCGAACTTTTGTATGGAAATTCATAACAGAATAACAGGAAAAATGGATAAAAGATTTTGCCGAATAGGCCTGATTAAATCTGCTATTTGCAACCTTAAAGGTAGTCCTAAACCTGGTGCTGACGGTATTCCAGGCATTATTTTAAAAAACTGCTGTAACTCCATATGCACACCGTTGCTTAAAATATTTAACCGATCACTTGAATCAGGATTATTCCTAGATGATTGGAAGGTTTCCTTTTTGGTTCCAATATTTAAGTCTGGCTCTAAAAACGATGTTGCAAACTATAGAGGTATTTGTAAACTTTCTGCCATTCCCAAGCTTTTTGAGTGCATTGTTAAAAATAAAATAGAGTTTTATATCAAAGAACACATATCAGAGTTGCAACATGGGTTTGTTTCTGGTCGCTCCGCAACAACTAATTTGGTGCACTTTACGTCCTTTGTTGCTAATGCAGTTGAAAATGGGTTTCAAGTCGATGCTGTTTACACCGACTTTAGCAAGGCTTTTGACTCTGTTAATCATAGATTGCTTACTAAAAAGCTTGAGATATTTGGATTTCACTCTGCTATGTTAAAATGGATTTCATCATATTTAACCGGTAGGTCTCAGCGAGTTTGCTTAGATAATCATTACTCAAGATCAATTTCTTGCACATCTGGAGTCCCACAAGGTAGTCATCTTGGACCGCTCCTGTTTATTATATTCATTGATGATATTATCCAAAACCTTGAATACTGTTATTCCCTTATGTATGCGGACGATCTTAAAATTTTCCTAAAAGTTAAAAGCCTCGATGACTGCTCTAAGATTCAAATTGATCTCAACAATTTATCCACTTGGTGTGTTAATAATTGTTTAATGTTAAATGTTAGTAAATGCTCTTGTATATCGTTTTATAGATCTCAATTTCCTTGCTTCTATAATTACGATATTAATAACTGTACTTTAAAAAGAGTTGATAAAATAAAAGATCTTGGGGTAATCATCGATTCTAATCTCACTTTTGTTTCCCATATTGAGTACATGGTGACGAAGGCTAATTCGCTGGTTGGGTTTATTAAACGAAACTCTAAAGATTTTTCTGATCCCCATACTTTTTTATCTCTTTTTATCGCTTTGGTGAGATCCGTTATTGAGTATGCAGATGTTGTTTGGAATCCATACTATTCCACCCAATCGGATCGCATAGAAAAAGTACAAAGGCGCTTTACAAAATATATCTTTTTCAAAATGCGTTGGACTTTTGAACCGTGTTATGGAGCCCGACTTAGATTTTTGGGCATTATGACTCTTAAAGCGAGAAGGCGTCTACATGATATTATTTTTATAAGGGACGTTTTATCCTCCCGTATAAATAGTCCCATTATTTTATCTATGGTTCCTATTTATGCTCCAGAGAGGGTATTAAGAGATCATCTATTCTTTTTTCAGATGAAGCATCGAACAAACTATGGTCGCAATGAACCAATCTCTAGATCCTTAAGATCGTAAATGAAATTAGTAGACACATTGATTTTCATATTCCAAGAGACCGCTTTAAAAGTATCATATTTTGGCTGCTTTATAATGAACTTTAAATTATATAATTATTTTGTAGGTATATTATTTATAATACAGAAATTAATCTTTTTTTTTTTTTTTGTACTTTGTATAAAATATTGTAGTCTGTAAGCTTGACTTGTAGATGAATAAATAAATAAATAAATAAATAAAATAAATAAATACGCTAGAAGTATACACAGATATGGGTCTAAGACGGAGGACGGAGTAGGAGCCGGGATTTACTCAGTTCCATTCTCCCTAACCAGTCTTTTAGACTACCAAATGTCTGTAGTGTCTTCCAAGCAGAAGTTATGGCTATTCGCGAAGCCGCTGAACTGCTGAAAGTGAGATCGATATCGAACTCAGGCATCGTCATCTACACCGACAGTCAAGCAGCTATTAAAGCACTCGAATCACCAATATTAAGATCCAGATTGGTCAGGCACTGCCGCAAATCTTTAAATGAGATCTCGGATATGTGCACGTTAACGCTGTGCTGGGTCCCTGGTCATAGAGATATACCAGGTAACTGTAAAGCAGACGAACTAGCAAGGAACGGCACGAAAATGGAACTCTCTACTGGTAAAGGAGAGCCCCATGTGCCAATTGAAACGGTAAGATACAACATCTCCACACTAGCACTGCAGCAGGCTAATGAGAGATGGCGCGATCTTGACACCTGCAACCACGCAAAACAGACCTGGCCACGAATAAATCGGCGCAGGACAAAGGTCCTGTTAAACGTCAGTAGAAAACATATCGGAACTCTTGTCGGAGTACTAACAGGCCACTGTGTACTAGGAAGACATGCCGTAAGGCTTGGAGTTACCGCTAATGACTTCTGTCGCAGTTGCATGGATGAGGAGGAGGAGGAAACTCCGTTCCACCTACTATGTAACTGCCCGGCGCTATCCTCGATTAGAAAGCAAACTCTAGGAGAGTACTTCTTTGAGGAGCTTGCTGATATTGCCGAAACGGATATCAGTAAAATACGGAAATTTCTCCAAAATTCGAAATGGTTCCAAGAGTAGCGGAAATAACCGACTCTGCTTGTGGTATCACAATGGACCTTACTTGGTCTAAGTGAATTACTCCGTATTAACGGATAATTGCCACCTAACTAACCTAACCTAACTAAAACAAGAGAGGAAATGATATCCTTCTTGGTGCTTTCAGTGATGTCCTAACAAAAGAAAATGAATGTGGAAAATGGAAGGAAATACAGCCTGGCAAAAAGCCTAAATGTTGTTCCGCAAAATAAGAATTGGATTATAAGGGACGTATATTTTAATTATTATATTGTATATTATTTTATTTCTGTATTTGTATTCTGATTTTCCAAATGTATTACATTTAAAATGCAATTGTCAGCTCTTGACAATATTTTAATCACCTGTCCTAATTGAACCACCGTTCTACAAGTGTTTTTTGACACTTGTCGTGTTCTGTTACAGAAAGAGGGAAATTACATATGTCGTTTTCCATTGGGACCATCAGATTTTTATTTCAGATCTCAGATTTTTCGTGGCGAATGGAACATGAAAGCAGATTGATCTGCTTTTGTAAATGTATTAGTGCGTTATTTTACAGTACATCAGGTCATCAGCTGTGCAAATTGTTTTCGTTTGTCGATGGAAACATACGAACTTCATATGAATAATCATATCGACGAAGAATCGAAATCCACAGATGACGAGGAAGAAGAAGAAGATGACGAAGATGATAGTAATTGCTCCAAAAATAAGTCCATGTCCATTATTTACGTTTTTGTTCTGAATAATAGCTTTTCACGAGGCTTTTCGTAACATTGTTTTAAAAACAAATTCTGAATGACGTAAAACAGCTGTGCAAGGTATATTGGTATTAGTGAGAGTATGTGTAAATCTCGAAAATTATCGAGATCTGCAAAAAGTGATCCGAATCAAAAAAAATAAGGATTTTTTGTCCCAATGGAACATGAAAAGTGATCCGGATCAAAAAAAAGATTGATTTTATGTCCCAATGGAAAACCACAATAATTTCCAACTTGTCATCTTTCATCGCGACAATTGTCGAAGTGCTCACGGACTTGTAGTTTTGTGTTACACAATTTTTTACAAGTTGTCGAAATTCACTTGTCCTACAACTACTTGTCGCGTTGTGTTACAGGCCCCTGTCTGCTCTTCTGGACCAGAGGTTGATGCGATTACAGAGGCATCAGTCTGTAAGTTTTTATTTATTTGGTTCGAAATATTGATCCCACGAGTATCCGGGAAAGAAATATGACCCATGCCGGAGCCCGGTACGGTACAGGAAGGCTGGTTTAAAACCGAAGATCGCCTGGTATTCGGAGTCCGCATATTAGCGACTAAGCACTGTCTTAGGCTGCAGTTATAGCCATCAGTAAAATCCATCCGTAAAAACACAAAACAGAACACATTTAGCCATAGCATTTTTTGACTAATTAGTTTTATAATTCAAAAGCAACATTTTAAGACCAAGATTGAGTTCAACGATTAAGTTTAAGTGCTCTAAAAAAGTGAAACAATTTTTTTACGGATGCATTTTACGGATAGCTATAACAGAAGCCTTAGCCACGCATCCCTCAGCATATATGTTGTTCCACCTTGGATTCGAGATTTGATAATGCTGTTCACTCCCCATAGGCAGTTCTTAGTTAGTTGCTCCTCAACAGCCTGTCTGCCATGGGTGACCCTTCAGACGACTACCGCCTCCGACAGCATAGCCCATTGAGTCATTGCAACATTAAGCCTTCGCACCGGCGCTTATACGATTGCGCACACGTCAAGGTCCCTGCCGCTAGCGAAGGGGTTCTATCTGCGATCATTAATTAACATAATATAATTAACTATAACTTTATTCTTGAATTACATATATACCTTACATATAATAAAGCCAATATATTTTATTTGTTACCATATTCGTTTGGAGTATTTTATTTAGAAGAGGATACTTTGATCATCGGGGAATCTTAACAAAAGAAAAGGTATACTGCAATGGAAAAAATGACTGGAAAATTGACAAACTCTAAGAATCGCTTTTTGTGAGTGAAAAAAAAGAAGAGTAGTAAGTAGTCTTCTGAAGCGTTAAATTTATTTTCAAGAACAATTTTTAGCCAATGAATGTAATAAAAATAAATTAATACAAATATAATCGCAGGAGTTTCAAACAGCAGGATTTCTATGTAAACAGGCAACAGAAGATGCAGATAAAAATAAATAAATAGGTGGCGCAACAGGCAGGTAGACACCCTAGGCCTAGCTTCTCGCAACCATTCGTTTGTGTGAGTTTCTATTTTTGGGACGAATGGAAGGGACCTACAATTTTATGCCCAGTCCGAACGGTTGAATTGAGAAGCTTTTTCAGGACAGACATACTCTCGGATGTTTGTCAGACGTTCGCGAAAGGTGACGCAGTAGAAAAAACCTTAAGATGTAATTTGTGTTTTTCCGGGGATCGAACCTGGGATCCCTCGCACAATAGTCCACTGCGCTACTGCGCCCAAGAAGATGCAGATACCCTCATAATGAATACAGCAATTGAAGTCGCCACAAATGATAGAACTGTTATAGTTGTTGGGCAAGATGTTGATCTGCTAATATTCTTAAATCAGTTAAATGAAATTGAAAATGAAATTTGGATATACTCTTTCACAAACCATCCACGGGTAATGCTAACGATTCTTTCTATACATCTAATAGCCTTACAGATCCATCGAAACGAAAGTATTTGGCATTTCTTCATTATTTTACTGGTTGTAATACTACCTCAGGATTTGCAAGAAAAGGAAAAGTAATGACAATAAAAACAATTCTTCAAAGTACAGATTTTCCTAGATTGGCTGATATCTTTTACAAAAACAATGCTGATAAAGAGATGATAGCTGATAGTGGTAGTAAATTAATAGTATGGTTTTACAGTAAAAGGAAAGATTTAACGGCTTGACATGTATAAGACAGCCAAGTTTAAATCAAGTTATAAATTGGAAAAATTACCTCCAACAACAGCAGCAAAACAGCATTGTTTTAGATCATATTGTCAGCTTCAAACTTGGTTTGGAAATGAAGTAATCGCAACAGATTGGGGTTGGAAAGAAAGAGCGGAAGGCATAAGCCGAATATCACAGTTGATAAATTAATACCCGATCATCTCCTGAAAACTATTTGTAGCATGTGTGAAAAGAGATGTTCTTCTTTAAAATGCGGATGTAGAAAACATGGTCTGAAATGTACCAACTTGTGCTTAAATTGTTTTAATTCAGAAAACTGCTCAAATGCTGAACTTCCACAAATTTCCATATACGAAAGTGACTAGGAAGAAATGGAAAGAGATCCATAACTATAAAACAGTACTCAATGAAACTGTCAAAAACACTGAAGAATCGTTCAGTTCTGTTACATCGGACGAAGATAATTTCCAACACTCTGCAAAGACAGCAAGATTAGAGAATTCAAATTGGCACACTATACTTTTCTTTTTTTGTTAATTAAATATTATGTAAGACAACTCAACTTAGTTGAGTTGAGTTGTCTTCAATTCAACTCAACTTTCACACAACCCAAACTAACTAACAACTTATAGACAACCACTATCATCTTTGTTGTGTTTTGACAGACAACTTTTCTATCAAGGTTGTGTATTACAATACGGACAATACCGAATTTTGAATTAAATAAAACCAAGTCACAACTCAACTTTAGTTGTAGTTGTCTTACATAATAGGGGCAATAAATTAAATATTAAAATTAATACAAAAAATCGATTTTTTAGACTTTTTCATTTTTTCAATTGCAGTATACCTTTTTTTTAACCATTTATCGAAAGTAAATATAAGAACGAGTAAGTAAGCCAAAATTTTGTTTAAAAATTAAATTTAACAAAAACTTCCTAATATTTCCGTCTGAAAAAATTACTGCCTTTTTGCAACACTAAAAAGTATCTTTTGTCCAGTTTCAGCTTCATAGACATTTTTCTGTCAAAGAAAAGAATTAAAACCGAAAAAACCGGAAAAACATTTTTTCGATAAATTTTGAGGTTGAGTTAAAAATGGTTAATACAAAAGTTGTAGATTTTTTTATTTTCTACAACTTTTACATTGAACTTTTGTCGATAGGATGCACAGTTTAGCCAGAAATCGCGCAAAACCATTGTCAACCCCTAAAAATGCACCCCATTGCACTCCGGATAGCTGCTGTCGGTTCGATTTTTTTGTCCTGTTTTACAAGATCTTGTTCTAATATTCCGCTGTCAGAGTGCTGTAACGAATTATTTTTTGTTTTCTAATTTTTACGCCTATTTCTACTGGACTATAAGCTTTATATCTTCTGTTGTTCTTCCGGGGAATTGATTGTTTAATTTAAGAGACGTGTTTGTCACTGTTTTTTTCGTTAATTTCGTACGTTAGGTTAAGTTGAGTGAATAGGAGTTTAGCTGAAAGTTCCGTTTACCCACCAAAAAATACAAATAATTTTCATTAAGCGATTGTTGTAATGGATACGCGGGGCATTGAATGATGATGTTGATCTAAAGTTTAAACGCCTGACAAACATGCGAGTGTACTAACAACTACACTAATGGTTGTGAGAAGCTGCACCTGCACATATTGCACGGACTAATGAACAGTGGAACAGTGCGAACAATGGCAGTCGTTCAATATACAGGTCTCGAAACATTGCCCGTTAAAAACGAAGCTGAACACCTATGGAGAGGGCTGTGCCCGATAATGTAACTCGGCGATGCGTCTTTCTACGCTTTCTGATGAAACCACATATAGAAAAAAAGAACAGAATTTACTATTTATTGTTTTAACTTATCATTAAAATTGTATCTTCTTTTATTATATTATAATAATCAGCATACATCGTTTAAAACATTTTCAGTAAAACAAAAATTGCTTTTGTTTCACGTGGTTCATCTGTAATTGCGTTTGTTCCGAATTTTCATTACATATAACTTTTAGGTCGTTTGGTTTAATGTTAAAAATAAAGAAAAATATTGTACACCGCTTTCAAATCAAATTGGTTTAAGAACAAGTCAAGAAAAACGGCTGCAACAGCAACTGCAGCATTATACAATGAGAGTTTATTAAAGGAATTTGTTTAGCAAAATTTCCAGCGATTGCCACATTCGTTGCACATGACAAATGTTGTCATAGGTTCATCAGCACTCCTCGTTTGCAATTGATTGTAGGTACAATTGCGCTTCTTACACTTACCACACTTGAGGAGATCGGTTTTGGTACCTTGAACGGTAGCCAACTGAGCATCGTTAATTGCCTCCTTAACAAATGTCTCTCGAATTTTCTTCATCTCATCGCTGGCCATTTCCTCGGGCGTCATTTTAGCCAGTTGCTGGGCAGTCACAGCACCGCACAGAAAATTACTACGCAAGGTAGGGTTCTTAATGTCCTTCAAGTTAGCAACACGCGATCGCACTCGATTCTTATATTTCATGTCGGTATTGCGGAATTCTGCGTAAATCGATTCCTCCAGCTCTTCGGCGAGTTCTTCTGGTTCTGGGCAGCCCTCTGGTACAGGATCAATCTTTAAGGCATTAGCAAGCATTTCTCTGCACTTAAGTCGAACCGCATCAGTCATCGTACCGGAAGAAGTGGGAAAGGAAGCCTGCGGCACTTTGGGTTTCTCGACTTCGGCTTTTTTCGATTCTTCCTTTTTTTTGTCATTCTTTTTGGTGCTGCTGGAGCTGCTGACATTGCCACTTGAAGATGATTTTGATGAAGTTTTACTATTCGAACTAGAGTCTTTAGCTGGCTGTGTATTGGCGAGGAAGCGTTTCCAGTTCTTTATTAAAGTCTTCGCTAGACTAATAACTTCGTCGTCCTTGCTGCTTTTTCGTAATTCGTTTACTGTCATGCCGATACGAGTTTTCGTGAGAATTTCTAAGTTTATGTTCAGAGTTTGTAGAGCCTTTAACAGATCCAATGCTTGGTCTTGTCCCTAAAACGAAACGGTGTAACTTTGTTATATATATTGTATGTAAACAAGGACGGTATTATAGTAAATTGAAAGCAATCTACAAAAGTTTATCACTAAATACACGTCTTGATGGAATTATTATTATTCACATGCTTTACATACCGAGCCATCGTTAGATGTGATTTTGCTCATTTTCTTTTGAATCTTGAAAACCTCTTCTTCGACGCTCATTTTGTATCCGACTGTGAAATGATGAAGCCAGTTAAAATCTATATAAATATCTTTACATGTTTTAAAGTTTATTTTGTAGTAATTTAAAAGAAAATACAAAATATTTACCGCCTTCAGAAGTGACGCCTCTCCCAGGTAAGAAAAATGGTGCCTGCAAAAATTAAATGTACACTTCAAAGTTAAGTTAGCACTGAGTTATAATTGACATGTCAACTTCAACTCGATAATTTAGGTGGCGTACCTATCTACCTGTTCGTTTCTGGTGTTCATAAATTTTCATTTGGTTAGGTACACTTATGCCCGAAATACACGTCCAGAATTTTTCATTCATTGGAAATAATAGGGTAGTTCGTCACAACGTCAGTGTCAAATGAGAAAAAAGCAAAGTGACAGATAAAAAAACTTGTAGGAAAATCAACGAAATTTTATATGGCGGGAGATAGGGTTTGCCCAGTTTATTTGTGAAAAGGTTATAATAAAGTGCGGAATGCAAATTGAAAACATTTCAAACTTGGAATTTATTGTTTGTTAAAAGTGTTTGCAAAATTTAAATAGTTAAATTTGTAGAGATTGTGTGAAAAAATACAAAATAAAATCCTAGTGTCTGCTGTTTTCGCTTTCTCTCTTATTATCTGTTTTTAGACAGAGTTCGACACGGCATTTTCGTTCTTAATTTTGGAAATAAATGCAATGTTAAGTCACAATCACATTCAGGAAAATCTTGAAAATGTTAGAAAAGTGAAAAAAACTAATCAAAACACACGCATATTTATGCGACATCTATCCCGCAGAGTTTTCCCTAAAAGCTCTTTCTTGACACTTGGAAGATGTCAAGAAATATGGCAGGCAAATTTTATTTATTTTTCATAAGTGTCAAATGATTTTGTTGAAATACGTGAAAATTTATTTTCTAAAATGTTTTGTCCTACAAGGACGTATAACTTCTTAATTCCGAACAGGTCCGCCTTCTTGTTAACTTCATTCTCGGCTAGTTTGGTCGGAAGGTGAGCGGCAGTTAAGTAGCGTCCAAAGTGAAGTTCAACAGCTTCTGGCAGACGCCCTTCCTGCAACAGTTGAGCAGCGTGTTTTGTGTGTGATTTGTGTGTTATTTGTGGCATTTTGTACTGCTGAGCCAAGTCAACTGCTTGGCCCCATTGACGTAGGTTTACACTTATATCTACAGCGGATTTGTAGTCGCCTAGTTTCAAATAAGCTTCAACAGCTGCTGCTGCGAGAAGTCGCCAAAGCCTCGAATGTGGAGTATCCTCAATGAACAGTTTTGCGTCTTCAATTCCAACATGTGTAGGAATGTAACTTGTAATTACTAGGTCCTCGAAAGAACATATGTATCCCGAACAAGCTATGGGCTCTTCAGCGTCATTTCCTCGGAATACATACATACATGCAGGGCAGGTGTTAAATGTTTCGTCAATGTGAAACCGTTTCCTTTCTCCCTTTCACTCCTTGAATAATAGTGGAACTCTACAGTGCCGAATGACGGTAACAGTTTGGTGTATCTAGAACTACCTTTGGAGTGTGATACTCCTAGAGTAGGACTTCTTCATTTGAAGCAATGACCAAATATTGAATGAATTGAATTGCACAACAAATGCTGATAAGATAACACTTCTCAATGCCCTTCCGCTCAACTCCCATTAGCGCAATATCACGAATACTATTAGGATTTGCATTCAAAATTCAAACACTCAATTGACACAGTGCTCACTGCTTTTCTTTTTTTGACGTTAGAGACAAAGCTTTTGTAAATAAAAAGGTATGTTTCCCCAAAATAGTTGACTTGCAGAGCTATCTGCTGGTGAGATTATGAAAACTATTTTTAGTGTGTGTTGGTTTTTCGAGCTTGCAAAATGTGAAAGCTCAGAGCCCCTTGAGCTTTAAAAATATTTGTTTTGATAAAAATGAAACGGAATGATAGAAAGTAGTTTATGTGATGAAAGGAGAAAAAATATTATTTTGTTAACTTTGTGTACTTTTTTAAAATTTTCTTGAATGTGATTGTGGCTTTATGGCATTATTTTTGGCTGTGTTGTTTGTAAAGTTCTTAATGCAACAATTTATCTGCATTTTTCCTTATTTTATTCGGTATACCTAGCTATTCGTCAATTTTCGAATGTGGAAAATGGTAAAATTTGCCACCACAACGCGCGTGATCCTAAGAGTTTATTTTGGTTTTTGAAACAATCTCTGCAAATTTATTTATTGAACTTTTGTAATCACTTTTAAGAAACACTAAATTTCAAGCCTGAAATGTTTTCAATTTGTATTTCGCACTTTATTATAAACTTTTCACAAATAAAATGGGCAAACCCTATCTCCCGCCATGTAAAATTTCGTTTGTTTTCCTACAAGTTTTTTTGACGTTTCAGTGAAAGAGAAAGCGCACTTCTGAAAGAGATAGCTTCGCGAAATACCCTATAGAGGTATTCATGCAACGTCGTAAACGTGTTGTAAACGTCGTAAATTTCGTAAGATGGTAAACTTACGACGAGGTTGTTGTGATATTTCACACTTGAAATAAAGGCGCGAAATCAAAAAAAAAAATTACTTTACATGCAATTATAGGCGTATTTTTTTGGGAAGTGAGTATAACATAACCAAAAGTGAGTATAACAATTTTGTATGTAAAAGGCGTATTTTTTTGGGAAGTGAGTATAAGAAAACCAAAAGTGGGTATAACAATTTTGCATGTAAAACCAAAAGTGAGTATACCAAAACCAAAAATGAGTATACCAGTTTTGCATGTAAAAGTAAAAGTGAGCTAGCTATAGATTCCCAAAAAAATACGCCTACCAAAAGTGAGTATAACATAACCAAAAGTGAGTGTAACAGTTTTGCATGTAAAAGTAAAAGTGAGCTAGCTATAGATTCTCAAAAAAATACGCCTTATAATACTTTTGATGCATTTATAAATAGAAATTGCACATATCACTATTTCAAGTGTAGGATAATTAGTTAGTCCATCATATTGTATTAAGAAAACAAGTTTTAAAAGAGTTTAAACAACGAAATTTCCAATTCCAAACAAAGGGAGTTTTCGTTCGCGGCAAAAAGATTGGAATTGGAAATTTCGTTATTTAAACCCTTTTAAAACTTGTTTTCTTAATATAATAAAAATTACAAGAACAAGCAAGAGAGCATGAGACAAACTTCGAGAACTTAGCTAGAGAACTGGATAAAGTCATGAATCAGAAAGCCCGAGAATATTCCGCTGATTGCCCAAGAAGGAAGGCGATGCAACCGCCTGGCATAAAAACAAAAAATAACAAAACCAAACTATTTCATACTTCCGGCAACGTTCACTTTTCAAACGCAATTCCACAATGGCGTAGCCATAATGCAATTTTGTTCCAATGTTCCACTTCCACACCATGGAGAAACAAGATGGCGTTGGTAAACGTTTAGGTGTATAGCACATTTTATAACAAGCTCCTACATCTAGGATTTAATATAAATATGTAGTATTAATAGCTCAGAACATGTTAAAAATCGCGACTTAAATTTTGAGGCATCATTCAGATTTTTCCCAACAAAATTCAGGCGGGTAGGAAGGTTTTTTAGTTTTCGCGGTACAATCTTCCCTAAGTGCGACAGGGGCACCGAGTGTCGGTTGCGGTCAAGCAATCTTACGACGTGGCTCGGCGAACAATGGAGCAGACAGAAAGGTTTCGAATTTGGTATCGAGCGGTCGTGTTTGGAAAAAAAAATGTAAAGTAAAAAGACAAAGAAAAATTTCGGCGTTAGCGGTGGCGTGGTGCGTTGCGCAGTTTTGCGAGTGGAAAAAGTGAATTTTCGGTCCATAGTATTGTGGGACCAGTGCAAGTCCTAATGAAAGACCACTAACGAAAAACAAAAAAACTAAAATCTGTGCCGTCGTATTCCCATCTCAAATCATAAAGGGAAACCGCGCTATCAATTCGAGCACCGCCCCGCTCCGCAACGTAAAATCGCCTACTTACCGAACCACGCCGTGTCCCCCCCAACCCCGTCGAAGATATCGACCAAATAAACGCGCCCTAGCCGCGCAAAGCAAGGCTAAATCTCCCGACATATCCACGGGACGTCGCAAGTGAACCATCGGCAGCTCAAGCAGAGCAGCAATCTGTCTCCCACGTGTCTGCAAGCCATCCATCCCATTCGGAGGCCGAAGCACGCATTAGCGAGCAGACCCCAGCTCCAGTGCTCGGCAAATTAATCGCCGCATTTACGTCTGAAGAATACCCGACGTATACCCAACAACGAATCCACCCCGTTTGTTCTGATCGTGCATAAGATATTTGGCCTGTGCATAGGCTTAGCCGAGACCCGACCACCACCGAAGGAACAGCAGCCTAGACTGAACTCAGCATTCAACATATCTCGTTAAGTGCAGCAAACTAATATCCCCACCCGGAGGTTTAGGTATCCCTAATTGGCCCTAGAGGGCGCCGTCAGTAATGTTTTATGGACACTGTGGTCCATGTGAAAAAAATAATAAAGATCAAAAATCACTTTTTTCTATCAAAAACGAAAAACAAAAAAACTAAAATCTGTGCTTTATTGAACAAAATTAATTATATCACACGTAGAGATCTGAATTGCGACGAGAAAGATGCCGTCGTTGATAAACGTTTTTTTTTGGATAACTCCCTCGAGTTTTTTAAGCGACATCTATGTGTCACTAATTAGTTTAGCGGTTGAGATTTTCTTCTGCTGAAGTCGCCACATTACTCCCCCTTCAGTGACGAAGTTACGATGAGCTGTCAAATGTGACTTTCCGTTGGACATATGTTTTTGTTTTTCTAAGAGTTGGTGAATTATTTTCAGCATCCTCTGGAATCACATCTGAATGTAGGTGTGCTGGCTTTAGTCGGTCCACGGAAATGTTTAGAATTCTTCCTTCTGCGTTGATCTTGAAGAGCCGGTCAGAAATTCGTTGGACTATTGGATACGGGCCAGTGTACGGTTGTTGCAGTGGTTTTTTAACAGCATCGCATCGGAGGAATACGTGAGAACATTTGTAGAGGTCTGGTGAAACAAATAGTTTGTTCTTCGCATGGTTTGCAGTCGCTGTCGGACGGAATTTGCGCATGTCTTCTCGGTGTTTCTCGATGAAAATCTGTGGATCAGACGCGAAGTTATCATTAGCAAAAAACTCACCAGGAACTCTGAGATTTGTTCCATATAGCATCTCTGCTGCGGAGGCTTTGATATCCTCTTTGTATGCTGTGCGCAGTCCCAACAAAACTGTCGGAAGAGCATCAACCCAGTTGGTATCTTCGTGACACATCAAAGCGGCCTTCAGCGAACGGTGCCAACGCTCGACAAGTCCATTTGAGGCTGGATGGTAGGGTGACGTGCGCATTCTTACCGTTCCTATCATGTTGATAAGCGCGTTGAAGAGTGCTGACTCAAATTGAGTTCCTTGGTCGGTGGTGAGTGATGTGGGTGAACCAAACCGAGCAACCCAGTGCGTATAAAACGCCGTGGCCACTGTGTCTGCATACATGTCCTGTAGGGGTATGGCTTCCGGCCATCTGCTGAAGCGGTCGATCATCGTTAGGCAATACCTGTTGCCTTTGCAGAGTGGAAGGACGATGAGGTCGATGTGGACGTGGTGAAAACGGTGCTCTGGAACTTCAATTGAGTCAGGAAGTAGCCTGGTATGTTTGTGCACCTTCGAACGTTGGCATTGGATGCAAGTGCGTGACCATTCCAACGTGTCTTTTCTGATATTCGGCCAGACGTACTTCTGTCTGAGTTGTTGACTGGTTGCTCTGCCGCTTGGATGGGAAAGGCCGTGGATGGATTCATCATATGCCTTTCGACGCAGAGACACTGGTATGTACGGCCGAATTGTGTTGTTCGAAATATCGCAGTATATTTTGACATCAGGTTCCAGGGTAAGTTTCTTCAAGTTGAACGATGTATCATTCTGCTTCAGAATTGCTTGAAGTTCTTCGTCTAGTAGTTGTGATAGGTGTAATTCTCGTAAGTCGAATTGCATCGGCAAGGTTATCGCATTGAGTCGCGATAATGCGTCTGCTACAGAGTTGTCTACGCCAGGTAAGTAGATGATGTCCGTCGTGTACTGTGAGATATAATCCAGTTGTCTTAAACGACGTTGCACGTCCGTTTGCACGATGAAATGTCGACCATCCAGTATGTGTTTGAAGAATCGGATAGCAAGGTAAATCGCTAGCAATTCGCGATCGTAAGTGCTATAACGACTTTGTGCACCAGACAGTTTGCATGAAAACAGTCCGATCGGTTGATATTGGTTGTTTCGTATCTGCTCCAGCTTGGCACCAACTGCTATATCTGAGGCATCAGTTGTTAAGACGATTGCAGCTTTTGCATCTATGTGCGTAAGCAATGTTGCCTGCTTGATGCTATTTTTGCAGATTTCGAAGGCTTCTTCCGCTTGAGGAGTCCAGGGAACGGGTCGTTTGTCGTTTTTCTTTGAGTCTTTGATGAGTCCGTTCAATGGTGCTTGGATGTGCGCACAATTTGGAATGTATCGGCGGTAATAATTCACGACTCCAAGAAAACGACGTAGTTCCATTCTGGGTGATCACAGAATCCGTCGTATTCGGAATTTTGCTACGAACCCCGAAAGAACTATCACAGAATCCGTTGTAGTGGACATTTTTGCTACGAATTAAATTCCTAGCAAACATTTCCACAACGACGGATTAAATTCGTAGCAAACATGTCCACTACAACGGATTCTGTGATAGTTCTTTCGGGGTTCGTAGCAAAATTCCGAATACGACGGATTCTGTGATCACCTAGATTATTACAGATGGTTTCGGGTAATTGGAAATGGCCTCGACTCTCGCTTCAGGTGGTCTGCATCCTTCTTTGTTGATTGTATGTCCGAGATATGTGACTTCAGGCTTTCCAAAGACGCATTTGTTGATGTTGATGATTAATCCATGTTCGTGGAGACGCTGTAAGATTTGACGAACGTGTTGCCGATGTTCCTTTTCCGAGTCGGAGGCTATGAGGATGTCATCCACATAGCAGAAGGCAAAGTCAAATCCGCGTAGGACCATATCCATGTGTCTTTGGAAGGTCTGAGTTGCATTTTTGAGTCCGAATGGCATGACCACGAACTCAAATAAACCAAAGGGCGTTGTGACAGCTGTCTTTTGGATGTCCTCAGGTTTCATAGGAATCTGGTAGTATGCCTTGTCCAAGTCCAGGATTGAGAACCAACTTTTGTTGTGTAGTTGTTCGGTGAAATCCATTATATGGGGAATCGGATAACTGTCTGGTTGTGTTTTGGCATTCAATCGACGGTAGTCGCCGCAGCATCTCCAACCGCCAGTCTTCTTTTCAACCAGATGAATTGGGCTTGCCCAAGGACTGCTAGACGGTCGGCAGTATCCTTTCTTCTGCAGTGTTGCACGGAATCGGATCTTAGGCTGGAACCAGGATTATTGTTGGCTGCCAGAATGAAGTCATTGACGAGATTCATGTAAGGTTCAGGACCACTGATAGTTAGGAGTTTTGACGACTCAGTGGCATGAATCTCGCCTGGCGCGGTCAATGATGTCATTTTGTCAATGACACCGTCTGGCTTTCAGATCGATGATGAGTCCGTAGTGTGCCATCAGGTCAGCGCCAATTATTGCTGTTTTAACATCTGCGATGATGAACGGCCAAGTGATTTCTCGACGGAGGCCAAGGTTAAGTTTGATGGTCTTTTCACCATAGGTGTAGATTGGCGAGTTGTTCGCCGCTAGCAGTGTGGTTTCGCCCCTAGCATTCTTGCAATCGCTGGAACGGGGTAAAACACAGATTGTTGATCCTGAATCGAGTAAGAATTTTTGGTTGGTTTCTTTGTCAAAGACGTAAAGGCGGTATTCTTTGTCGATTCGTCGGCTGTTGTCAACCGCCTGAGTGGACAACAGCTGGTTTAGTTTTTTGGTTTGTAGCTGCAAGGTGGTGTACACTTGCGAGCTTCGACGCCGAATTGTCGATGAAAATAACAAATTTGATCTGTTTGAGGCGTGGCTGATCTCGAAGTGTTGCTCACAGAAGTGTTGTTTCTGGACTTGGGTCGAGACCTACTTCGGCTGTTACTAGCTGTTAGTGTTTGCAGTAAGGTCATAACAGATGCCAGGGTAGACTCGATTGTGTTGAGGCGTTGGTTTACGTCAGCGTTGGTGGGTTGAATTGCAAGGTCCTCGCGGATATCGGTTGAGTAAACAGCATGGGCAGAAGTGTTGTCAACAATTTTGTCTGCTATTTCGGACAGGGCGGTGAGCTCGATGCCGTGGCATGCGGAAAGAATTCCACGCACGTGACTTGGCAACCGTTGCATCCAAAGTGTGGACAACATGTCGTCGGGAACATTTTGCCCTGCCAGTCGGCGCATCTCCCTCAGGAGGCTTGACGGACGCCTATCGCCCAATTCCAGTGACGTCATCAACCTGTTTAGTTGTCTTTCTTTGCTCTCGGTGAACCTGGAAATTATTTGGTTTTTGAACGATATGTACTTATCTTTGTCGGGGGGTTTTTGGAGCAGGTCCGACACCTCGTTTAATATTTCTGGGTCCAGCGCAGCAATAATGGCATTGAAACGACTGTTGTCGGAGATGATCCTGTTATTGTGGAACTGTGCTTCCACCTGCACGAACCAAAGCGCTGGATTTACTTTCCAGAACACTGGGATGCGGAGGTTCTTCATTGCAGCCAATTCACCTATTTCTGCATCTGACATTGTTGCAGAAACGCCCGCGACTATGTTTGATTCGTTTTCGTCAGGCATGATGAATTAAAAAATTACTTTTGTGCGACGCAAATGCGCTTTTGCGGCTGTGCCACTAAAATGTCTATGTTTTAATCTAACGCTGGGTGTGATATGTATATCACGTCGGGGTCACCAATATGGACACTGTGGTCCATGTGAAAAAAATAATAAAGATCAAAAATCACTTTTTTCTATCAAAAACTTTATTGAACAAAATTAATATATATGTATCACACGTAGAGATCTGAATTGCGACGAGAAAGATGCCGTCGTTGATAAACGTTTTTTTTGGACAACTCCCTCGAGTTTTTTAAGCGACATCTATGTGTCACTAATTAGTTTCGCGGTTGAGATTTTCTTCTGCTGAAGTCGCCACAGTTTGATTTTTTTAAAGCTAAGTATCGGTCATTTTTTTTTCTTTTGATGTAAAACCTGTGTATGACAAATGCAATATTCCCTTTGGCGTTTAATCTAGCTCGGCACACCAAGGAAAAGTTCGACAAACAAGAATAAAACAGCAAGGACGGATTGCGGTGCACCACAACCCCCATTCTTTGGGCAACGAAGTAGGATACTTAATAAATCGGTAACCCTATAATAAAGTAAAGGGGTAAGTCTTTTTTGTTATATTACATTTGTACACATCGGGTTAAAGTAATGTTGTATGCAACGACCAGCCTAGTTTCACAGTAGAGTAAAGTTAAATTTTTTAACGTAACTTTTTATATGAACGGCTGCGCGCCGTTAGTTAATTTTGAGTTTTTAATTGCGTGTTCCCAGGACAATTCCTTAAAGTATTTTGGAGTAGGAAGATAATTTTGTTTTACCTTCCGGGGTCCTGTAAGTGTTTTTTTTTATTCGGCGACGTTAAATACAAATTTAAGAATACCGAGATATTTAAGTAATTGTCTTATAAGAATAAGTTATTCGCAAGGAAGCGAAGTAATGAATTGAATTAAACAAAAGAGATTTCATTACGTTCATAAGAATAATTCACATATTACAAACGCTAAGAACGCCCTAAAGTCAAATGTTAGTGTGATCATATGATCCCTTAGTAATAATAATAATGTTACATTCGGCTGGGATTCGAAAAGATAAAACACTATTCTGTTTACTAAACTTTAATAAATCACTTTTATTACAAGACAATATCACTTAAAATCAACTTTTCCACTTATTACAATCTTTCCACTTATTTTATATCACTACCGATACTATTCGAACTTTACTTTACACGTTTTAAAAATAAACTGTCCTCTCGTCGGATTTCGCAACCCTTTTTATACTCCCCACTAAAGCTTCTCGAATATTCTATACTCCAACCGGAACAATCGAGAATGTACTAGTTTCGTTTTAGACCATTCACCATTCGTTGAGTTTCGACGATTCGAAGTTCCGTTGAATAAGTTCGTCTACTTTCCATTAGATGGCGTTGTGGTCAATAAGTAGTACTTTTCCATCCACACTACAATATCCCCCTCTTAAACTTGTTCGTCCCGAACAAATGCGTCAACATTTTCCCCAATGTAGCGGTGAAGACGATCCACATGGACAACTTTAAGTTTACCTCTTCCTCGTTGGATTCGATAGACCACGTCGTTGATTCGCTTGACTACTCTATAGGGCCCCTCCCAATCTTGTTGCAACTTAGGCGACATACCTTTTCTTCTATGGGGATTGTACAGCCATACCAGATCTCCTTCCTCGAATCCTGTAGTTGTTGCTTTGACATCGTACCTCGTCTTCATGCGGTCGCTGGCTATCTTGATCTTATCCCTAGTTTTTCGATGCACGTCCCTGATGGTTTCTCTGAGGTCCGCAACATAATCGTCCTCATTTTTGGGTTCCTCAGTGGGAGATCCGAACATCAACTCACTAGGTAGCCGGACTGTTCGACCAAACAGGATTTCTGATGGTGTATGTCCCGTAGTGTTATGCACAGCATTGCGATAGGCTAGTAGAAACATTGGGATCTGCTTATCCCAATCCCTCTGGTCGTCGCCTACAACCTTAGATAGGTGTTCATTCAAGGTTCTGTTGAAGCGTTCTACCATCCCATCTAATTGCGGATGGAGCGGCGTTGTTCTCGTCTTTTTAATCCCAAGTAGCTGGCATACTCCTTGAAAAACCTTGGACTCGAAGTTTCGGCCTTGGTCCGAGTGCAATTCCAGTGGTACACCAAATCTGCTCACCCAGTTGAAAACAATCTGCTCTATCACGGTTTTGGCTTCTTGGTTAGGGATAGCAAATGCTTCTGGCCACTTACTGAAGTAGTCCATAACCACGAGGATGTAACGATTTCCATTAATCGTTTCAGGAAACGGTCCGGCAATATCAACTGCAATTCTTTTGAAAGGGGCTCCGGCATTGTATTGGTGCATTTTGCCTTGAGTTTTCACTCTCGGGCCCTTGCTGGCCGGACACGTTACGCACTTTCTGCACCAATTTTCTACATCATCCCTTGAGTAGATCCAGTAAAATCGCTCTCGCACCTTTTCGAGCGTCTTATTTATTCCCAAGTGGCCCCCAGATACTCCATCATGCAGTTCCTTTAGTACTTCACTTACTTTCGACCTGGGAACAACAAGCTGCATCACGAACGACTTTCCATCAGAGCTTTCCCATCTTCTTCTCAAAATGCCGTCCTGCACATGAAGAGAATCCCATTGCGCCCAGTATGCCTTCAGCTCGGGGCTCCTATTGGATATCTCCTGCCAGTCTGGTTTTCCCTCATGCTCCTTCCAGGCGAGAATCGGCTCGATATCCGGATCTTCCCTTTGAGCCTCCCGGATCTCTCTCGCACTCCAGCCGTCCATGGGCTGAGCTCTCAGCCTTTGTACGGAAACGGCATCTTTTTCCTCCTGACGCACGCAATGTTTGCAATCGGCTTTGCAAGGACGGCGGGAGAGAGCATCTGCATTAGAGTGAAGAGTTCCCTTTCGATGCTGTATTTCGTAGTCATACATCTGCAGCCGTTCGATCCACCTCGCCACTTGTCCCTCAGGATTCTTAAACTGCAGCAGCCACTTTAAAGACGCATGATCGGTGCGAAGAATAAATTTGCTCCCATAAAGGTACTTGTGGAAGTGTTTTGTCGCCAGGACTAAAGCGAGAAGTTCCCGTCTGGTCACACAGTAGTTCCTTTCTGGCTTGGAGAGAACTTTACTGAAGTAGGAAACTACTTTCTCTTCACCATCATGCACTTGCGAAAGGACGGCTCCAACTCCCACGTTACTAGCGTCTGCATCCACAATAAATGTTTTTCCAGGAGTGGGGTACGCTAGTATGGGGGCGTCACACAGTTGCTGCTTTAGTTTTTCAAAGCTCTTCTCGCACTCACCTGACCATTTGAATTGTTTTCCTTTTTCTGTCAGTTGATGCAAGCTCTTGGCAATCCCGGCAAAGTCCTTCACAAAGCGTCTGTAGTAGGTCGCAAGTCCCAGAAAGCTCCTCAGTTGATGTTTGTCTTTGGGAACCGGCCAGTTTTTCACTGCATCGACTTTCTCTGGATCAGTCCTGACTCCTTCGGAAGAGATGATGTGCCCGAGATACTTCACTTCTGGTCTAAAAAGAGCACACTTTTTCGGGTTCAGCTTCAAGTTGTCTCGATGTTCTTCAAACGTTTTGCCCACCACGATGACATCATCTAGGTACACCAAACAGGTTTTCCACGTTAGTCCCAGCAAAACCCGCTCCATTAGCCGTTCAAAGGTGGCTGGAGCATTGCACAGTCCAAATGGCATTACTGTGAAATGCCAGAGCCCGTTTCCTGCTGTAAAAGCTGTTTTCTCGCGGTCTTCGGGATGGATCTGCACTTGCCAGTAGCCACTCTTTAAATCAATGGTGGAAAACCATTTAGCGCCGGATAGTGTATCCAGGGTATCGTCAATCCTTGGCAGAGGGTAGCTATCCTTTTTGGTGACGTTGTTCAGCTGACGATAGTCGACACAGAATCTCGTGCTGCCGTCTTTCTTCTTAACCAGTACAACCGGTGACGCCCATGGACTTTTCGAACTTTCAATCAGTCCTTCCTTTTCCATCGTCGACACCATTTCTGCAACCTCTGTCTGCTTAGCCAATGGTAGTCGTCTGGGAGGCTGACGAATAGGTCTTGCGTCTCCTGTGTCGATTCGGTGTTGTACGAGATGTGTCCGACCATACTCGCCGCTCTTCGAAGCAAATATATCAGCGAACTCGTTGATTAGTTCCCCCGCCATTTCTTGCTGCTCCTGATTCAACTCACACTGTCCAAATATACTCCTTTTTATCTCTGCCATTTCCGTGGATGTAAGAGGTTTGGTAGGACCCTCATTGGATAATTTTGTGACCGCAGTAATTGGTACGCACTTACCGACCACTTCCCCTTGCTTTAGTTTCAGGCTGCTATGTTCGACATTTAGGACTCGTACGGGAACCATGTTGTTTTTAGGTTCTACAAGCATCTTTCCAACGACGTAGTTTTGATAATGATTTTCTGGATCTGGCTCAACTAGGTAGAATCGGTGGCTCCCAGGATCACCTTCCAGTTTTGTCCAAATAAGTGTTTCTGAAGAAGGTGGTAATATTTCGTCTTCACTTATGACTGTCCTTAGAGCTGTGACATGCTCGTTCCCGTAAATCATGGGAATCTCGACGTTCCTGTACTTTAGTACTTGCAAGCCGATGTCCAGTACTACATCATGTGCCTTCATAAAGTCGATTCCGATGATGCATTCGTCACATATATCGGCCACTAGGAAGGTATGGGAGAAGACTAATCCCGCAAGATTTATTGTTAGCAGTACTTCTCCATACACCTTTGCTGTTGCTCCAGTTGCTGTTTTTAGACAGTAGCTGCTGGTGTTGTGGCACCGGTGTCGATGGTGGCCACATACATTTTCTGGCCGATATGGGCTTCCACTGTCAAACTCTTGTTACCTCGTTTGGTTTGGGAAACTTGAATGGTGGACCTGGGGGCGTCGATTCCAGAAACCAACTTTTGCCCCGCGAAGTTGGTTCTTACACGTTTCCCGACTGATGATTTTGAGAAGAGTCATCCGTTGGACGCTCAGATGCCCCTTCATTACGACTCCTAGCGCTGCAGTACGGACAACTAGTGTGTCTGGGTGGAGCTCTGCATTGTCGCTGTAGATGTCCAATTTTGTTACAGTTCCAGCAACGAATCGGTCCCCTGCGAGCACTGTTCTGTTCTACGACGTTTGCCCTTTGGCACGAGCATTCGACGGTTGTCATCTCTCTCACACGGTGAAACCCTTGTGATGCTTGGTCAGCAGCTTTCATGGTCAGGGCAAAAGCCAGTGCCTCAGGGAGAGTTTTCTTTCCAGCCATTCGTACAGCCATTTGCAGTTGTCGGTCCTCTATGGCTTGGATAAACGCCTCTACAGCCATTTCGTTGATGAGATCCTCGCCGGCATTGGGATACGACAAATGCGCCAGGCGTTCGATATCCGCTTGCAACTGTTGGAGCGTTTCTCCCCGCTTCTGGATTCTACTGCGCAGTTGCACCCTGTATACTTGCTGCATGTGATCATCACCAAAGCGCATTTCGATAGCCTTCACCAATGCGTCGTAGTTGCGTTGCTTTTCTTCAGAAATAGTTTGAAGCAACTCTGCAGCTGTGCCTCGTAGTGCTAGCGTTAGTGCGATGGACTTTTCCTCGTCGTCCCAGCTGTTGGTCATTGCAGCTGCTTCGAACTGCCGCTTATAAATTGGCCATGATGTTTGACCATCGAAAACAGGCGGTTGCATCTCCTTCCTTCTAGGGCAATCAGCAGAATATTCTCGGGCTTTCTGTTTCTTTACTTTATCCAGTTCCCTAGCCAAGTTCTCGAAGTTTGTCTCATGCTCTTTTGCTAAGTTCTCGAAGTTTGTTTCATGCTTCTGTAATGTTTGATTGATATCGTCAAACTTTGTTTCTACCTTCTCAAGTTGTGTCTCATGCTGGTTTAATTTGTTATCAATCACGTCGAATTTTACTTCTAGAACATTCTTCAACTCATCGGCGGCATCTTTTTGTGCAGAGACAATGGAATTCTTCTGTTCTTCTAGAGAATTCTTTTGTTCTTCTAGAGAATTCTTCTGTTCCGCGAACTTAGATTCCATAGAATTCTTCTGTTCTTCGAACTTGGAAAGAAGTAATGCCATCATAGCGGCCATGTCAACGCCTGTACTTACTTGTTCTTCTTTTTCTTCTGTCACTTCGAATAGCATGGATTTTGGATCTTCTCCCTCGCTTTCGACAGCTTCCTGCAGACGAAGTATGAGGTCACTTTTTCCCCCAGCTGTGGAGAGATTCCGTTTTTCCAGCTCAGTTTTTAACTGCGGTATGCTGAGTTGTAGTAATGCTAATGTGCGAACCATTTTTACAAATTCACTTTTTTTTTTTTTTTTTTACTACACTTTCTCAGAATTCAAATTCACTTCACTTTATTTAATTTTGTTTCTGTACGTTTTTTTTTATTATTATTATTATTTTTTTTTTTTTTTTTTACAACACACAGCTTCAACACAGAATACGTTTTATTTCACTTCTGACACCAATGTTACATTCGGCTGGGATTCGAAAAGATAAAACACTATTCTGTTTACTAAACTTTAATAAATCACTTTTATTACAAGACAATATCACTTAAAATCAACTTTTCCACTTATTACAATCTTTCCACTTATTTTATATCACTACCGATACTATTCGAACTTTACTTTACACGTTTTAAAAATAAACTGTCCTCTCGTCGGATTTCGCAACCCTTTTTATACTCCCCACTAAAGCTTCTCGAATATTCTATACTCCAACCGGAACAATCGAGAATGTACTAGTTTCGTTTTAGACCATTCACCATTCGTTGAGTTTCGACGATTCGAAGTTCCGTTGAATAAGTTCGTCTACTTTCCATTAGATGGCGTTGTGGTCAATAAGTAGTACTTTTCCATCCACACTACAATAATAAGGAATAAAGATTGTTATTTTTAAATGGAAATCATTCGTGTCACGAGTATTTTTTTTGTCGGGTCAGCCATAGTGCTTGATGCAGTTTTGTTTTGATTAGTGACTTCGGCTAACATTTTACTTGGGATTTGGAGAATATCACATCTCGGAAGATGAGTCCGGCGTAAGTTTTTTTTATTGAAGGGATGTGGCGGATGAGAGTAAGCTGAAGGCGAGTGAAGCAATGCAGGTGAGGAGCCCTAGGGGCTAGTGAGATACGCTTTCATTTTAGGGGCCGTCGTAAATTGAGCGGCACGATGGCCAAGGACACTGATGTTCGATCAGTTGTGGGGTGGGCCAGCTCTTGGAGATAAACATAATCTCTTTTCTCCATTCCAACCCAACAGGATAGCAAAATGTGTACTACCGGTTTTTGAATAGCTTAACTCGGGCCCAGCGGATTTTTGTTTTTAGACGGTTTTGGTTACTTCGGTTTTCTTTCAGGCATGTAAAAATATTGTAACCCAGTTCAGAGCTTATGGCAAGTTCCACACCCACCGTTGAGCTAGTGCGGGGGGTAGATCATGCCTGAGCCTTAAGCGTCTGGACACCCCTTCTATCAGTCTACCCGGACTGACCCTAAGGTGCCTGTGGCCTGAGGTTATATGGGTGGAGAGAGTTCGGTAGGAGTGGGATGTGGGAGGTCGTTGCTGGTAGCGACCAGTGTGGGGCATAGAGAGAGAGATACTTTTGGAAATTTTAGGGGTCCGTCCAACTTCTTCGCGCTTTATTTATCATTTACTGAACGGTACGCGTTATAGGTTTTCATCTTTCAGTTCTTCCTGTGGCGGCCTATCATTTGTGTGAGCGATTGTCACAGGTGACGTCTCAGTGGATAACCTCGAGCTTTCCATTAGCCGTATTTCATCTTTTACATATCTTTAATCTTTTATGAGTTCTTTTCCACATTGGTCTTTTCTACTCCTCCAAGCAACAAAACCTATTCGTTACAGGTGCCGCCCAACGTGGGGCCCGAAGTTTTGCGTTTTAATTTAAATCCCGATAGTACGCTTTTTTTTAAATCTCTCCTTTACACCTAGAGAAATAATTTTTTTTGATGTCGCTTTGGTATTCCCAAGCAATTACATCGCTGTTGCAGTAGTCCAACCGAGTTCAGCAGTATCTATTTTAGAACCTGACCGGTATTTGGACGAAGCAGTTCTTCATTTACGGCAGCTGCAGTGTTCCTAAAATATTTCTGAGTTGTAGCGAATAGGAGATAGTAGTTTTCATCCGGTAAGTGGGTCGACTTTATCCCTACTTACGTCTGTGTTACGTCTGTATGGCTGGCAAAAATCCTCGTCCAAACCCTCCCCGTGGGTGCCGGCTGGTAATAACCTCCACAGTTGTCTTCTGCAATGTCAAGATGGGGTTAGCTGAGGTCATGGGGCATCTCAATAGATTCTCAACTTTTCAATAGGTCAATTCTTTGAAAATGCTCTTTGACCATAGGATAGGGGTACCTGATTTCAGTGGTGGTGCGAGCGTATTCATGCACGAAACCGTGCCGAAGAATGCAAGGCTGGGGGTCAAACCAGTCCTTAACGAGCTCCTTTAGACGCACAGGCGAGGTCTATCGTATTTTAGCCTTATCCCGGTGAGCGGCTCTACCGGGATCGACCACTTTTCCGCATTACTCGTGGGACCAAAATCCAAATCAAAAAAATTAACAACAAAAAAGAAAATAATATTTTAACTACGTCATCCGAAGATGACCTACTTGCCTCCAGTCAGGAGACAGTAGTGGGTAGCGCATGCCAAGAGAGGAGTTCCACTCAGGCAGATCTCCCAAAACCGCCAACATCCTCCAAATCTATCACGCAGGACACTCGCACTAGTGCCCAAACGCGTGAAAGCAGTCACAAATCGGCCAGCAACCGCAGAAAAAGCGCGTACAAGAGGGATATTTTCATTCTTGGTAAGATTACCAAAAATGAGGAGGCCGGTACGGCTTCTCCGCGGGACCTGGCTGACAAAGAAAAATATCAGCGGATCGTTGAGTTCATCAACTTCCGCAAAGAACCACCAGTAGATGAGTTATCTACTGGCGGCAAGACGGTGAGCGACGCATGGGGCGCCATAGAAAACAAATTATCCGAGATGGTAAACGACTATCTCCTGAACAACCAGGGCGGACCACTCCCTTGCTTCGACTCAGCCGAGGTCGTACGAGGGTACAGGGTCATAAAATGCGAGGATGCGTTCTCAAGGGAATTTTTAGTGGACAGCGTTCAAAAGATACGTGACGCATGGGACAGCTTGAGACTCAAGTTGATCCCAGCCAGAGAGATCCCGAGAAGGCCAAGAATACGCATTTGGCTCCCGAATATGACCATTGACAGCGACAAACTAATCCAATACCTAAAGCTCCACAACCCCAACCGTTCCCATGGATGACTGGAAAGTTATCAAAGCTGAGGAACCCCATAACAATACCCTATCGTTCCTGTTATTGATAACCGAAGGCAGCGCGGACCTGATCGAGAAGATCGGCTGCAAACTTCGCTTCGGTATCAGGCATGCAAAGGTAAAAATCTTCCGATCAGCGAGTCAGATCGACGACTTAGATGCAGTCGACGGCGCCAGCAAGTTGCTGGAGGACATGCTGATCGACACCATCCAACCTACAGCCCAAACAAATCCAACAACCAAAAACACCAATGCTGAAAGTCGTACAGATTAACCTGCATCACTCCAAGTGTGCTACCGCTAATCTGATGGTTTTTCTCAGTGAGGAAAACATCGACATCAGCATTGTGCAAGAACCCTGGGTAAAAGGCCACAAAATACAGGGCCTAGGAAACAAACACTACAACCTTTTCTACAACGAAAAAAAAAAAAACAGTGGTAAGCCAAGAACCTGCATTTTAGCTAAAAAAACATATTAAAGCTTTTCTATGTCCCAATTTTAGCTCGCCCGATTTGACAGTCGTCAAATTGGAGAATGCGGGAGATACGGACCTGCAAATCGCGTCCGTATACATGGCACACGACCGAAGATCACCACCAGAAGAATTTAAGGAGCTTGTAACCAAAGCAAAGTCCGACCTGCTGATGGGCTGTGATGCCAATGCAAGACATACGCTATGGGGTAGCTCCGAAACTAACGAACGAGGTGAGTCTCTTTTTGATTACCTTATAGAAAACAACCTATCAATATACAATAGAGGTAACACTCCAACCTTTATCTTTCCTAGTACGGATAGTTTTAATGGTTGGGAGGAAGTTATAGATATAACACTCGGTAAGAACAACAATAATATGAAAGTAGAAAATTGGAGAGTATCCAACCTGAAATCTTTTTCAGACCACAACTGGATACTCTTCGATGTAGATGTCGAGATTGAGAAACCAAAACCCTATAGAAACCCCAAAAAAATTAACTGGCCAAAGTTTGGCCAAGTTATTAAAAACAAATTGCACAAATCTCCACCTCAAATAATAACCTCGACCTCAGAACTCGACACAACAGTACAGACTTTCGAAAAAGCTTTTAGCACAGCCTACAAAGTCTCGTGTCCGGTTAAATACAGCAAAAAGACCCTCCCTCCGTGGTGGAACAATGAACTCCTTATCAAGAGAGCTAGTACCATCCTCAACGGATTATATCACCTCCAGATTACTCTTCAAAAAACACTTTGAAGTAGAATTCCCTTCAAGATCAGACTGGCAGGATGGACGGGTGAACAGGTCTTGTGTGTCTCTTGAAGAGAACAGACGTGTTTTCTCTAAGTTCCGTGGGGTGTAAACTTTTTGATTATTTACGTTTAGTTCCTTGCATAAAACGCACTTAAAATGGATTGTCTAATTTGCAATAAAAAAATTGATCGCGGATGTGAAACAAAAATCACTTGCGTCGACTGCAATATCTATTTCCATTGTTTGTGTGCAAAACTGACTCCGTCGGATATAGAGTACATGAACAATCACAATGTTCCATATCGTTGCGACAAATGCACCGCTCTTCGTCGTAAATCTCTACAGCAACAAAGTGTATCGACACCACCGCCAGCAACAGCAGTGGTTGCATCGATAACGAAGCAGAAACCAAAGCGAAATCAGCAAACATCGGCTAAGCTACAGAGCACCACGGAGGCGACAGTTGAACGGCAAGCAAGAGCAACAGCATATGATCTACCACAGCAGTCCGACAACGGCACAGTTACAATGCAAATGCTATATGAAGAAATTATAAGCTTAAAGAAAATCAACTGTGACTTCCTCAGCAGTATTAATCAGCTGAAAGAGGAGAATGTGCAGCTATGTTCCAAAATTGCATCGCTGGAGAGCAGGTTAAATTGGAGAGAGCAGAAATGCGTTGAGAATGTCATCGAGATTACTGGTGTACCTGGAGTCAGCAATAAAAATGCAGAAGAATGTGTTCATACAATTTTCAACAAGGCGTTGAATATCTCCCTGTCACCTTCAGATATTCAGAAATGCTACGTCAAACGAGTATGGAGGAAAAACAACAACAAAAACGAGCATAGTGATAAAATTTGTGTTCAATTCTCTTGTTTAGAAGCAAAAGAAAAAATATTGAAAGCAAAGAAAACTGCAATGAAGAAACTAAATTCGTCTTTATTTGTCGCGGGCACAAACGACAATGTTTTCATCAATGATTGCTTCACAAGTTGTTCCAAATTTGCGGGCAGAGGCTCGAAATGAACAAATTCCATGAATGCGTGTGTGATGTGTGTGTGTTTTATTTCTAAATAAAGGTAGTTAACAATAGTTTTAGTTTTATACAAAATTCTTACCGCAGTTTGCACCTCTGGTCCGCTCGGTTTGGAATCGAAATTGAATTGAAAAAATGAAATGACAGATGCTTTGAGCGCGAAATACCAGAAGAGCAAACTGAAGTTGGTTGCAGCTAAACATTCTACAATACTACGAACTACAAGATGGCGCTCTCAGACGATCTGTTTGTTGACATCATCGTTCTGTTACATCCCCGCCCCCGTGGATCGACTCGATTCACCACTATCCACTTTAAGAACGGCCAACTTGGACACTGGACGTCGATAAACTCCTCGCCATTGTTTGTTTAGAGCACATAACCTTTCAGGAGGCTCGGATAAGCAAGGTGTCTGTGCGGTGTTGGCTGCCCCGAGTAAAAAATGGTTTGGAGTTAGTGGCTCCTCCTGGTCGATTGAAATTGGCAGATGCGTCAGGGGACGTGAGTTGACCACGTTTTCCGCTTCGATGATAAGACACTGAAGTGTATGTTCGCGAGGTGCAATTTCGCGCAGTGTATGACGTAAGACTTTCTTGACACATTGAACCATACGCTCCCATACGCCTCCTTCCTATGGGTTGTTAGGACAGTTGAAGAGCCATTCAACGCCTCTCGATGATAGTTCGTCTTGAATGCGCTCGCATTCAAATACTTCAGGAAAACGTCTCGCTACTTGGTCAGCTCCAACAAAGTTCTTGCCATTATCGCTTCGGATCCTCACTGGTACTCCACGACGGTTGATGAAGTTACGGATGGCAATGATACAGGCGTCAGTCGAAAGATCACGAGCGACCTCGAGGTGAATGGCTCTCACGACGAGGCACGTAAATAATGCCACCCACCGCTTCTCCTGGCGACGACCAATAGTAATTGTGAGCGGGCCGAAGTAGTCCAAGCCAGTGTATGAGAATGGCCTTACGTATGGCATTAAACGGTCTCTCGGCAACTGACCCAAAATAGGCGTGACAGGTGAAACACGAGCAATTTTGCAAACGCAACACTTGAAGATTATTTTTCGCAAGACCTGCCGCAGGCGTGGGATCCAGAACTTGTGACGGATTTCACATATCGTAGCTTCTATGTTTTGGTGTTTCATCTGGCAGTGGTGATGGAAAACGATCAGTTCTGTCAACGGATGATCAGGTGGCAATATGATGGGACGTCTTGTTGTGTATGGAAGCCAGCTCGCTGCATCGATGCGTCCGCTCACGCGTAAAACACCACTGTCATCAACATATGGCGAAAGTTTGTACAAGGCGCTACCTTTGGCCAGATCTTGTCCGCTTCCGATTTGACTTAGCTCTACAGCATACCTCTCAGTTTGAGCTTGGCGACATAGGACGGTTTCAGCTTCATCAAGTTCAGCAACGGACAAACCATGGTCTTCTTCAGGGTGATGTGTTTGGCGACACCGATTAACAAATCGTACCACCCAGCCGATCGTCCGCTTGAGCCTGATAAAGGAAGAAAATTCTGTGAAGTTAATGAAATGTTCACTTACGACAAGTATCGCCAATTTCGGCTGAAGCTCTTCGACGTCTTCTTCTGCATGACAGCTCACAATGGCAGGGTCAGCTGGCCACATATCCTCATTTTTGGTCAGGAACTCTGGTCCGCTTAACCACCTGGACTCTGGACTGAAGTTGACTTGATAGTTCGGACGCGTGGCTTCATCGGCCACATTGTCCTCGGTAGAGATCCATCTCCAGTTGGATGGCTTACTGGCAGCTAAGATTTCGGCTATGCGGTGAGCCACAAATGGCTTGTAGCGGCGATTTTTCGATTTGATCCAATTTTGTACCACAGTCTTGGAATCACTCCATAGGAAACATCTGGTGATTTCGATAGAGTGCTCATCAACAATCATCTGCATCAGACGGGTTCCCAAAACAGCAGCCTGGAGCTCGAGTCTCGGGATAGTCATCGGCTTAAGCGGTGCACACTTCGTCTTTGCACAAACGAATGCGACCGTTGCCTTACCGTTCGAGTCAATAACTCTCCAGTAAGCTACGGCGGCAAAGGCATCCTCACTCGCATCCACGAAGATATGGAGCTGCACTTGCTTGGGTACAGTTCTGATGAAATAATGACGTGGAATCTGGAACTTGACGACGTGACTTATATTGGAGCACCATTTGCTCCATGCTGCATTAATGTCATCCGGGAGTAGCTCGTCCCAACGTATATCGCGCTTCCAGACTTCGCGCATTAGTAGTTTTGCTCCAATTAAGAAGTGGCAAAGGAAGCCAAGTGGATCAAACACGGACATTGTCATACTCAGCAACTCTCTTTTCGTAGGGCGTCTTTTTCCAGCAACGATTTCAGCATCCACGCGATGAAACTTCAAATGATACCTGAAGGCATCAGTAGAGGGTTGCCAATACATCCCTAGCACCTTCTCTGTTGCTAAGCTGTCTTCAATCGGGCGATCGCACATCACTATCGTAGGCTCCTCACCACCCACCAAAGCATTTATAACGTCTGGCTCGTTTGAAGCGAAGCTGCGTAGCTCAAATCCGGCGTCCTTGTGGATTTCGCGAACTTGTTTTGCAATTCTGATAGCTTCCTCTATTGTGTCGAAGCTGTCCACAAAGTCATCGATGTAGTGGTACTTTAAGATAGCTTTGACAGCTCGGGCTTCATGACCACGATGTTCCAACGCGTTGACGGTTTTTATATATTGAGCTGCGCAAGGCGAACAAGCAGCTCCAAATGTCATGACCATCATCTCGTAGACGTCTGGTGGCTGATCATCATTCCCGTCGCGCCATAGGAACCTCTGGGCACATCTATCCTTTGGCTGGATAAGAACCTGGTGGAACATTTCACGAATGTCCCCACATATAGCGACTGCTCCAATACGGAAGTTAAACAGGACCGATGGCATCGGTTGGTACTGCTGCGGTCCCTTTAGTAAGCACATATTTAGTGAAGTCCCTTCAGTGGTAGCGGCGGCATCGAAAACCAAACGTAGCTTGCCTGGCTTGTTGGGATTTGTCACTGCAAAATGTGGAAGATACCACGTCCTTGGTTCAATGATGGCGGCTTCTGCTGGCGGCAGTTTTCGGGCGTAGTTCTTGGCGATATAACTCCGAATGATGTCATTGTAGGCGACAGCAAACGAGTTATCACGTTGCATTTTACGTTCGATGGCGATTAACCTCTTCTTGGCCATTGCATAGCTATCGGGCAGCTCTACCCGATCGCTCTTCCAAAGAAGTCCTGTTTGGAACCTGCCGTTGATTCTGACAGTAGTAGCTTCCAGGATGTTCTTAGCTCGCAAATCAGCTTCATTTTCCACGACTGGTGCTGGCCGCACTCCGAAGCTCTCTGTGTGGAAGTAATCCTCGACAAGTTCGTGAAGGGCATCCTCGCTGGCGACGCTAGTCATAAGGCACGAAGCACTCGTCGATACTGTTCCTTGGGTGGGACCAAAAACTATCCAACCCAATTCAGTTTTGGAAGCGAATGGCCCTCCAGGTTTCAGCGAAAGCGTTTCAACTGGCAGACCCAAGTGGCAATGGTCCAAGCCTATGAGTAACTTTGGTGTGACGTCTGAATACGGCAGCAATTTTAGACGTTTTATGTCCATAGACATCTCACCGAGATCGCTACAGTTCAGGCTTTGCGTCGGCAACTGAAGGTTCAATACGCTGAAGACATTTCGTAGCATGTGTCTTCTCTTCATGGTGACACCACTAATGTGTAAATTGACCACGATTGAAGGCTCTTGAGTAGCTTTGCCTCCAAACCACCGAACACTTAATTGCTGCTTTTGTCCCTCCAGGCCTAGTTCTTCCGTCAAGCCACGATCGATCATCGTAACAGACGAACCTTCGTCCAATAGTGCATACGCGTCGATTCGCTTCTTTGGTCCATAGAGAGTAACCGGTAAAACACGGAACAGTAGCTTCGATGATTCAGTTGTGTTGACTGCACAGCTGAGGACTTCGCCCACAGCACTAACTTCCCGTTGATCCGACTGTGGGGATGGCGGCCTTTCAACAGTATTGTTCCTGTCTTCGTGTAACAACTTGTGGTGACTCGAACTACACCCATTAACACCACATTGTTTTCGACGGCGACAGTTGCGTGTCATATGTCCCACATCCAAACAGGTGAAACACAATCGACCACGTTTTACTTCGGTCCACCTTTCATGCACATCACAATCCAAAAACTTCTTGCAACTTATGACTTTATGCTGGCCATGGCAAAATGGGCATTTAAAAGAATTATTACGCTGACCATCCGCTGCGTGAAGAACAACCCTTCGTTTTGTTTCTGCTGTTGTACGGCTACAACTGTCTTGGATCGTGGAAATTAAACTTGCGACTGCATTCAACCAATTGCTGAAATCAACAATGGTTGCATACGGCTGTATTGATGCTGCGTAACTGGCCCTTTCTATCCTTTTACTCATCGGAAGCTTGGTTATGAGTTCATCCAATAAGGTAGGGTTAGACAAGTGATGTTGGCCATTGACTGATTGCAAAAATACCGCCAAATTTTTTGTCTTCGTTGCAAATGGCACTAATTTCTCCACAGACGCTTCAGATATAGCAGGAATTTCCCGTATTTGTTGAAGCTGGCTTCGGATCAACTGCTCCGGTCGACCAAAACATAAACGAAGTTGTTCCATCACTGTAACAACGTTTTGCGGATGTATTAGCAGCGACTTGACTACTTCCCGTGCTTCACCCTTCAAACTCTTCTGTAGGCGCATACAATTTTCCAAGTTTGAGTAATTGTACGCTGAAGTAGTCTCATCATACGTTGTCGAAAACATTGGCCAGTCCTCAGAACGTCCATAGAACTCTGGCAAATCTACAATTCTACGCGGCATAGTAAACGAATGCTGCGACGTAAAATTGCTAATTCCATCGGTCGGAGAAAGTCCTGGCTGTGAATGCAACGGCTGAGCTCTCAAATTAATTGGGATATATTCATAGGCAGATGAAATACAATTTGCCTGACTAATATTTGACCTACTAATACCACTAACTGTTGGCAATAACGGAACGTTTATTGGCACTGAACATGTTGGTTGTAACAATGCTTGGCTAGAAACAGTAGCTGTACTTGGTACCGTATATTGGGCAACGGCATATGACGTCGATAGCGGTGGTGTGAACTTAACGTTACTTGACACAAAAGAAACTCCTGATGATGCTGGCTGCTCGTTTTGTAACCTTTCCCTTAGTGCTAAGCACTGCAAATCACTTTCCCGCAACTTCGCTTGTGTGCTTCGCAGTTCACATTCCATTGCACTTAGTTGTTGTAGTACTCGTTCTAAAATATTTTCCTGCTGTGCTGCGACAGCCACAGCAGTATTACTTGCAAAAGTTGGCTTTACTGAAAAAACGCTGGCATCCGATACACTTCTCGATGTGGTGGCAGTGGTGGCGGTGATGACGGCGGCGGTGGTGACGGTGGCGGCGGTGGCGATGGCATCTGCTTCCATCGTGTTCTCCAAAGGCATAGTGGCGGCGATATTTGCCTCTGGATTTAAGCGTGGACTCTTTCTAGGAGGTGTGTGACGCAACATTGGTTTGAAACGACGGCAAAAGGTTTCAGGCTGCTGGCTGCTGGCTGCTTGCTGCTTTGAAGGTCACTCAATGACAGTGCGGAGTCTCATGCAGATTTCGCAATGTATTCACGGCGGCGGAGTCTCGCAGAATGCGAAATAAAAGTTTGTTCCAAATTTGCGGGCAGAGGCTCGAAATGAACAAATTCCATGAATGCGTGTGTGATGTGTGTGTGTTTTATTTCTAAATAAAGGTAGTTAACAATAGTTTTAGTTTTATACAAAATTCTTACCGCAGTTTGCACCTCTGGTCCGCTCGGTTTGGAATCGAAATTGAATTGAAAAAATGAAATGACAGATGCTTTGAGCGCGAAATACCAGGGCTGCATTCCAGGTTTGACTATTTTAACTAAATTAACAACGATTGTTTATTTAGTTACTTTTTGGAATCTGCGACAGCTATTGTTACTAATTTCATGTTGACATTTCACTTTTCATGTGGTAGTGAGTAGTTGTTGTTGGAATCCATGTTTGATTTTAAAAAAAATGAATACGTGAATCCATGACAGTTGGTTTGTTAGTATGAGTGAAAGTCCAGGAGTGCATTCCAAATTCGGCAGTAGTTAACTATTTTTACTACAGCGTTGACAAGCTGTGACAGTTCGAAGGAGGGGAAGTTAACTAAATTAACAAGAGGCAAAAGTGTGGTTCATTTCACTCATACTAACAAAGCAACTGTCATGGATTCACGTATTCATTTTTTTTTTAAATCAAACATGGATTCCAACAACAACTACTCACTACCACATGAAAAGTGAAATGTCAACATGAAATTAGTAACAATAGCTGTCCCAGATTCCAAAAAGTAACTAAATAAACAATCGTTGTTAATTTAGTTAAAATAGTCAAACCTGGAATGCAGCCCAGGAGTGCATTCCAAATTCGGCAGTAGTTAACTATTTTCACTACAGCGTTGACAAGCTGTGACAGTTCGAAGGAGGGGAAGTTAACTAAATTAACAAGAGGCAAAAGTGTGGTTCATTTCACTCATACTAACAAAGCAACTGTCATGGATTCACGTATTAATTTTTTTTTTAAATCAAACATGGATTCCAACAACAACTACTCACTACCACATGAAAAGTGAAATGTCAACATGAAATTAGTAACAATAGCTGTCCCAGATTCCAAAAAGTAACTAAATAAACAATCGTTGTTAATTTAGTTAAAATAGTCAAACCTGGAATGCAGCCCAGAAGAGCAAACTGAAGTTGGTTGCAGCTAAACATTCTACAATACTACGACAAGATGGCGCTCTCAGACGATCTGTTTGTTGACATCATCGTTCTGTTACACAAGTTATACTAGAACCTTATTTATGGAAGCAAAGAAAGTTAAAGCAGAAAAAAAATACAGATATTTGTGGTTTAACAATTCCAGGATTCTAATGAGAAAAGCTGAAAAGGGTAGGGTTGTTGCTATTGGATCATTTCTTGATTTGTCAGCACTGAAAGACTAATTGTCTTTTACTTTACCTAAATATATTTTAGTATGTCTTTTTTAAATATCAATGAAAATCTTTTAAGCAACAACCCAACCACTAATACAATTGTAGATATAAATGATGAAAAATTTGTTTGTAATTCAAATTTGGGCAACTCTTTTTTTGTTGTGCATCAGAATATACGTAGTTTGCGGCAAAATTTTGATTTGTTGGTGTGTAATCTAGAAGCCCTAGTATTCTTACCCGATTTGATATTTGTAAGTGAGATATGGATTTTTAATTGTGAAAAAGAGGATTATAAGATCCCGGGTTATACTTTTTATGCGAACCCAAATGAAACGTATGCTGCAGGTGGAGTGGGAGTTTTTGTTAGCGATTGCCTGGATTCTGGTAACTATGAAATAAATTGTCTTAACTTTTTGAGCGCGGATGTAATTGAATTGTCTTGCAAGTTTTGTGATGATGTTTTTAAATTTGTTTGTGTGTACAGGTTACACCCTTATGATATTCAAGTGTTTTTGAATGAATTTTCAGTGCTAGGGAAGGGCTTGCTACAGAGGATGCCCTCTTGGAGTTTTGCTCCTTTATTTATAAGGCTCTGGATGATAAAAAATGTTGCGCTGGGCTTTTTGTAGACATTACTAAAGCTTTTGACATGGTCAACCACAGAGTTCTACTAAAAAAATTATACTTGGCAGGATTTCGTGGTTTTATACACAGCTGGTTTGAGTCCTACTTAAAGGATAGGACTCAAAAAGTCATTATAGGTAACTTTCCTAGCAGAACGAAAACTATAAACTTAGGTGTGCCTCAGGGGTCAGTACTTGGTCCCATACTGTTCCTTGTTTACATTAACTCCTTACTTAACCAACCATTTATAGGGAAAGTTACAGCTTTCGCAGATGATCTTGGCATTGCATACCGCTCAGATAGTCCCCTAAACTTAAGCGCGGTTATAAATCATGATGTTCACCTTCTGGGATTGTGGTTTTCAGAACACAAACTAGTGGTCAGCAATAAAACTAAATTAATGCACTTTAGTCTAAATATGCAAGAGTCCCCTGCGTTCGAAATTTTATTTCATGCAAACAATTGCGAAAGGTCTAATGTCTCAAATTGTATCTGTGAGGTAGCCCCAAGGACAATGTTGTTTGAACAGGCATCTTGTGACCAGCGCTGTTTTAAAATTGAAACAGTTAATCAGTTTAGATACTTAGGCATAACTTTTGAACAAAATATGAGTTGGTCCAAACACATTTCGATTCTGAAACAATATTTACGATCTGCAGTAGGTACGAAGCTTTTACCGTCTTAAAAAATTTTGTGACAATAAAACTTTAAAAACCGTTTATTATGGAATATTTCAATCGAAATTACAGTACGGAATAACTTGCTGGGGTGGGGCTTACCAAACAAAGATTGAACCATTAATTGTTTTGCAAAAGTGCGCTATAAGGAAAGTATGTGGGGTCAATCGTCTAGCTTCTTCTATAGTTTTGTTCAGAGCATTGAAAATTCTGCCACTGAAACATTTGTACTATTTTAAAGTTTCAAAAATATTTTTTATGAGAGGCGGCTATTTACAAAGCCCTATTTGTAACACTCGTAATTTGCGAAGCAATTCAATTAATGTTGTCGTCATTCCTCCTTTCCGTACAACCCTACTCAAAAACTTTTACTCCGTCGTGTCGTGCAAACTATTCAATAAACTTCCTATAAATATCAGAAGAATAAGATCCTTGTCTCAATTCTTAAAATTTGTAAAAATGTGGCTTCTTGATTTTGATCACGAGGAAATTAAGGTTTTGCTGCCCTATGTTGTCTAAATATGTAGGTACATCAGATATTGTTTTATTGCTGATATATTATATTCTATCTATTTACGTTTTATGCTATCTATTTGCGTTTTCTTTATCTTGTATTGTTAATTAATTGTAAAATTCAGTTTAATTTAATGAAATTTTCTTCTTTCTATAACTAAATAAACAGTTCACCCCACACATTAAAGTTATCTTTTTATGAAGTGACATTATAACTATTTGTTATTATATAAATACAAATGTCACTACCTATTCTTATTTCCATATTGTTATTGTAGATTAACTGTAGATTAAGAAAAAAAAAAAAACAAAGTTTGTGAAATCAAGAATAATGAATAAATAAAATAAAAAAAATAAAACAGGGACCCGAACTTAACAATCTACACGTACGGTTCAAAAATGGACTGTGGAGTAGGTGCGGGTGTTTTTTCGGAGTCTCGAGGTTCAAGCCTCCACTGTTCACTTGCGGAATCGGTCCACATCCCAATAGGAGCAGTCAAAGCAAAAATTTCCGAAGAATACCTATCGAAAGCCAATCTCAGATGGAATAGGCTAACAAATTGCATCATATCCAGAAGGATGTGGCCAAATTATAGCAGGGAAAAAACAACCCACCTTCTGAATAAAACACGTAAAGATATAGCCAGGATAATCGCGATAACCACAGGCCACTGGCCTATAGGGGACCAATGCATTCAGATTAGGCATCCCACATAATACCCACTGTCGTAGTTGTAACGACGCAACCGAAAAAGAAACCATCATTCATTACCTCTGCTCCTGTCCGGCACTAGCTAGGACTAGACAGCGAACTCTGGGTAAACCCTTCTTCACATCCCTCGAGGAAGTTTCGAAGAATAACATCAAAGAACTTATAACCTTTTTGAACTCCACAGGTTGGATCTAAAATCTCCACTTCGACAAACTTTAACAACCAGGTCAAATGAGTTGTGGTAACAAAACGGCACTTAGTGCTACTTGGGTTTTCTAGTAAACCGCCACACCTACCTACCTACCTACGTCTGTCGCAAATGCTTCTATCTATCGTGGGAATCTATTCGGATCGTTTAAGCTTCGATGTTAAGTCCGGTAATTGGGGTGTAGTAGTCCCTCGGTTATGTCTGTAGCTTCATTGAGCAGTAAAGCGATTCTATATAGTTTTAACCTCGGTTAGGACTTCGTATTCTGATCGCAACTCAAAAGAATTAGAGTCCTGTTGGAATTTGGAAATTTTTTTTTATTTGTTTTGCTTCTCGCTTTTCAGGTCGTTTTGTACCTTCTCGATTCAGTTACATCCCTATGAATACTCAAGAAGACGATGACATCTCTTCTAAACGTGCTGCAGGCAAACCTGCACCGCGCTATGGGTGCCTCGGACACCTATAGCCAACGATGTGCCGAAGGGAACATCGCTCTCGGACTAATCCAGGAGCCATGGGCAACAGAGGGGAAGATATTTGGTTTAAATAGTAAGACCAGAGAGCTCATCTTCGCCCGAGGAAATTTTAGACCAAGGGCAGCTCTTCTTGTTGCGAAAGATATAAAATTCTCTCCAATTCCAGGCTTTATCACCAGAGACCTGGTGGCGATCCTCATAGAACGCCACAACGGCCGAGAAATACAAAAAATTGTATGTGCATCAGTACTGTCGGAACCAGCAACTACAAATAATCATCGGATGCGATGCCAACGCACACAATGAAGTTTGGGGCAGCCGAGATACGAATAAAAGAGGTGAGTCTTTACTAGAATACCTGTATAGCAATAACTTAGTTGTACTAAATAAGGGCAACAAGCCCACGTTCAGAAACGTCATCAGAGAGGAAGTTTTAGATCTTACCCTTTCATCTCCTTTTGTACAAAATATTGTTGAAGACTGGCATGTGTCCGGCGAGGCATCTTTATCTGATCATATGCATATAAGATTCAAACTAAGATGCAACACCGAACATGCGCCGGTTCGATACGACAACAAACTCACAAACTGGAGAACCTATCGCGAAAATCTAGCGATCAAATGTGACATGCTTCCAGAAAAACCCGTACGCATAAGCGACGCGGAAGATGCACAATATCAACTAAACGACATTATTATCTCATCCTTCACAAATAGCTGCAAGGTGAAACGTACTGTAGTAAAAAGGTGCGCTCCATGGTGGAACGAAAGCCTTGAAATTCTTCGTAAAAGAGTGCGAAAACTTTTTAATAAAGCAAAACGCACCGGAGAGTGGGACCAATACCGATCCCTTCTCACCCAATACAACTTAGAGTTGCGTAGATCTAAAAGAGCCTCTTGGCGCAAGTACTGTGAAAAACTCGAAGAGTTTCCAGCAGTGGCGCGTCTTCAGAAGGCACTGTCAAAAGATCAAACTAACGGCATGGGATTGTTAGTCAAATCGGACGGCACAATCACACGCGACCGGGAAGATACGCTGATCACACTTCTTCAAGTCCACTTCCCCGGCTCCATTATCACGAGTGGGCCCCATGAACAAAATTATGAGGACTCACCCCCCAGAAATTTAAACAGAATTAACAGTTTATCCGGCAGACTTTTCACCCCGGACAAGGTTAAATGGGCCATAAACTCATTCAAACCATTCAAGGCACCAGGTACAGACGGTATCTTCCCAGCCCTTATTCAAAAGGGTATGGACTTCTTTTTATCGACCATGATTGCCTTATTTAGGTTCAGTTTCAACTGGGGCTATATACCACAATCCTGGCGGGAGGTAAACGTGGTATTTATCAGCACACCTCTGCACCCCTGTCAATATGCCTACCAGAAAGGCAAATCCACTGAAGGCGCTCTTTTGAATATAACAACTCAAATAAAACGCGCATATCAGAGCAAAGAAGTCGCCCTATGCGCCTTCCTAGACATAGAGGGTGCTTTTGACAATACTGGATATAATTCCATATCAAATGCTTTGACACACAGAAACATAGATCACCCTACTATTAGATGGATCAAAGCGATGCTTTGTCGGAGAATAACTGCCTCGTCAGCACTCACTTCAGTATCAGTAACAGCCGTAAAAGGCTGCCCTCAGGGAGGAGTACTCTCACCCTTACTATGGTCCTTGGTTATCGATAACCTACTTCAAGACCTTAACAACGCAGGCTTCAACATAGTTGGATACGCCGATGACCTCGTCATCATCATTAGGGGCAAGGAACCAAACGACGTTACTACGCGCATGCAAAATGCCCTTAAGATAGTCTTAGACTGGTGTAGGAAAGAAAATCTTTCTATTAATCCCAGCAAGGCTGTCATAGTTCCTTTTACGAAAAGAAGAAATTTAAATCTAAACCAAATTTCGATCAATGACACTGTCATTGAGTATTCCAACGAAGTCAGATATCTTGGAGTGATCCTGGATAAAAGACTAAGCTGGAACTCCCACATAAACAACAAAATCCAAAAAGCAACAAAAGCTTTCTGGGCCTGCCGCAGCATGTATGGTAGAACCTGGGGGATCTCTCCAAAAATCACACACTGGATCTACACAGTCATAGTCAGACCCATTATAACATACGCCTCGATAGTATGGTGGAACAAAGCCACACAAAAAACAGCCATAAAGAAGCTTAATAAGGTACAACGGCTCGCGTGTCTGGGCGCTTCAGGAGCCATGCGTACCTGTCCCACTGCGGCTATAGAAGCCTTAATAGGACTAACACCCCTCCACATTCACATCAAAAAAGTGGCAATAAACAGCTCTGCAAGTCTGATGCAAGCGAAAGAGTTAAATATTAACGAACATCCAGAACTTATGGAACTACTTTCCAAAATTCCAGAACTTGAGATGATCTGTGCGGTTACAGACCGCCTACCTAAGACACTATGCTTCAACAAACTTTTCTCCACAGAAATCACAAATAGGGAAGCATGGGTTAGCAATAACCCACCAAATTGCCAAAACGGCCTAAAGTGGTATACGGATGGTTCCAAAATGGACTCGGGGGTAGGAGCTGGTATTTACGGACCAAATCGAAATGTCTCAATACCAATGGGAAAAAGTCCCAGTGTATTTCAGGCAGAGCTCCATGCCATCAAAGAATGCGCAAACCTCATACAAAACTCAGGTATAAAAGGCGCAAACATCCATATATTCACGGACAGTCAATCAGCTATAAAAGCCCTTAGCTCACCAACTATTGACTCCAAATCAGTACTACACTGCTTCAATTCCCTCCAAACACTTAGTACCAGGAACAAAACCAGTTTATGGTGGGTCCCCGGCCACAAGGGGATTGAAGGAAACGAAAAAGCTGATGAACTAGCCAGAAAAGGCTCGGAAACCCCATTTGTAGGACCTGAACCCTTCTGTACAATCCCCAAATCAGCTACAAATTCTGCTATAAACAGCTGGGAACGTAACAAAAACATTTCCTATTGGGAGAACATCCCAGGTCTTAGACAGGCCAAAAAAGCTATACAGCCTTTCAAAAACGATGCCAAAAAGTTGCTAAATCTAAGCAGGCACGATATCAAAAATTTAGTAGGTTACCTAACAGGTCACCACGGTCTGCGATATCACCTAAACAAATTGCACTTGGTCGACTCACCGGAGTGCCGACTATGTCTCGAGGAAGACGAAACAGCTGAGCATATCATATGTGAATGCCCGGCTCTCTATGGTATTAGAAGGAAATCATTTTTCAGGGAAGTAATAAGTACCGAAGAATTAAGAAAATCCTCTGCTGAATGCATCATCAGCTACATTAGGAAGGTAGAGGCGCTACTAACCTAAACATAAACCTGACAATTTTTAAGCACAGTAGATCTTTTAGGTCAACGTGCATCACATCGCTCTGGCGAGTCAGTTTAAACAAAAAAAAAAAAATGTAGTATATGATTGTAGATACAACTAAGCACAACCTCATATTTAGATATAGGAAGATTTGTTATTGCAAATCCTTTATTTTAAGATTTATAGAAAATTTTTTTTTATACGTTTCCAATTGAAACAACCTCAATTTTAATTATTTATTACCCAATCGAGTCAGTTTATACCCAATATGTTTATACCCAGTACAAGTCAGACAGGGAACTTACGCCTGAATCCTTCTCGCGATTCTCAGAGTAGTAGAAACCCCGATCAGAGCCTTACCAGTCACGGCAACTCGGGGGAACCAGTAAGTGATGCAACCGATATTCCGCGCATTGGAGATCCGACAGGTAACATGGTGTTCCAGCGACAACCAGGTTCTTCATCTTCGGATCCGGGCAACGCGGCTCCGCCTATAGAGAACACACCTTTCGGAACGTATGTGCAAGAGGTAATTTCGGCTACCGTCGGCATCAACTGAACGGATGAGCTCCGCTTCATTCGTCAGGAGCTAGAAAAGAATAGAGTAGCGATGCGTCAGGAAGTAGCTACTCTCGTGCGCGAAGCCTTATCGAATCTCCCAACTCTGGGAAGCCCTAATCCCATCCCGGGAATTCCAACCGCGACAGTTCCGTCTCAATTGGTATGCGAACCTAGCAGGCAACCCGAGATAATATTCAGACCTAATCCACCACCACAGATAAGTCATCACCCGGAAGAGCCAGCGGTATACCCCGTAAACATGTGCCGCAGCGCCAACGTGAACAATTTCCTATCTCAACTGGGAAACTTGAATCTTAACGATGCTTCTTCCCCACCAGTTCAGCTGTTCGATCCCTGAACTACCATAAGTGGGGGATCAAATTCGACAACAAGAGAATGTTGGTCGACGACTCCCTCTTTCATTTAGGAAGACTTAAGGAGTCGTACAACGTGAGTTGGTGTGAGATAGTTCGTAACTTCCATCATTTTGTAGACTGTCAAGTCGAGACATGGTTTTGGACCTTCATCAAAGGCAACCCTAACGCCAACTGGTCCGCTCTTCGACTCACACTCATAGAACAATACCGTAGTCTGGAGACAGACTTTGAAATTTCGAGGCAGCTATCTTCGAGAAAGCAAGCAGCTAACGAGAGCTTTGATGAGTACTATGGAGACTTACTTCAGCTTAACGCTAGGCTAAGATTTCCTAAAGCTACTCGAGAACTCATAGAAGTGATAAAACAAAATGTGAACCGGAAAATCGGGGAACATTTACTCACGTTCAATACACATAGCATTCCAGAGATGGTATATGTATGTCGTAGTATTGAAAAATTTCTGAAAGAGTCAGACCCTCAGCGACCGAGGCTTTCAGCCCCAGTATCTTTTCGGCGGAACATTAGTGAGCTTGACGAAGACTTGGAGCAATTCTCCGCGTCAACGTCGCAAGCGCAAGTAGAAGCCCTGGCTTATCGGCAAAGGGACCGGAGCGGATTGAGGTGTTGGAATTGTAGGGAACCAGGTCATACCTTCTTTGACTGTCCCGTACCTCAACGCGCTCCATTTTGCTATAAGTGCGGGCGTGATAACACCGTGACACCGAATTGTCCCACATGTTCGGGAAACTCGCAACAGAGAAACTCTCGTAGCGGAGGGAGCGGCTCCCAGAACCACGGACCGGTGAACCAATAGATATACAACCCCAGACAGTACCTACCACCATTTTAAGATGCCCCGCCGATTCCGGCAGCGCGATATACCTTACTAAAGACGAACCCATTGTAAATATTCATACACATAAACCAATCGACCAGCGTTGGTCGGAATATAATAAAGCTAGAAACCGCATTTTCGGGCAATACTTACCCCCTCCGAAGATTCAGAAGATTAGAAAGCGTTTTGAATGCAAAAGGAATTTGTACCGAGCTATTGCGGCTACCACCCTTCAATGTTCTAATAACGACCCGCGTCCGTACGCGTCCGTTCAATTATTCGGAAAGGAATGGATCGGCCTACTCGACAGTGGTGCGTGCATCAGCTGCTTAGGCGCTGGCAGTTTAGATTTCTTACAAGCCAACAATATTCCATTTAAAAAGTTTTCCTCAGCAGTCACAACCGCTGACGGTAGGGCCCAAGAAATTGTCGGGATAGTCAATGCTCAGATAGTGTATGGAAATAAGCCAGAAGAAATTACCCTCTATATTGTTCCATCGTTATCCAAGGAACTATACCTTGGTATCGACTTTTGGAAAGTTTTCGAGATAGCTCCGAACGTTATCCGGCCTAGAGGAACATACGATAGATACCGGGGACTCGTCGCCAATAAAAAGGCGTCATTACCCCGTATCTCCACCGGTCGAAGCACTCATATACGCGCAGTTGGACAGGATGCTGGCCATGGACGTGATTGAGGAAAGCTCGAGCTTATGGGATTTGGCAGATGAGAGTAAGCTGAAGGCGAGTGAAGCAATGCAGGTGAGGAACTAGTGGGCTAGTGAGATACGCTTTAATTTTAGGGGCCGTCGTAAATTGAGCGGCACGATGGCCAAGGACACCGATGTTCGATCAGTTGTGGGTTGGGCGAGCTCTTGGAGATAAACATAATCTCCATTCCAACCCAACAGGATAGCAAAATGTGTACTACCGGTTTTTGAATAGCTTAACTCGGGCCCAGCGGATTTTTGTTTTTAGACGGTTTTGGTTACTTCGGTTTTTTTTCAGGCATGTACAAAAATTGTAACCCAGTTCAGAGCATATGGCAAGTTCCACACCCACCGTTGAGCTAGTGCGGGGGGTAGATCATGCCTGAGCCTTAAGCGTGTGGACACCCCTTCTATCAGTCTGCCCGGACTGACCCTAAGGTGCCTGTGGCCTGAGGTTATATGGGGAGAGAGAGATACTTTTGGAAATTTTAGGGATCCGTCCAACTTCTTCGCGCTTCATTTATCATTTACTGAACGGTACGCGTTATAGGTTTTCATCTTTCAGTTCTTCCTGTGGCGGCCTGTCATTTGTGTGAGCGATTGTCACAGGTGACGTCTCAGTGGATAACCTCGAGCTTTCCATTAGCCGTACTTCATCTTTTACATATCTTTAATCTTTTATGAGTTCTTTTCCACATTGGTCTTTTTTCTACTTCCATGTAAAAACACCTATTCGTTACAAGATAGTACACCTACAGCGACAGTGCAGAGCTACCCATACAGGCTAGTTGCCCGCATTGCAGTGCTAGGAGTCGTAATGACGGGGCATCGGACCATCCAGCGGATGACTCTTCTCAAAGTTATCAGTGTGTAAACGTGTAAGAACTAACTTCGCGGGGGCAGAAGTTGGATTCTGGAAACGACGCCCCCAGGACCACAATTCAAGTTTTCCAAACCAAACGAGGTAATAAGAGTTTAACAGTGGAAGCCCATATCGGCCAGAAAAAGTATGTGGCCACCATCGACACCGGTGCCACCGCTTCCATTATAATGAGGGACATCGTTCGCCAATCATGGCTGCACAACACCAGCAGCTACTGTCAAAAAACAGCAACTGGAGCAACGGCAAAGGTGTATGGAGAAGTACTGCTAACAATAAATCTTGAGGGTTTAGTCTTCTTCCATACCTTCCTAGTGGCCGATATATGTGACGAAGGCATCATCGGAATCGACTTTATGAAGGCGCATGATGTAGTACTGGACATCGGCTTGCAAGTTGTAGTGATTCAATGCAGTCACACTGAACACGAAGAACCATTACGTAACATTGTATCGCCCTAGATAGCATAGATTGTCAAGTGGCATTCGATCGGTATCCACAGTGATTCCTGCTACGTGGAGGTTCATACGAGTTCATGTGTTTGTTATTGTTTACACTTTGTACATCGCTCCCACCATGCACTATGTGGGACAAAGGGATCAAATTTAGTTTATTAAGCTGTTTGATTGCTTAGGATAAGTAATAAGAATTTTGTATAAATAGGAATGAAGTTAATTAATAAAGACAGTCTTGAATACTCGATTGACTCCGGATTAATTGCGGCATTTTTGCCTTGGTATTTAGCGAGCTGCGCTTTATACAGCAACACAAAGCGTGCTACGCTAAAATAGCTTAGGGCACCACCAAAGGGCAAACCTTACAAATTGCTAAAATACAGGAACGTCGAGATTCCCATGATTTACGGCTCTAAGGACAGTCATGAGAGAAGACGAGATATTACCACCTTCTTCAGAAACACTTATTTGGACAAAGCTGGAATGTGATCCTGGGAGCCACCGATCCTATTAATTGAGCCCGATCCAGAAAACTATTATCAAAACTACGTCGTTGGAAATATGCTTGTAGAACCTAAAAACAACATGGTTCCCGTACGAGTCCTAAATGTCGAACATAGCAGCCTGAAACTGAAGCAAGGGGAAGTGGTCGGTCGCTAAGTGCGTACCAATTACTGCGGTCACAAAATTATCCAATGAGTGTCCTACCAAACCTCTTACATCCACGGAAATGGCAGAGATAAAAAGAAATATATTTGGACAGTGTGAGCTGAATCAGGAACAGCAAGGCATGGCGGGGGACCTAATCAACGAGTTCGCTGATATATTTGCTTCGCAGAGCGGCGAGTATGGTCGGACACATCTCGTACAACACCGAATCGACACAGGAGACGCAAGATCTATTCGTCAGCCTCCCAGACGACTACCATTGGCTAAGAAGTCGGTGGTTGCACAAATGGTGTCGACGATGGAAAAGGAAGGGCTGATTAATAGTTCGAAAAGTCCATGTTCGTCACCGGTTGTTCTGGTCAAGAAGAAAGACGGCAGCACGAGATTCTGTGTGGTCTATCGTCAGCTGAACAACGTCACCAAAAAGGATAGCTAACCTCTGCCAAGGATTGACGATACCCTCGATTAGGGTTACCATACGTCAGGATTTGGCCTGACGCGTCAGGCTTTTAGACTCTCTGTCAGGCTCAGGCCAGGCCTCACGCTTTGTCAGGCTTTTTTAATTTTTTGTTGATTTATTTACATCAATAGATCATTTTGGAATGCTTTCATTTATATTTGTTCAGTAAAAGAGACAATACTATTAACGAAATGACAGCAGTCACATATGCAGCAATTCAATTCCCAATTTATTATATACACAACCTACCATTCGATCTGGGGCGTTGGTAACCTTACGTAAGTCACAAAACAATGGTCAGTATCACTCAAATGCTTTTTGGGTGCAATTGTCAAATGATAATTCTTTTGATTCTGTATTTGAAAGTATAGCATTTTCAAAAGAATACAATATAACACTAAAAGATTCCTATATTTTTTAACAATACATCTGGGCCAGTGGTTTCTTTTTAAATCATTGGTTATTTTGACAGTGACAGCTGTTTCCCGCTCGAAATCACAGAAAGTCAATAATATCATACATCCGCGGAACGAAATGTGTCACTTTGCGCTTGAACAACGTTGGGGGCAAAATAATCCTATACGATTAATCTTTGACCAAAGACTCGTATTAGGTTATGGTTCACAGTCACTTTGTGATTGTTTTTCCATAAGTCTCGGTAAACATCGAGTAAATAGTGCGTCTAGGCAGATGTGGTGGTTCGTCTACTGATGAGCCCACCCAGGCACCCACCACATCGGGGCGAAACGCATTTGGAGTTGAGGCCACTTAAATGTTTTTTATAATATTTAATGCTTACTCCACAATCTTTATTCATTTCTTGAATTATTAATTCTTGACTTGAAACATTTTTGGTATTCAACATTGGGAAATATTGAAAACTTATTTCCAAAATGAGTGCTGTGTAGCCCAAACAGTGCGTTTTTTGAAAATAAGTTTTGGCTGAAATGAAGCGCCTGCTGTACGCAAATTTGTGCAAAAAGTTCGTGAAATTGGTATGCTATTGGACAACACTCATGGTCCCCGTCGTCGTACGGTGGTGCGTACAGGTGAGAATGTGACTGCTAGCTGTAGCCGAGAGTGTGAGACTCAATTCACGAACGTCAACTCGAACTCGCCATCGATCTCAACAGCTCAACATTTCACTCATTAACCTGAGAAGAATTCTGCACATTATTCGCTTAAAAGGTCCAATTGACTCAGCAATTGAAGGCACACGACCATCCGCTTCCTTATCGCTTCGCAGTTTGGGCCTTACAGCAGCTTGAATTGGACAACGATTTTGGGCGAAAAATCATTTTTTCTGACGGGGCGCATTTTCATCTCGGCGGCTACGTTAACAAACAAAATTGCCGCATCTGGGGCTCGGAAAACCCGCCGAGAAGCCAATGCATCCAGAGAGTGACATTTTGGTGCGGATTGTGATGTGCACTTTTCTGTTTATAAATGCATAAAAAGTGGTTTGTTCGCATTTCATCAATTCGTACGTTCGTTCCCATGTGAATGGTCCTTTACTAATAAAGCCATAATACCTACATGGAACAAATTTAATTTTGCTCATTTTATTGCATTTTTAAAAATAAACTTATATTAGGTTCACCCTTCTACCATAAATTGAAAAAATTTTCCAGCCAACCGCATATTATTATTTTTTTTTTTTTTTGAAAAAACATAAGATAGGTAGACAATACGTTTAATATTTTGAATATTGGAAAACCGATCCTACGGAAATAAAAAAAAAATTGTAAGTGGATTTTTGCAATCTCTTCTCAAAATGCCATAAGCATAACAAATAATTTTCTCTCTTGCAACCGAACAATGGACAAAAAAAAAAGAAATAAACTTAATTTAGACTCAGTGAAAGCAAAGAATATTTTAAAAAAATCTAAGAAACCAGAAGTTCTAAATCAAATATATGCAACTGAGAGATATAAAAAATGTCAGGCTTTTTGCTCCATAATCAGTGCTTTTCTCTCCTAACTGTCCGGCTTTTCGATTTTTGTGATGGTAACCCTACCCTGGATACACTATCCGGCGAAAAATGGTTTTCCACCATTGATTTGAAGAGTGGCTACTGGCAAGTGCAGATCCATCCCGAAGCCCGCGAGAAAACAGCTTTTATAGCAGGAAACGGACACTGGCAATTCACAGTAATGCCATTTGTGCAATGCTCCAGCCACCTTTGAACGGCTGATGGAGCGCGTTTTGCTGGGACTGACGTATAAAACCTGTTTGGTGTACCTAGATGATGTTATCGTGGTGTGAAAAACGTTTGAAGAACATCGAGATAACTTGAAGGAAGTGTTCCAGAGACTGCGAAGCGCGCAATTGAAGCTGAACCCGAAAAAGTGTGCTATTTTTAGACCAGAAGTTAAGTATCTCGGGCACATCATCTCTTCCGAAGGAGTCAGGACTGATCCAGAGAAAGTCGATGCAGTGAAAAACTGGCCGGTTCCCAAAGACAAACATCAACTGAGGAGCTTCCTGGGACTTGCGACCTATTACAGACGGTTTGTGAAGGACTTTGCCGGGATTGCCAAGAGCTTGCATCAACTGAGAGAAAAAGGAAAACAATTCAAATGGTCAGGTTAGTGCGAAAATAGCTTTGAAAAACTTAAGCAGCAACCATGATGGAGCAGCGTTCCCTCCTTTTTGGTTGGGCAGAGTTCTCATATCAGTGAAAAATAGTACTCAAATGGGCCCCAAGGTAGTACGTCCCAGAATGCACCTTAAGTGTACTTTCCAGTTATTTGTTTAAAAGTGGTAAAACTTCCCATTTCTATCAGTCTCCGCAATCATGCTGATATTGACAGACAAATTTGATCAAATGGACTGATATGTTTTAGTGAAGTTTTTCAAAAGCTATAATTCCAATTAATGTGACTATGTATATGTACCTATATAATTTTTTCTTAAAATTGATTCCTAGAAAATTCGATTTTAATTTCCCAATAGAAATTGTCAGGGGTAATCCAACTTGCCTGAGAATCGCTGTTATTTCTTACTTTTATAAATTCACAAACAAATTAAGGCGAAGTTAGTTGTCATTTATTTCATAACAATATGCTGTTTCGCAAAGCGCGCTATCTCTGATTCTTAAACATCAAATAAATTTCTATGAAAATAAAACCATATTTCACAGATTTCTTTTTAACAATTTTGAAAAGTTAACAAAGTGCGAAATACGAAAAGTAAACATTGCACAAATAGCACAAACATAGAAGTTACTACCCCAATAGTATGAAATTGCTTCAAAAAGGCAGTGGGCAGATTCAGCAGCCAATTCTTGGGCTTTGGCGATACTTTGACTAAGTAAGTCCCAGTGTATATAGAGTCAATTTCGTTTCAGTTAAATAGTTGAAAATCGAAGAAATCCTCATAATTCCTGATAGTTTTATGTAATGGAGCTTACTCTAGTCAAGTCTTTTAGCTTGAGCATAATTTTAGCCTCATTAATAAATAGATAAAATTCTATTGAGTATGTTACATACGGCCATATTATTCACTCACTTTAATCCGGATTAAAACTTACACCCGGGTTAAAGTGAGTTTAACCCAAAAAATAAACCCAAGTCCATAATATTCACTCGTTAAACCCGACCATAAACCCACTTTTTTAAACTTGTCAGCGTTTAATCCGATTTAATTTAAACTGCACTCGGGAGACCAGTTTAAGTACTTTAACTCGGGTTAAAACTCAATTTCATAATATTCACTCTCTTTGTTTAGGTCACATTTTTGACATTTCTTCGCTCGCAGGAGGCAGAAAATAAAAAAGTGAAGTGAATTTTAAAAAAAATATCAAGACGCTGAAAATAAAAATGGATTTCATTCATTAACGAAATGTTGATGTCTTCATCGTCAGAGGATGAATTTATTGGAGAACTGATGGAACAGCAGATGGTGAGTCAACATCGTCCTAGTCGTCGCATGTATCGAATGCACAAGCGGGCTTGCGTCAACGATTACGATGACGTGGATTTCCGGAAATATTTCCGGCTGAAAAAAGAGGCATTTTGGAGGCTACATTCGATGATTCGACAGGAATTGGATGGTGATGAACGTCGGTATGTTGTTTATTATCTACATATGGTTATCGGTTTATTTAGTTTCTTTTCATTTTAGGTCTCGAGAGCTTTCAGCCGAACATAAGCTGTTGGCTGTGTTGCGTCTGTTTGTATTTTAGATGTCCACCAAGAATTGGAAAACGGTGTATATGGCGATTATGTCATTGTTGCCGATAGTGGCTATGCGAATTCATTCTATCTTTGCACACCATTCACACGTCATGGAACTTGGATCAACTCACGGTTGCAGAGAAGCGATATCAAAAATCAATATTGACTACGCGTAACGTCGTCGAACGCCAATATGGGGTTTTAAAGCGCCGCTTCCCAATTTTGGTAACGGGGATACAACTTCATCCACTCGATTTGGTGCAGAAAGTGATTACAGTGTGCTGCATGCTTCACAATTTGTGCATTGATTTCAACGACGTGGATACAGACGATTTGCCGCTACCACAAAACTTGAATGAGGAACTTTTAAATGAAATCGAACCACATCCACCACTACCCTCAACACCACCGGAAACCCGTCCTCATGATCGTCCTAGTCGTGTTGTTCGTCGGCCAATCGCACGCGAGGTAATCGTAAATGTGTTTGCTGATCGACTGGCAGGAGGGTTTCGCTTTCAAAATGCATCCCAACGAAGACAACGGCGAGAACAACATGATCGGGAATAACAACATCAAGAACAGCACCAACAATAGCATAGGTATCGATAATACAAAATATGTGCTTTTGTTCATTGCTTTTTATTTAAAAGCTTTTTAAATTTAGTATGTATACTATTATTATTAATTTATTAAATAAGGAAAAATCCAAATCTCATCCATTCGTCTTCTTCTTCTTCAACGTCGACGGGCGACAGTGTGCAGAGACATTCATAATTTTCATACATATCGTCTGTATCGACATGGGCCACATCATCGGCACTTTCAACGAAATGTGACAAACAACAAAAAACAAATGTCATTTTATGTGAAATTTGACATTACGTAGGTTTAAATCGGATTAAAAATCGGTTTAAACCGTTTTAAATCCGGGTTAAATGAATCTTTAATCCAGCGGGTTTAAAGCATGTTTTTGAGTGAATATTATGGACATAGGTTTAAATTGTCGGGTTTAAAAAATGCGGATTAATGGTCGGGTGTAAAATTAACTTAAACCCGATTTACACCCGGAGTGAATAATATGGCCGATAATGTTCTTAAAAAAATATAATATAATATTAGAATTACGCAGCTTATGGTCATAGTTTAAACTGCACCAAAATATGCAGACACCCGAAAATTAACATTGGCTACACAGACACAGTCCTTGATAATATAAATTTTATCAGCTTCTTTGCTTACATACGGTTTGAGTTTTTAATTAATATTAAATTATTGGTTCAGGTCTCACAATTTGATTTCAATTTTAAATTGACAGCTATTTTTATAATTTTTGTTCTCCTACAAAACGCTTTTTTGATTTTGTGCTATAATTGGGCACTCTCTATTGTATGAAATTGACAGTTCATACTAAAATTGTATGGGAAAAGTGAAAAGGTGCTAATAAGTAATTAAGTACCCTTGAAGTGTCGGGTTTAGGAAACAAAATTATGTACATAAATTCAAAAAAATTTATTATGTTTATGTTATGAAATAGTAGTACGCTACGGCTTCAAAGTAGTATCGTACTCAGTTCGTAAAAATGTACTCAAAATGAGCAAAATACTACAATTGTAGCACGGGAGGGAACGCTGTGATGGAGTATCTGGAGGCCACTTGGGAATAAATAAAACGCTCGAAAAGGTGGATCCACTCAAGGGATGATGTAGAAAACTGGTGCAGAAAGTGCGTAACGTGTGCGGCCAGCAAAGGTCCGAGAGTGAAAACTCAAGGCAAAATGCACCAATACAATGCTGGAGCCCCTTTCGAAAGAATTGCAGTTGATATTGCCGGACCGGGAGTTGGCAACGCGGACATTTGACAGCCTAAACGCACGTAAAATCGCTCGTCCAAGTTAAACTTGATTTTATAATATTTTTGTCACTAAATCATTACCTCAAAGGGCGGTTCAAGATTCTTGGTGAGTCAGTTCAATTTAAAGTAGGGGGAATGCGGGAGACTTGATCATATGGGAGACTTGAGACACTCTCAATAACTCACTTAAATTAGATTCAAATCCAATGAGTTCAAATGTATGTGATGCAGAAAGTGGTGCGCTACTTGCATACAAAAGGAATTCTAAATCGTCCGTTCACTTTGTTTGCTGGAGGAAAAAAGGTGTTTTTCAGTACGAAAACTTAAAAAAAATTATATTTGTATTTTCTCAATAAAATTTATGTGGAACATGGTTAGTAAATAATATTGATGTTACCTAATAATATTGATATTTGACTTTGTAAATATTAGCATAAAACCATGCTGGCATGTATTTTACAAAAGTTATAAATGTTATTTTGTTAAAAAATGTGAACGGGAGACTTGAGACAGTTTCTGAAGGGAGAGTTGATCAGTGGTTTAATGCCTAAGTGATATGGTAATTTATAAAAAATTAAGTTATTTATAAATTTTTGTTTTGTTTCGGAAGTCCATTTAGTTTTTTTACCTTTATTTTATGTTAGAAAACTGAATTACTTAGTTTTTTTTATATACTATAAACGTTTCTAACATTTTGTTATAATTCTTTTATTTTTTTATTTTAAAACATTAAACATAAATTTTTGTTAGTTGATAATACCACAAAAACAATCAAAAATAGTTCTTTTCAGAATGAAAGTGGTTAAATGAGTTGTTTTATTGTTTTGCTTGTAGAATTTGAGTATGTTCAAGTCTCCCCAAAGGGGTGTTCAAGGCTGTGGGGGAGACTTGAGCCGAAAATCTGTTTTAAAACATTTGGCATTTGTCAAAAATCTCTTGTGTTTATTTTAGGTTTATGAGACTTTTCTTAAAATAGATAAATGTAGCTAGAAAATAATGCATTAAATAGGTGGCTGCGGTTAATAAAAAAAATTTGATGAACGATTTAACAAAAAGTGGCTCAAGTCTCCCGCATTCCCCCTACCTATCTACTTCGTAATTTGCAATGGTTCGGGGTATACGGAGAACGCCACCGAAAATGTCCAACAACAATGCGCAAGCGAGTGGCAGCAAGCGGCGCATTTTCGAAACGTCACCAGAGGAAGAGCAAACTGCTACACCCGCTGCTACCAATCAAACGGCGGTTGGCAATATGTCAATTGGGGACCTAAAATCCCTTATAGTGGGTTCCATGGCATCTTTGCTCGATGACAGACTTAAAAATCTTGCAACTAAAGCTGATGTTGAAGGAGTCTCCGTAGAACTCCAAGCAATACAAAAGGACAACACAATACTGCGACACAAATTGCAGCTTATGGGAGCTTCTTACGCATCATTGGAACGAAAAGTAGAGATGTTAGAGAGAAGGTCGATAGAGAGCAATGTTGTAGTGCATTTATGCCTGTGGAGACTGGCGTCTTACCAGAGGACAAAGCTAAAAGTCTAAAATAATTTAATTATAAAAAACAACTATTTAATGTATTTTTTTAATTATTTCTCTATGAGAAAGTTTACAATACGACCGCACTCTTAGAACTAAACTTAACATAGCCAAGCCAGAGATAATGATGCTCCGTTTATCCGCTGCTTGGCTGAATGTGCAGCGTGCAGACACTGTTGATATGCTTTGGTATGCTGGGACTGTTGTTATGTTGATGCTGTTGCTATGCAGCCGCTGTTATGTAATCTATTTCGCTCTAGTCGCTATTTCGGTGAATTCGTCCTCGGCTTCGTTAATTAGTACAGCAGCGTTTGCTATGTTAACATTTAATATTACAACTAATTATACAATTAAAAAAAAATAAATAAATAACAAAACATATTTTTCATTAAACAGAAAGAAAATTAATACGCAAATTAAATTTTTGTATTTACAATATTGATAATATTTAAACCAAATAGAAAATCCAGGTTTTTAAATAATTTCTGCATTTTATCCAAACTAAATGTTTCATGATACATATAAATATTTCCTAAAGTTGCTAAGTAAATAATGGTTAGACTGTTAGAGTGTCTTGATTCGAATTGAGTTAAAAAATGTGGCATGTGTTGATTTATAATAGTTTGTCGTTTGTTTACGGTCTGGATTAGTTTAATACGTCGTGTCAGTTTAAAAATTGGAACCATGATTATTAATAGTCTACCTATTGATCTTAGGCTTAATTGTCATAAAGGCACAAACTATTAACACTAAACACTATTACCTAAGGTTGCTTTTATGTACCTTTCTATTATCAATAAGAACCGTGGTCCCAAGGTCCTTTTGGACAATTTTTTCTATAAAAAGCTTCCTGAATTTATTCCCAATCCGTTTGTTTGTACGCACAAATACTTTTTCACCTTCTCTATATGTTCGGGTTCGTCTATTTTTGTTGTGGTATTCTAAATCTGTTTTCTGGGTATCGGTTATCTTTTTCCTGATCTCATTCTGTAAAGCAGTCGGGATTGAGTGGATTATATCAATCGGTCTGAAGTTAGTTACTGAATGAATCGTCCTGTTGTACTTGGCTGTCGCAAGTAAAATGAGTTCAGCAGTGTCACTAATATTCTGGTCCAGTCTAATACATCGTGCTATCTCTGAAAGAGTACTGTGGAACCTTTCAATTTGCCCATTTGTAACACTATGAAAGGGTGGAGTTGTGAAGATGGTTATCTGAAAATGATCCCTAAGCAGTGATTTAATGCATTCCGATGTGAAGGATTTTTCATTGTCGCAGACTATTGTTACTGTATTTTTAAATATGTTAAGTAGCTCTAAAAGCGGCTCCTTTATGTCGACTATCGAACGCGATTTAATTGGCTTTACCACGGCAAATTTTGAAAATTTATCCAGACATGTGAGGAAATGACTTCCGGCAGTTGAGTAGATATCCAAATGAAGTATTTCACCTGGGCAGTATGGTATTGGGGTCTCACCTATCTCGGGTTTCGGAGGGTGCCTTTGATACTTAGCTTCCAGACAAATCTTACAATTGGAAACTATTTCTTTCAACCTCTTACGAATTTTAGGAAAATAGTAATCTTTCAAAATCTGGAGCGTGTTTTCGTGAACAGATCGATGAGCTCGATTGTGTTCGGTTGCAAGGATTTCAGCTTGGTCATTTGGGTTGAAAATATCCGTCACCATTTTGTCGGTGTGGACAAACTTTACTGATGGAAATAAGGTAGTTACTTTATTAGGGTTAATCGTTTCCTTAAACATTTGGAAAAGGTAGGCTATCAAAAGTAATTGTGTGTCTTATCTGTGTCTTAAAAATTATTTTAGTTGCTTTTAATAGCTCTAGGCCTTTATTTAGGATTAATTGGTTTCTGAAGCAATTTACTGGATTCTTGACACTGCGTATTGTTTGAGTTAGAGAGTCCTCGCTATTGGCTGTTATAGATTTTGAATCTACAGATTGATCCTTACTTACTTACTTAAGGTGGCGCTACAGTCCGGGGTGGACCTGGGCCTCAACCAACAAGCGTCTCCAGCCAGCACGATCTTTGGCCAGCTGTCTCCAGTTTCGCACGCTAAGTTGGTTGAGGTCCCCTTCCACTTGCGTGCGCCACCTGAGTCGCGGTCTTCCTCTACTGCGCCGTCCCTCGGGTGTGGATTCGAAGATCTTCCGGGCCGGAGCATTCACTTCCATTCGCTCTACATGACCCAGCCACCGCAGTCGTTGGACCTTCACTCTTCTGGCTAGGTCGATGTCGCTGTACAGCCCGTACAGTTCGTCGCTGTATCTCCTCCTCCATTCACCGTCTATGCAGACGGGACCGAAAATTACTCGAAGAATTTTCCTCTCAAAGCAAACAAGAGAAAGCTCATCCGCTTTTGATAGAGTCCATGCCTCTGCACCATAAAGTAGGACTGGGATGATTAAGGTCTTATAAAGGGTCACTTTAGTTGTTCGAGAGAGGGCTTTGCTACTCAATTGCTTTCTTAGCCCAAAGAAACAGCGATTGGCAAGAGTTATTCTTCGCTTAATCTCAGCGCTGATGTCATTGTCTGAGTTCATAGCGGAGCCTAGGTAGACAAAGTCCTTTACCACCTCAAAGTTATATCTGTTTATAGTGACATTCTGTCCAAGACGTCGGTGTTGGGTGTCCTTTCTTGATGACAGCATATACTTTGTCTTGCCCTCATTGACCGCCAAACCCATCTTCGCCGCCTCCGTCTCAATGCTCACGAACGCGCCAGTGACATCACGCTGCGTTCTGCCGATTATGTCGATGTCGTCGGCGTAGGCGAGTAGGTGGACGGACTTTTGAAAGATAGTGCCTCTGGTGTTAGCGTTTGAGTTTTGCACTATTCTTTCAAGAACGATGTTGAAGAAGTCACATGACAGCGCATCGCCTTGTCTAAATCCTTTTTTGACATCGAAGGTCTCGGTGAGTTCTTTACCGACCTTGATGGAGCAGCGTGCATTCTCCATTGTCATCCTGCACAGACGGACGAGTTTGGCAGGGATGCCAAAACTAGACATTGCTCTGTATAGCTCGTCTCTATAAATGCTGTCATAGGCGGCCTTAAAATCGATGAAAAGATGGTGGGTATCGATTTGGACTTCCTGGGTTTTTTCCAAGATCTGCCGCAGTGTGAATATTTGGTCGATGGTAGACTTTCCTGGCCTGAAGCCACACTGATAGGGACCAATCAGGTTGTTGACGAAAGGCTTCAGGCGTTCACACAACACGGCAGATAGGATCTTGTAGGCGATGTTAAGAAGACTAATCCCTCTGTAGTTGGCGCAGTTCAGAGGGTCTCCTTTCTTTAGGATCGGGCAAACAATGCTGAGGTTCCATTCATCGGGCATACTTTCCTCCGACCATATTTTACAGATGAGTTGGTGCATACTCCTAACCAAGTCATCGCCTGCGGCTTTGAATAGCTCGGCGGTTAGGCCATCTGCTCCAGCGGCTTTGTTGGACTTAAGCTTAGATATGGCTATCTTCACTTCGTCCAGGTCGGGTGGACGGAATTGTTGGTCTTCATCGTCCAGGTTGAATGGTTCATTCTGCCTGACAGCGGTATTTAGTTCGTCATCGCCGTTAAACAGTCTGCCGAAGTAGTTTTTCCATATCCTCAGCATCGACTGCGATTCTACTATGATGTTCCCTTGCTCGTCCTTGCAGGCTTCGGTTCGGGCTCTGTAGCCTTGGCAGCTTCTTTTTACCCTTTGGTAAAACTTCCGAACCTCATTCCTGTTGTAGCATCTCTCTATTTCCTCGATCGCGCGCTTCTCGTGCTCTTTCTTTTTTCTCCTGAGAAGCCGGTGTTCGTCTCTTCTTTTCTGCGCGTAGAGCTCACGAGCAGCTCTGGTCCTTCTTTGCAGCGCCGCTTTGTATGCCTCTTGTTTCGCTGCATGTGCTTGCCGGCACTCGTCGTCGAACCAGGGGTTTCGTTGTGGTGGTCGTGTGAAACCAAGCACATCAGAGGCGGCGTCTCTGATGGCTTTTTGGCAATGTTGCCACTGGTCTTCAATGCTTGATGCTGGCTGCATAGAACCTCTTGAGAGATTTAGAGAGACTCGATCGGAGAAGGATCTGGTGATCTCTTGCGATTTTAGCCGTCCGACGTCAAACTTCCTCACAGTATTTACTTGTCTTGGCGGTGTTCGGGATATCCGAAGGCGTACCTTGGCTACGACAAGGTAGTGGTCCGAGTCAATGTTCGCTCCTCGAAACGTTCGGGCATCCATAATACATTTGCGTCGATCGCAATGTGGTCAATCTGGTTGACGGTTGATTGATCGGGAGATCTCCATGTGCCTTTGTGAATATCGAGATGCGGGAACCGCGTACTTGCTATGACACCATTTCGCCCCGCCGCGAAGTCGATCAGCCTAAATCCGTTATCGGAGGTGGTGTCGTGTAGGCTGTACCTTCCGACAGTACTACCAAAGATGCCCTCTCTTCCTATCTTTGCATTAAAATCACCTAGGACGATTTTAATGTCATAGTTAGGGCATTGCTCGTACGTCTTGTCTAAGAGCTCGTAGAATCTTTCTTTGGTGTCGTCGTCTTTCTCCTCCGTGGGGGCATGGGCGCATATTAGGCTAATGTTGGCGAATTTAGCCTTGATGCGGATTATCGCGAGGCGCTCGTTCACACAGCTGAAACTTAAGACTTCTTGCCTAAGTCTGCCTCCAACGACGAAACCACATCCAAATAAGCGCTGTTTTTGCTGCCGATAGCAGTCGCCATAATAGATGTCGCAATTTTTCATCCTCTTCTTGCCCGGTCCATCCCATCGCACTTCTTGGATGGCGGTTAGGTCTGCTTTATAGCAGTTCAGGGCCTCCGCTAGTTGTTCGGCTGCACGTGGTCTGTTAAGGGACCTAACATTCCAAGTGCAGATCCGAAATTCGTTGTCCTTTATTCGTTTGCCAGGTTCGTCAACAGTAAAATCATCCGTATCCGAGGCTTGTTGTCGTTTCGGAACTATTGTTGTTTTCCGCAGTCGGGCAGTTACCCCGGCGTACAACCCCCAACTTGGAGGGCCAGGCCCTTTGTTGGACCCCTTGGACGAAAGGGGCCGGATTCCTCCGGTGTCAGTAACCCACTTCGGGGATGTGAGAGCTGCCGTTGGCCCATAAAGGGTTCATCCGCCACCATCTCTATTTCAGGACCCTGACTAGTCATGAAAAATCCTCACTGACCTCAGCTTCAAATACGTCAAAGTAGCTCAAGTAAGGTAACTGTCATCTTGACTGTTGACGACACCGTTGATTCAGTCTAGTGAATTCATCCGCCGTACGTCCTCTTTCTGAGGGGCTCATGTAAGACTTCTGAGACTCGTTCAGTCAGTCATTCCGACAGAGCATTATAGTGTTGCTATTTTCTTCGTGTTCAACACTCGCGCTTATAAGTTTAGCAAGCCAAGCCCGGAAGGGCGAGGCCAGTACCCGGTGGTTACCACGCGGAGGTAAAATAAGCACAATTGATGTGTATGAAAAAGTTACAACAGCTGGGCACCGCCAAGTTGATGCCAGTCAGCGCCTACCCGATTCATACACACCCAACTACAGATTGATCCAGGGTATTTAAATACTGCCTAGACAAAGCGTCGGCAACAAAGTTTTCCCTTCCGGGCTTATAAAAGAATGTTGGTGAGAATTCTTCTACGAAAGCTCTCCACCTTTTAATCTTTGCGTTAGGATTTTTATCAGAAATAGCAAAGGTCAGTGGCTGGTGATCTGTATAGATATTTAATCGTTTAACTCCGTACAGATAGTTTCGGAGCTTCTGCAAAGACCAGACTACAGCCAAGAGCTGCCGCTCATTTGTAGCGTAGCTTTCTTCGGTGGAGGACAACGTTCGCGAAATCATCGTGATTAGTCTGCCATCTTGAGAGAGGACAGCACCAAGCGCGTGGGAAGAAGCATCTGTTGTCAATTCAAAAGGCTTCTCATAATCAGGATATAGAAGCAACACATCTTCTGAAGCCAAGATTTTTTTAATTCGGTTGAAAGCCTGTAGTGCTTCGTGGTCTAATTCAATGTTAATATTTTTTGACTGACGTGCGCCTACGTTTCCATTTTCCCCTCGCAGGTATTTCGAAAGAGGTTTGGCAATTTGGGCGTAATCTTTTATGAAACGTCTGTAGTATCCAGACAACCCTAGGAATGATCGCAGGCTACGGAGTGTCTTGGGTACCTCGTAACCTACAATGTCTCTTACCTTCTCTGGACAGGTTCTTATTCCCTTATCGGATACCACAAATCCCAAAAATTCAACTTCCTGTTTAAAAAATCTTGATTTGGCTGGAGCAACCCGCATATTGGCTTCAAAAAGCTGCATTAATACCCGCTCAACATCATCGAGGTGTTGTTTTTTCGTTTTTGAAAAGATAATAACATCGTCGATATAGACATGGCAACATTTCCCTATCTCACTTCTAAGAACGTCGTCTATTGCTCTTTGGAAAATACTGGGTGCGTTTTTCAGCCCGAATGGCAGTCTACAAAATTCGTATTTGCCGTTATTAACTGAAAATGCCGTTTTTACCCTATCCCGCTCAGACAGCTTAATCTGGTGAAACCCTGATTTCAAATCCAGTGTGGTAAAAAAATGAAGCTTTCCATAGATTGGCAAGGATAACAGAAGTGTCTGGGATTGGGTACTTGTCGCTTATGGTCTTACTATTTAATTTTCGAAAATCTACCACTAGACGCATTTTGCGTCTTCCCTCTTCATCGACTCCTTTTTTGTCGACAACCCATATAGGATTGTTATAGGGAGATCGAGAATGTCTAATAATTCCATTGCGGAGCAGATCGGCAATTTCATGGTTAACAAATTCAGCCGCGGCCATCGGGTATGGGTAGGCTTTCGAGTAAACAGGGTCATTGTCTTTTGTTCTGATGGGCGCTACAATCTTTGTGTTAAAAGGTAATGCTTCATTCGGATCAGCAAAAACCCTTGACTGGCGTGTTATTAATGAGGAAAATTCTTTATCCATATCTGGAGGGATGGTTTCATTTTCTAAGGAGATAGCGTTTACATCCTTACAGAAAAAATACAGTAAATTTTCTTCACCTCCGTTGTAGGCCAAAGTTCCCTTCACCATATTTAGTTTTGCATCAATTTCTCTTAATAGGTCAAATCCAATTATACCGTCAAACGTTTTAAGTGTTGGAAGAAGATAAAAGGTAGCATTCTTATTAAAAATATTGATGAAGCATTTAGAAGTTACCTGGTTAGTCCCGTGAATAGATTTTACAAAGAATGGTTTGTCAATTGGCTTGATAGCCTTAAGGGTGCTGAAATCTCTAATATAGTTTTTAGCGGCACCAGTATCCACTAGGAACTTTATTTCCTTTCCTGCCAACGTTCGACTAACGTATGGCAGGAGGGACCTTCCCCTAAAAAATTAATTTCGTCAGACATTTCTGCGATCTCATTGCGTTCCGGAGTCTCAAACCCGGTCTCATTAAAATCATTTCCATAACAATTTTCCTCTTTGCTACCTGTATAATAATTGTATACCAAACCGTTGGTTGAGTCGTACGATTCGTACGGATAACCTTGGCAATTTATGGTAGTGTTTGGTGTAAACTGTTCCAGATTCAGGTGATTGATTCTCTGAAATTTCGGAAGCGTTTGTCGGTCAGACTCGCAATGTCGCTTGAGCTGGTTGGGAATATTGACTGGCTTTTGGGAATAAGTGGGGTTTTGTATTGGTCTTTGCGTAATGTGGCTTTGACTAGGCCCTTGGGGATTATTTGGGTTTTGCATAGTTCCCTGAAAATGATTGTGGTTTTTACTAGGTCCTTGGACATGATTAGGGGTTTGAATAGGCCGTTGGAAATTAGTTCGATTCCTATAGTGAGAAAGGGTTGGGTCTACTTCCATTGGGTCAGGCGTGACTAGTATTTGACCAGGAGGAACTTGTCTGTAGTGGGGTGAATGATAAGGATTATATGTTCTAGGTAAAAAGTTTGTCGGACGCTCATTCCTAACAGAAAAAGAATTCGCGAACGCATACCGCTCTTGATTTGCTTCAAGTTCCTGTGCAAGTGCAAGTGCACCGGGCATATCTGTGGGTCGTGACGAAAACAAAATGTCGCACATTGGTTTCTGCAAACCGGAAATGAAAGTCCTCAGTGCATCCTGTCGATATTTTTGATTTAGCGAATTGATCAAATTTTTATCACCTTCGTGAAGCATTATCGTTTTGTTAATTATCATGGTCAGTTTTTTCTCTACTTCATCATAAAATTCTACAATGGACATTTTACCCTGGCGCAGGGTGGACATCTCTTGCTCTATCAGATAAATAGATCTTTTATCGGCATATGTGAAGTCTAACCGTGCGATTATCGCCTTAAAATTAAGAACCGTATTGAACGAAGACAAAACCTGATCTGCAGGACCCACAACTTTGTTTCTGATAATAGCAACTGCTTGGTAGTGCCTCGAGCTACCCTCGTGTGCCTCAAATAGTTTGTAAGCGGTGAAAGCAGCTTGACGCCACGAAATACATATATCGAACCTGTTCACCGCAAAACTCCGGCAGGGATTTTACCAAATCTAATGATTCGTCGCAGATCTTATTATCCTCAATGGTAACTGGTTGATAATCCTCAACTGCTGTAGGAGTTTCCGTTGCAGCCTGTACCGCAGCAGTTACTATCGCTCTTAACTGTTCTGCGTCCATTATTTATTCAGCAATTACAAAAAAAATTGCAATAATTATCAATTTTAGTCTAAATTAAATTTGAAGAATTTAGAAACACAATAAACAGATGACAGACTATCGCAATCTGTTCCAATTATAGTAATGATCAGGAGATTTGAAAAAAAAAAACAATATATTTTCTAAATATGAATAACCTAGTCTTAAGTGTAAATAATTTATATGAAACTTCACTAAATCTTATTTAAATCTACCAATTCCCTTCAGTTTACTTCGGCTGGGTAGATAATTCGTGTTGGTGATCAGCGACTTGCTCTTTCACTTCCTCAGGTCACTCTTTGTTTTCGGTATGTACCACTACTACGTACCGTTTAATTTGTGTTCAAATAGTCTGTTCCACTTTTGTTTGTTATTTTTTCACCTCATTGATGGGGTTACTTTTATGTAGCACCGGCCACGAGTCCGCACTATTCACAAACGCGATTTATCCTTTTATGAGGATTGCCAAAATATTTAATTACTTAATCGCGTCGTATCACAATTGGGCGCCAAATAATTTAATTATAAAAAACAACTATTTAATATTTTTTTATTATTAATATTTTTATTATTTCTCTATGAGAAAGTTTACAATACGACCGCACTCTTAGAACTAAACTTAACAACTAACTAACAAAGAACAAAAAAGAAGCAAAGCCAAGCCAGAGATAATGATGCTCCGTTTATCCACTGCTTGGCTGAATGTGCAGCGTGCAGACACTGTTGATATGCTTTGGTATGCTAGGACTGTTGTTATGTTGATGCTGTTGCTATGCAGCCGCTGTTGCTATGTAATCTATTTCGCTCTAGTCGCTATTTCGGTACAGTTTTGCATTGCAGCTTCGTCTCCTACTGTTATCATAACTTCTATGCCTGCAACTCCTGGGAAGCGGTGATTTATCACTTATATCGGACGTTCGGGTTTTGAGGGCATACAACAACACTGCTAATGTAATTGTGAAATTACAGAAAAAGGAAGACGTTCGCCGCGTGCTAAACAACACAACAACTCTAAGAGGCACCAAGGTAACGATTCACAGAGATTACACTGAAGCTTCACGAAATCGAAGAAAGCGGTTGTTCAAGTTGAAATCAGGGGTGGGATTCTGTAAGAAACGAAACGAAAAACGTTTTCGCTTTTCAAAAAACGATAGAAATCACGCGAAAGCGAAAGTTTGCTTCATGTAACTCCTTTCGTTTCCTTTTTCTCTTTCGCATGGGTTTAAGAAACAGTGTGACGAAAAAATTAAAGTTTGAGAAGCTGAATGTATCATAATGAGCATATGACAGCCAACAGCTGCAGCTTCAAAATATTTTATTTGTTGATATTTTAGTTTGAAATAATTAGGTCAACATTCTAAATAATAATGTAAGTACAATAAATAATTACCGACACACATACTCTTTATTTGAATTAATTACATATTTACAGGACGTCAACAACAACACAAACACAGCAAAGTATAATGATTGAGTGGATGGAGAAGTATCCTTTTCTAGCAAAAAATTCGCAGGACAATGCACAGGGAAGAGATAAAGCCGCAAAAAGATGGGAGCAACTTTGTAGAATTTTAAACGAAAATGGCCCACCCATTAAAAAACTTATTGGATGGAAAAAGGTTTTTATAATAATTGTTTGCTATACGTATATGTATATTTTGTAAATGATTCCTTACTTTCTTAGACATGGGCAGATTTCAAACACCGGGCAAAAGCAAAGCTGTCCAGGAATAAAGTATCATTAAAAAAAACTGGGGGTGGACCATACAAAGAGGTGAAGCTTTCACAATTTGAAACCAGACATTGAGAGTAAAAATAAAAACACAAGGCCCATGGTGATTGGAAATAAACTAAAAATAAGTAATAAAACATTCTTTTTTGATAATAATAGGGGTATTCATGCAACGTCGTAAACTCGTCGTAAACATCGTAAACGTCGTAAGTTTACCTCCGTCAACTTGGCAGAGCACATATGTCAAAAATTAATTTTGAATAGCCCTGAATTATGTGCTAATTTTGTGCTAATGATTTGATTTTTGTGCTCCAACGGTTTCCGAGAAAATCGGCCTTGAAAAGTGCTCTGCCAAGTTGACGTCAAGCTGGCAGAGCACATCTTTAAATCGGTCGAAAATTGAAAAGATTAATATGCCATATTGAAGCCTGATTTATGTGCTTTTTTTGTGCTAAATTCATAACTTCATAGCTCAAGCCGTTTAGCTAGAAATCGCATTTAAAGCTTCCATTCTGTAAAGTTAACAGAAATCTGCTAACTCAAATCCTATAAACGAATGGAAATCAAAAAACTAAAAAGCGCATATGCATGTCCAATTTATGTGCTTTTGATTTGCTTAGTCGTTAATTTTTGTGCTGGCCTAATTTAGCCTCTAATGCAACTTTTAAGTTTGGCTCTGTAGGTAAAAGGACTTTTAAAATTCTGCTAAAAACGCCAGTTGCAAAGAATGCAAACCGCAATGCACGTAGCCAGGGATTTCTCTTCTTTTCAGTAGAAGAACTGTCAGTTGAATGCCAATCGAACGCTTTCAGAAGCGTTCGGATTGCTTCCGGACGATTCTGGATTACCAATCGAAAACGACATTAGTTTAGCCTCCGAAAATTCTGTCTGCCTGATGATAATGAAATGAGGATCGATATTGTGCCTCACATAAAAAACAACCGCGGTTTGCATACAGAAGAACCATATTTCAACAAGTAAGGTAACTGTCATCTTGACTGTTGACGACACCGTTGATTCAGTCTAGTGAATTCATCCGCCGTACGTCCTCTTTCTGAGGGGCTCATGTAAGACTTCTGAGACTCGTTCAGTCAGTCATTCCGACAGAGCATTATAGTGTTGCTATTTTCTTCGTGTTCAACACTCGCGCTTATAAGTTTAGCAAGCCAAGCCCGGAAGGGCGAGGCCAGTACCCGGTGGTTACCACGCGGAGGTAAAATAAGCACAATTGATGTGTATGAAAAAGTTACAACAGCTGGGCACCGCCAAGTTGATGCCAGTCAGCGCCTACCCGATTCATACACACCCAACTACAGATTGATCCAGGGTATTTAAATACTGCCTAGACAAAGCGTCGGCAACAAAGTTTTCCCTTCCGGGCTTATAAAAGAATGTTGGTGAGAATTCTTCTACGAAAGCTCTCCACCTTTTAATCTTTGCGTTAGGATTTTTATCAGAAATAGCAAAGGTCAGTGGCTGGTGATCTGTATAGATATTTAATCGTTTAACTCCGTACAGATAGTTTCGGAGCTTCTGCAAAGACCAGACTACAGCCAAGAGCTGCCGCTCATTTGTAGCGTAGCTTTCTTCGGTGGAGGACAACGTTCGCGAAATCATCGTGATTAGTCTGCCATCTTGAGAGAGGACAGCACCAAGCGCGTGGGAAGAAGCATCTGTTGTCAATTCAAAAGGCTTCTCATAATCAGGATATAGAAGCAACACATCTTCTGAAGCCAAGATTTTTTTAATTCGGTTGAAAGCCTGTAGTGCTTCGTGGTCTAATTCAATGTTAATATTTTTTGACTGACGTGCGCCTACGTTTCCATTTTCCCCTCGCAGGTATTTCGAAAGAGGTTTGGCAATTTGGGCGTAATCTTTTATGAAACGTCTGTAGTATCCAGACAACCCTAGGAATGATCGCAGGCTACGGAGTGTCTTGGGTACCTCGTAACCTACAATGTCTCTTACCTTCTCTGGACAGGTTCTTATTCCCTTATCGGATACCACAAATCCCAAAAATTCAACTTCCTGTTTAAAAAATCTTGATTTGGCTGGAGCAACCCGCATATTGGCTTCAAAAAGCTGCATTAATACCCGCTCAACATCATCGAGGTGTTGTTTTTTCGTTTTTGAAAAGATAATAACATCGTCGATATAGACATGGCAACATTTCCCTATCTCACTTCTAAGAACGTCGTCTATTGCTCTTTGGAAAATACTGGGTGCGTTTTTCAGCCCGAATGGCAGTCTACAAAATTCGTATTTGCCGTTATTAACTGAAAATGCCGTTTTTACCCTATCCCGCTCAGACAGCTTAATCTGGTGAAACCCTGATTTCAAATCCAGTGTGGTAAAAAAATGAAGCTTTCCCTAGATTGGCAAGGATAACAGAAGTGTCTGGGATTGGGTACTTGTCGCTTATGGTCTTACTATTTAATTTTCGAAAATCTACCACTAGACGCATTTTGCGTCTTCCCTCTTCATCGACTCCTTTTTTGTCGACAACCCATATAGGATTGTTATAGGGAGATCGAGAATGTCTAATAATTCCATTGCGGAGCAGATCGGCAATTTCATGGTTAACAAATTCAGCCGCGGCCATCGGGTATGGGTAGGCTTTCGAGTAAACAGGGTCATTGTCTTTTGTTCTGATGGGCGCTACAATCTTTGTGTTAAAAGGTAATGCTTCATTCGGATCAGCAAAAACCCTTGACTGGCGTGTTATTAATGAGGAAAATTCTTTATCCATATCTGGAGGGATGGTTTCATTTTCTAAGGAGATAGCGTTTACATCCTTACAGAAAAAATACAGTAAATTTTCTTCACCTCCGTTGTAGGCCAAAGTTCCCTTCACCATATTTAGTTTTGCATCAATTTCTCTTAATAGGTCAAATCCAATTATACCGTCAAACGTTTTAAGTGTTGGAAGAAGATAAAAGGTAGCATTCTTATTAAAAATATTGATGAAGCATTTAGAAGTTACCTGGTTAGTCCCGTGAATAGATTTTACAAAGAATGGTTTGTCAATTGGCTTGATAGCCTTAAGGGTGCTGAAATCTCTAATATAGTTTTTAGCGGCACCAGTATCCACTAGGAACTTTATTTCCTTTCCTGCCAACGTTCGACTAACGTATGGCAGGAGGGACCTTCCCCTAAAAAATTAATTTCGTCAGACATTTCTGCGATCTCATTGCGTTCCGGAGTCTCAAACCCGGTCTCATTAAAATCATTTCCATAACAATTTTCCTCTTTGCTACCTGTATAATAATTGTATACCAAACCGTTGGTTGAGTCGTACGATTCGTACGGATAACCTTGGCAATTTATGGTAGTGTTTGGTGTAAACTGTTCCAGATTCAGGTGATTGATTCTCTGAAATTTCGGAAGCGTTTGTCGGTCAGACTCGCAATGTCGCTTGAGCTGGTTGGGAATATTGACTGGCTTTTGGGAATAAGTGGGGTTTTGTATTGGTCTTTGCGTAATGTGGCTTTGACTAGGCCCTTGGGGATTATTTGGGTTTTGCATAGTTCCCTGAAAATGATTGTGGTTTTTACTAGGTCCTTGGACATGATTAGGGGTTTGAATAGGCCGTTGGAAATTAGTTCGATTCCTATAGTGAGAAAGGGTTGGGTCTACTTCCATTGGGTCAGGCGTGACTAGTATTTGACCAGGAGGAACTTGTCTGTAGTGGGGTGAATGATAAGGATTATATGTTCTAGGTAAAAAGTTTGTCGGACGCTCATTCCTAACAGAAAAAGAATTCGCGAACGCATACCGCTCTTGATTTGCTTCAAGTTCCTGTGCAAGTGCAAGTGCACCGGGCATATCTGTGGGTCGTGACGAAAACAAAATGTCGCACATTGGTTTCTGCAAACCGGAAATGAAAGTCCTCAGTGCATCCTGTCGATATTTTTGATTTAGCGAATTGATCAAATTTTTATCACCTTCGTGAAGCATTATCGTTTTGTTAATTATCATGGTCAGTTTTTTCTCTACTTCATCATAAAATTCTACAATGGACATTTTACCCTGGCGCAGGGTGGACATCTCTTGCTCTATCAGATAAATAGGTCTTTTATCGGCATATGTGAAGTCTAACCGTGCGATTATCGCCTTAAAATTAAGAACCGTATTGAACGAAGACAAAACCTGATCTGCAGGACCCACAACTTTGTTTCTGATAATAGCAACTGCTTGGTAGTGCCTCGAGCTACCCTCGTGTGCCTCAAATAGTTTGTAAGCGGTGAAAGCAGCTTGACGCCACGAAATACATATATCGAACCTGTTCACCGCAAAACTCCGGCAGGGATTTTACCAAATCTAATGATTCGTCGCAGATCTTATTATCCTCAATGGTAACTGGTTGATAATCCTCAACTGCTGTAGGAGTTTCCGTTGCAGCCTGTACCGCAGCAGTTACTACCGCTCTTAACTGTTCTGCGTCCATTATTTATTCAGCAATTACAAAAAAAATTGCAATAATTATCAATTTTAGTCTAAATTAAATTTGAAGAATTTAGAAACACAATAAACAGATGACAGACTATCGCAATCTGTTCCAATTATAGTAATGATCAGGAGATTTGAAAAAAAAAACAATATATTTTCTAAATATGAATAACCTAGTCTTAAGTGTAAATAATTTATATGAAACTTCACTAAATCTTATTTAAATCTACCAATTCCCTTCAGTTTACTTCGGCTGGGTAGATAATTCGTGTTGGTGATCAGCGACTTGCTCTTTCACTTCCTCAGGTCACTCTTTGTTTTCGGTATGTACCACTATTACGTACCGTTTAATTTGTGTTCAAATAGTCTGTTCCACTTTTGTTTGTTATTTTTTCACCTCATTGATGGGGTTACTTTTATGTAGCACCGGCCACGAGTCCGCACTATTCACAAACGCGATTTATCCTTTTATGAGGATTGCCAAAATATTTAATTACTTAATCGCGTCGTATCACAATTGGGCGCCAAATAATTTAATTATAAAAAACAACTATTTAATATTTTTTTATTATTAATATTTTTATTATTTCTCTATGAGAAAGTTTACAATACGACCGCACTCTTAGAACTAAACTTAACAACTAACTAACAAAGAACAAAAAAGAAGCAAAGCCAAGCCAGAGATAATGATGCTCCGTTTATCCACTGCTTGGCTGAATGTGCAGCGTGCAGACACTGTTGATATGCTTTGGTATGCTAGGACTGTTGTTATGTTGATGCTGTTGCTATGCAGCCGCTGTTGCTATGTAATCTATTTCGCTCTAGTCGCTATTTCGGTACAGTTTTGCATTGCAGCTTCGTCTCCTACTGTTATCATAACTTCTATGCCTGCAACTCCTGGGAAGCGGTGATTTATCACTTATATCGGACGTTCGGGTTTTGAGGGCATACAACAACACTGCTAATGTAATTGTGAAATTACAGAAAAAGGAAGACGTTCGCCGCGTGCTAAACAACACAACAACTCTAAGAGGCACCAAGGTAACGATTCACAGAGATTACACTGAAGCTTCACGAAATCGAAGAAAGCGGTTGTTCAAGTTGAAATCAGGGGTGGGATTCTGTAAGAAACGAAACGAAAAACGTTTTCGCTTTTCAAAAAACGATAGAAATCACGCGAAAGCGAAAGTTTGCTTCATGTAACTCCTTTCGTTTCCTTTTTCTCTTTCGCATGGGTTTAAGAAACAGTGTGACGAAAAAATTAAAGTTTGAGAAGCTGAATGTATCATAATGAGCATATGACAGCCAACAGCTGCAGCTTCAAAATATTTTATTTGTTGATATTTTAGTTTGAAATAATTAGGTCAACATTCTAAATAATAATGTAAGTACAATAAATAATTACCGACACACATACTCTTTATTTGAATTAATTACATATGTATTTACAGGACGTCAACAACAACACAAACACAGCAAAGTATAATGATTGAGTGGATGGAGAAGTATCCTTTTCTAGCAAAAAATTCGCAGGACAATGCACAGGGAAGAGATAAAGCCGCAAAAAGATGGGAGCAACTTTGTAGAATTTTAAACGAAAATGGCCCACCCATTAAAAAACTTATTGGATGGAAAAAGGTTTTTATAATAATTGTTTGCTATACGTATATGTATATTTTGTAAATGATTCCTTACTTTCTTAGACATGGGCAGATTTCAAACACCGGGCAAAAGCAAAGCTGTCCAGGAATAAAGTATCATTAAAAAAAACTGGGGGTGGACCATACAAAGAGGTGAAGCTTTCACAATTTGAAACCAGACATTGAGAGTAAAAATAAAAACACAAGGCCCATGGTGATTGGAAATAAACTAAAAATAAGTAATAAAACATTCTTTTTTGATAATAATAGGGGTATTCATGCAACGTCGTAAACTCGTCGTAAACATCGTAAACGTCGTAAGTTTACCTCCGTCAACTTGGCAGAGCACATATGTCAAAAATTAATTTTGAATAGCCCTGAATTATGTGCTAATTTTGTGCTAATGATTTGATTTTTGTGCTCCAACGGTTTCCGAGAAAATCGGCCTTGAAAAGTGCTCTGCCAAGTTGACGTCAAGCTGGCAGAGCACATCTTTAAATCGGTCGAAAATTGAAAAGATTAATATGCCATATTGAAGCCTGATTTATGTGCTTTTTTTGTGCTAAATTCATAACTTCATAGCTCAAGCCGTTTAGCTAGAAATCGCATTTAAAGCTTCCATTCTGTAAAGTTAACAGAAATCTGCTAACTCAAATCCTATAAACGAATGGAAATCAAAAAACTAAAAAGCGCATATGCATGTCCAATTTATGTGCTTTTGATTTGCTTAGTCGTTAATTTTTGTGCTGGCCTAATTTAGCCTCTAATGCAACTTTTAAGTTTGGCTCTGTAGGTAAAAGGTCTTTTAAAATTCTGCTAAAAACGCCAGTTGCAAAGAATGCAAACCACAATGCACGTAGCCAGGGATTTCTCTTCTTTTCAGTAGAAGAACTGTCAGTTGAATGCCAATCGAACGCTTTCAGAAGCGTTCGGATTGCTTCCGGACGATTCTGGATTACCAATCGAAAACGACATTAGTTTAGCCTCCGAAAATTCTGTCTGCCTGATGATAATGAAATGAGGATCGATATTGTGCCTCACATAAAAAACAACCGCGGTTTGCATACAGAAGAACCATATTTCAACAAGTAAGGTAACTGTCATCTTGACTGTTGACGACACCGTTGATTCAGTCTAGTGAATTCATCCGCCGTACGTCCTCTTTCTGAGGGGCTCATGTAAGACTTCTGAGACTCGTTCAGTCAGTCATTCCGACAGAGCATTATAGTGTTGCTATTTTCTTCGTGTTCAACACTCGCGCTTATAAGTTTAGCAAGCCAAGCCCGGAAGGGCGAGGCCAGTACCCGGTGGTTACCACGCGGAGGTAAAATAAGCACAATTGATGTGTATGAAAAAGTTACAACAGCTGGGCACCGCCAAGTTGATGCCAGTCAGCGCCTACCCGATTCATACACACCCAACTACAGATTGATCCAGGGTATTTAAATACTGCCTAGACAAAGCGTCGGCAACAAAGTTTTCCCTTCCGGGCTTATAAAAGAATGTTGGTGAGAATTCTTCTACGAAAGCTCTCCACCTTTTAATCTTTGCGTTAGGATTTTTATCAGAAATAGCAAAGGTCAGTGGCTGGTGATCTGTATAGATATTTAATCGTTTAACTCCGTACAGATAGTTTCGGAGCTTCTGCAAAGACCAGACTACAGCCAAGAGCTGCCGCTCATTTGTAGCGTAGCTTTCTTCGGTGGAGGACAACGTTCGCGAAATCATCGTGATTAGTCTGCCATCTTGAGAGAGGACAGCACCAAGCGCGTGGGAAGAAGCATCTGTTGTCAATTCAAAAGGCTTCTCATAATCAGGATATAGAAGCAACACATCTTCTGAAGCCAAGATTTTTTTAATTCGGTTGAAAGCCTGTAGTGCTTCGTGGTCTAATTCAATGTTAATATTTTTTGACTGACGTGCGCCTACGTTTCCATTTTCCCCTCGCAGGTATTTCGAAAGAGGTTTGGCAATTTGGGCGTAATCTTTTATGAAACGTCTGTAGTATCCAGACAACCCTAGGAATGATCGCAGGCTACGGAGTGTCTTGGGTACCTCGTAACCTACAATGTCTCTTACCTTCTCTGGACAGGTTCTTATTCCCTTATCGGATACCACAAATCCCAAAAATTCAACTTCCTGTTTAAAAAATCTTGATTTGGCTGGAGCAACCCGCATATTGGCTTCAAAAAGCTGCATTAATACCCGCTCAACATCATCGAGGTGTTGTTTTTTCGTTTTTGAAAAGATAATAACATCGTCGATATAGACATGGCAACATTTCCCTATCTCACTTCTAAGAACGTCGTCTATTGCTCTTTGGAAAATACTGGGTGCGTTTTTCAGCCCGAATGGCAGTCTACAAAATTCGTATTTGCCGTTATTAACTGAAAATGCCGTTTTTACCCTATCCCGCTCAGACAGCTTAATCTGGTGAAACCCTGATTTCAAATCCAGTGTGGTAAAAAAATGAAGCTTTCCCTAGATTGGCAAGGATAACAGAAGTGTCTGGGATTGGGTACTTGTCGCTTATGGTCTTACTATTTAATTTTCGAAAATCTACCACTAGACGCATTTTGCGTCTTCCCTCTTCATCGACTCCTTTTTTGTCGACAACCCATATAGGATTGTTATAGGGAGATCGAGAATGTCTAATAATTCCATTGCGGAGCAGATCGGCAATTTCATGGTTAACAAATTCAGCCGCGGCCATCGGGTATGGGTAGGCTTTCGAGTAAACAGGGTCATTGTCTTTTGTTCTGATGGGCGCTACAATCTTTGTGTTAAAAGGTAATGCTTCATTCGGATCAGCAAAAACCCTTGACTGGCGTGTTATTAATGAGGAAAATTCTTTATCCATATCTGGAGGGATGGTTTCATTTTCTAAGGAGATAGCGTTTACATCCTTACAGAAAAAATACAGTAAATTTTCTTCACCTCCGTTGTAGGCCAAAGTTCCCTTCACCATATTTAGTTTTGCATCAATTTCTCTTAATAGGTCAAATCCAATTATACCGTCAAACGTTTTAAGTGTTGGAAGAAGATAAAAGGTAGCATTCTTATTAAAAATATTGATGAAGCATTTAGAAGTTACCTGGTTAGTCCCGTGAATAGATTTTACAAAGAATGGTTTGTCAATTGGCTTGATAGCCTTAAGGGTGCTGAAATCTCTAATATAGTTTTTAGCGGCACCAGTATCCACTAGGAACTTTATTTCCTTTCCTGCCAACGTTCGACTAACGTATGGCAGGAGGGACCTTCCCCTAAAAAATTAATTTCGTCAGACATTTCTGCGATCTCATTGCGTTCCGGAGTCTCAAACCCGGTCTCATTAAAATCATTTCCATAACAATTTTCCTCTTTGCTACCTGTATAATAATTGTATACCAAACCGTTGGTTGAGTCGTACGATTCGTACGGATAACCTTGGCAATTTATGGTAGTGTTTGGTGTAAACTGTTCCAGATTCAGGTGATTGATTCTCTGAAATTTCGGAAGCGTTTGTCGGTCAGACTCGCAATGTCGCTTGAGCTGGTTGGGAATATTGACTGGCTTTTGGGAATAAGTGGGGTTTTGTATTGGTCTTTGCGTAATGTGGCTTTGACTAGGCCCTTGGGGATTATTTGGGTTTTGCATAGTTCCCTGAAAATGATTGTGGTTTTTACTAGGTCCTTGGACATGATTAGGGGTTTGAATAGGCCGTTGGAAATTAGTTCGATTCCTATAGTGAGAAAGGGTTGGGTCTACTTCCATTGGGTCAGGCGTGACTAGTATTTGACCAGGAGGAACTTGTCTGTAGTGGGGTGAATGATAAGGATTATATGTTCTAGGTAAAAAGTTTGTCGGACGCTCATTCCTAACAGAAAAAGAATTCGCGAACGCATACCGCTCTTGATTTGCTTCAAGTTCCTGTGCAAGTGCAAGTGCACCGGGCATATCTGTGGGTCGTGACGAAAACAAAATGTCGCACATTGGTTTCTGCAAACCGGAAATGAAAGTCCTCAGTGCATCCTGTCGATATTTTTGATTTAGCGAATTGATCAAATTTTTATCACCTTCGTGAAGCATTATCGTTTTGTTAATTATCATGGTCAGTTTTTTCTCTACTTCATCATAAAATTCTACAATGGACATTTTACCCTGGCGCAGGGTGGACATCTCTTGCTCTATCAGATAAATAGGTCTTTTATCGGCATATGTGAAGTCTAACCGTGCGATTATCGCCTTAAAATTAAGAACCGTATTGAACGAAGACAAAACCTGATCTGCAGGACCTGAAAGCAGCTTGACGCCACGAAATACATATATCGAACCTGTTCACCGCAAAACTCCGGCAGGGATTTTACCAAATCTAATGATTCGTCGCAGATCTTATTATCCTCAATGGTAACTGGTTGATAATCCTCAACTGCTGTAGGAGTTTCCGTTGCAGCCTGTACCGCAGCAGTTACTACCGCTCTTAACTGTTCTGCGTCCATTATTTATTCAGCAATTACAAAAAAAATTGCAATAATTATCAATTTTAGTCTAAATTAAATTTGAAGAATTTAGAAACACAATAAACAGATGACAGACTATCGCAATCTGTTCCAATTATAGTAATGATCAGGAGATTTGAAAAAAAAAACAATATATTTTCTAAATATGAATAACCTAGTCTTAAGTGTAAATAATTTATATGAAACTTCACTAAATCTTATTTAAATCTACCAATTCCCTTCAGTTTTCTTCGGCTGGGTAGATAATTCGTGTTGGTGATCAGCGACTTGCTCTTTCACTTCCTCAGGTCACTCTTTGTTTTCGGTATGTACCACTATTACGTACCGTTTAATTTGTGTTCAAATAGTCTGTTCCACTTTTGTTTGTTATTTTTTCACCTCATTGATGGGGTTACTTTTATGTAGCACCGGCCACGAGTCCGCACTATTCACAAACGCGATTTATCCTTTTATGAGGATTGCCAAAATATTTAATTACTTAATCGCGTCGTATCACAATTGGGCGCCAAATAATTTAATTATAAAAAACAACTATTTAATATTTTTTTATTATTAATATTTTTATTATTTCTCTATGAGAAAGTTTACAATACGACCGCACTCTTAGAACTAAACTTAACAACTAACTAACAAAGAACAAAAAAGAAGCAAAGCCAAGCCAGAGATAATGATGCTCCGTTTATCCACTGCTTGGCTGAATGTGCAGCGTGCAGACACTGTTGATATGCTTTGGTATGCTAGGACTGTTGTTATGTTGATGCTGTTGCTATGCAGCCGCTGTTGCTATGTAATCTATTTCGCTCTAGTCGCTATTTCGGTACAGTTTTGCATTGCAGCTTCGTCTCCTACTGTTATCATAACTTCTATGCCTGCAACTCCTGGGAAGCGGTGATTTATCACTTATATCGGACGTTCGGGTTTTGAGGGCATACAACAACACTGCTAATGTAATTGTGAAATTACAGAAAAAGGAAGACGTTCGCCGCGTGCTAAACAACACAACAACTCTAAGAGGCACCAAGGTAACGATTCACAGAGATTACACTGAAGCTTCACGAAATCGAAGAAAGCGGTTGTTCAAGTTGAAATCAGGGGTGGGATTCTGTAAGAAACGAAACGAAAAACGTTTTCGCTTTTCAAAAAACGATAGAAATCACGCGAAAGCGAAAGTTTGCTTCATGTAACTCCTTTCGTTTCCTTTTTCTCTTTCGCATGGGTTTAAGAAACAGTGTGACGAAAAAATTAAAGTTTGAGAAGCTGAATGTATCATAATGAGCATATGACAGCCAACAGCTGCAGCTTCAAAATATTTTATTTGTTGATATTTTAGTTTGAAATAATTAGGTCAACATTCTAAATAATAATGTAAGTACAATAAATAATTACCGACACACATACTCTTTATTTGAATTAATTACATATGTATTTACAGGACGTCAACAACAACACAAACACAGCAAAGTATAATGATTGAGTGGATGGAGAAGTATCCTTTTCTAGCAAAAAATTCGCAGGACAATGCACAGGGAAGAGATAAAGCCGCAAAAAGATGGGAGCAACTTTGTAGAATTTTAAACGAAAATGGCCCACCCATTAAAAAACTTATTGGATGGAAAAAGGTTTTTATAATAATTGTTTGCTATACGTATATGTATATTTTGTAAATGATTCCTTACTTTCTTAGACATGGGCAGATTTCAAACACCGGGCAAAAGCAAAGCTGTCCAGGAATAAAGTATCATTAAAAAAAACTGGGGGTGGACCATACAAAGAGGTGAAGCTTTCACAATTTGAAACCAGACATTGAGAGTAAAAATAAAAACACAAGGCCCATGGTGATTGGAAATAAACTAAAAATAAGTAATAAAACATTCTTTTTTGATAATAATAGGGGTATTCATGCAACGTCGTAAACTCGTCGTAAACATCGTAAACGTCGTAAGTTTACCTCCGTCAACTTGGCAGAGCACATATGTCAAAAATTAATTTTGAATAGCCCTGAATTATGTGCTAATTTTGTGCTAATGATTTGATTTTTGTGCTCCAACGGTTTCCGAGAAAATCGGCCTTGAAAAGTGCTCTGCCAAGTTGACGTCAAGCTGGCAGAGCACATCTTTAAATCGGTCGAAAATTGAAAAGATTAATATGCCATATTGAAGCCTGATTTATGTGCTTTTTTTGTGCTAAATTCATAACTTCATAGCTCAAGCCGTTTAGCTAGAAATCGCATTTAAAGCTTCCATTCTGTAAAGTTAACAGAAATCTGCTAACTCAAATCTTATAAACGAATGGAAATCAAAAAACTAAAAAGCGCATATGCATGTCCAATTTATGTGCTTTTGATTTGCTTAGTCGTTAATTTTTGTGCTGGCCTAATTTAGCCTCTAATGCAACTTTTAAGTTTGGCTCTGTAGGTAAAAGGTCTTTTAAAATTCTGCTAAAAACGCCAGTTGCAAAGAATGCAAACCGCAATGCACGTAGCCAGGGATTTCTCTTCTTTTCAGTAGAAGAACTGTCAGTTGAATGCCAATCGAACGCTTTCAGAAGCGTTCGGATTGCTTCCGGACGATTCTGGATTACCAATCGAAAACGACATTAGTTTAGCCTCCGAAAATTCTGTCTGCCTGATGATAATGAAATGAGGATCGATATTGTGCCTCACATAAAAAACAACCGCGGTTTGCATACAGAAGAACCATATTTCAACAGAAATGTAATATGCATACAAATTATAGAAAATAAACGAAATATATAAACGCAATATTATGAGCAAATAAATAAAGCATGGGGGGGGTAGGGTAGGTGGATGATTTGTTCGTTAGGTGAGGAGGGGGGGACGATGCAAGGGGTGATCAGTTGGGAGAGACAAATTGTATAAAAACCTGACTTTGGCTTTCTTTCTGTCATTACATTTTTGTAATTAATTCAAAAATATTATATTAAGCTAAAATGTTGACAAAATATTTGTTAATGGCCCAAAGGTAAACAAAAATTCAAGCGCTATTCTTCAACAGTCACAGGAGGCAAAGTTTTTAAAATATGGAACATGCATTGCGCTGATAGACAAAAATATATATGGACAATACAATTCCTAGGCATGAGCGAAGCCGGCCGGGTAGGTACAGTAGCTAATACAGTGAACTCTCTCATAAGCGGACACTGATGGTAGATACCATTCATGTTTAGAAGTACACACACCATATTCCTATACAAATTCTGTATCGATTTAACCATGTCTGATTGTCGGACATGATTGTCAGTAGGTTGAAAACACGATAGTGTCCAAACAAATCGACCTAGCCGAATATGAAATTTTGGGAAAGGACTTATTTTTATCGTCAAGTTGGTATAGAAAATGGGCTATATCGTTCGAGTAGCTGTGGTAACCTCCCACACAAAACCAATATTAGACCCATGTGTTGCGTATACCTACGTACTAACTCGCATGAATAACATTTTGCATGACTTATATGCAGTGCAGGGTATCAAAGCATCGGCCAGGCCGATGATAACTATTGAAATTGTTGTTTAGTTTGTCATAAGAACCATACCTTACAATTACCATTGTGGCCTCACCATAAATTATTATAGTATGCTTTCTCTGTCTTACAGATACTTTTGAATAAAACGTTCCTCCATTTTCTTTTCCCCGAGTTGGATGTGTTTAATTTTGTCTCCGTAAAAACTTTAACTTTTCAGGATTTGTTCATCAGGTTATGGCCCAGGCTCGCCTAAATTAAAAGATTAAAGTTTAAAGATAAAAAGATAGTTTCTGAGTTGTGATCGCGATGGCAAATTTACCGGCCATAGAAAGATTGCTTGGAAGAGAAAACTACGACACATGGAAGTTCGCAGTGAAGACGTTCCTGGAGCACGAAGGATTGTGGAAGTATGTTGTAACCACCGACGACACGAAGACGGATGAGGATACGAAGGCAAGATCGAAAATTATACTGCTTGTGGATCCAGTCAACTATATCCACATCCAATCAGCCACTACAGCAAAAGCAGTTTGGAACAATCTGGAAAAAGCGTTTCAAGATTCTGGGCTGACAAGAAAGGTGAGTCTTTTGCGAACTTTAATTATGATACGACTTGACGAATGCAGCACCGTGGATGAATACGTCAACAAAATAATATCCACCGCTAATAAATTGCGAGGAGTCGGCATGGATGTGTCAGACGAATGGGTGGGAACGCTGTTGCTAGCTGGCTTGCCGGATATATACAAGCCCATGATAATGGGGATTGAAAGTTCGGGAGTAGTAATTAGTTCCGACGCAATCAAAACTAAACTCCTACAGGATGTCAATTCTGTCAATCCCCAAACTTCGTCATCCGTTCTCGCAGCAACTAGACCGAACAATGTAAACAGAAGGGGTCCCAAGAAAATTCGATGTTACGAGTGCAACAATTATGGCCACATAGCCCGCAACTGCCCGAATAAGAAGAAGCAAGTCAGTACAAAATCAGTACTGATATCTTCACTGTTGGTGCATAATACTGATTCCGAAAGCTGGTACATTGACTCCGGGGCATCTGGCCATATGACCATGAGAAGCGAATGGTTGATGAATCGTCGAAATTTTAATGATGGTGAGATAGTAATCGCGAACAACACCCGGCTCTCAGTAGCATGTGTTGGCGACGTTGAGATTCAGCTGAGTTGTGGCGAAGCTGTTATAAAGAACGTCATGCATGTCCCAGGGCTATGCACAAATTTACTATCCGTCAGCGAAATTATGAAAAACGGAAATTCTGTGGAGTTTGACTCAGTTGGTTGCAAAATTCGAAATAAGAGTGGCACTTTGGTAGCGACAGCAACTCTCGAGGGAAGTCTCTACAAGTTGGATCAAAAGCAAAAATCTTGTTTGCTTTCTTCTTCAAATCAAAACAAGCAGATTTTGTGGCACCGTCGTTTTGGCCACCTTAATTTCGAAAGTTTGAAGAAGCTGCAAGAGACAGGCATCGATTTAGTAAACTTAACATCCACGAATTTGGAACCCTGTATTATTTGCTTAAAAGGAAAACAAACGCGATTGCCCTTTAAGACACCTGGGACGCGCGCAACAGGACAGCTGGATGTTGTGCACACTGACCTATGTGGTCCAATGTCTGTGAAGTCGATGGGAGGAGCGAGCTACTTCCTCACATTTATCGATGACTTCAGTAGAAAGACTTTTATCTACTTAATCAGTTCAAAAACAGAAGTCAGGCAAAAGTTCATCGAATTCAAATGCATCGCTGAAAATCAAACAGGCAGGAAAATTAAAATTCTGAGGTCAGACAATGGGACGGAGTACTGCAATCACGAATTTCAACGGCTGTTAAAGAATAATGGCATCATTCATCAGACAACCGCTCCGTATAGTCCTGAACAGAACGGGTTATCCGAAAGAATGAATCGAACTATTGTTGAAAAAGCCAGATGCATGTTGTTCGATGCGAATCTAGATGTGAAGTTTTGGGCTGAAGCTGTTTCGACTGCTGTTCACATTATCAACGTTTCACCTTGCCGAAGTCTAGCAGTTGACAAGACGCCTCACGAAATTTGGTCAAACAAAAAACCTAATCTGGGATACCTTAGAGTATTTGGATGCACAGCTATGGTTCATGTACCGAAAGTGAAGAGGAGTAAGCTTGAACCGAAGTCCGTGAGATGCATCATGATGGGCTACTGTGACAACTCCAAGGCGTACCGACTCTACGATCCCACAACAAACAAGATTGTTGTCAGCAGAGATGTGGTTTTTCTTGAAAACGAGACGGATCAGTCAAATCAGGTAGTTGAACTTGATAATAATCCCAACGTATTCTCTTTCTATCCAGGATATGAGAGTGAAGTGAGGGACACGTTAAATAATCATGAAGCTGAGTTTAATGAGGTGTCAGTAATTGTGAACAACGTTGAGGGCTCTGATTCGGAAGCAATGTTGGATGCAAGCAATTCTGTTCCATCCACATCAGATCCACTAGAAATCTCCGTGCTCTCCGAGTCCAATCTGTGTGACGTCAACGATTCAACGATGACTGATGACTCATTCAACAGTGCCAACGGAACATTAGTCGAAGAAAGTTCTGATTATTATCAACCATCGCACTATCAGGACGAGGAGTCTGAAACGAGAAGAATTTCAGCTAGGGTCCCAAAGAAGAAAAGTTTTCCTGATTTTGTTACGTATATAGCAGCATCAGCGGAATTATCAGATCCAGTATCTGTGGATGAGGCGATGTCCAGATCTGATGCTCAATGTTGGAAGGAGGCGATGCAGGAAGAATATAGTTCTTTGATGGAAAACGAGACGTGGTCTTTAACAGATCTGCCACCACAGCGAAAACCAATCGACACCAAGTGGGTTTTTAAGATGAAGCGAGATGCATCTGGAAAAATTAATCGTTACAAAGCCAGACTGGTAATAAAAGGATGTGCACAACGTAAAGGCATCGATTACCAGGAAACATACTCGCCTGTGGTCCGTTATTCTTCAATCCGTTTTCTTATTGCCTTGGCGGTTAAAAACAACTTGGACATAACGCAAATGGATGCTGTGACCGCATTTTTGCAGTGGGAATTGGATCAGGAAATCTATATGTTGCAGCCGCAATGTTTTTCGGATAACACTGCTAAAGTATGCCGTCTAAAAAAGTCCTTATATGGCCTCAAGCAAAGCAGCAGAATCTGGAACCAGAAGCTTGATGGTGTTCTTCAGTCCTTCGGCTTAAAACCATTGAGTGCAGATCCGTGTATCTATATGATATCCGATGGAGCAAAAATGCTTTTAATAGCAGTCTACGTCGACGATTTGCTATTTTTCTCAAACGACAACGAAATGAAAAATCAAATCAAAATTAAATTATTAAAAAATTTTAAAATGACAGACTTGGGCGAGGCATGCTATGTTCTGGGAATGAAAATAGTACGGGATCGTGATAAAGGTATTATTTCAATAGACCAAGCGAAGTACATCGGAGAAGTCTTGACTCGTTTTGGTATGTTGGATTGCAATTCCGTTTCAACGCCATTGGACATCCATCAGAAATTGACCAAGGACATGTCACTGAAAACCCAGAAGGAAAAGGATGAGATGAGCCGCATACCCTACCAAGAAGCTGTTGGTAGTATACTGTTTGCATCTCAAGTATCGCGGCCGGATTTGTGTTTTGCAGTCAGCGAAGTAAGCAGATACATTTCGAATCCAGGGAAGGTGCATTGGCTGGCGGTGAAACGTATTCTTAGATACATAAAAGGTACAATTAATGCAAAATTGGAGTATAAAAGAAGTGGCAGTTCAGATTTAGTTGGTTTCTGTGTTGCTGACTGGGCTAGTGACGTCAACGAAAGGCGATCTATTACTGGATACGTTTTTCTACTACAAGGTGCAGCTGTGACATGGAACTCAAAGAAACAACCAACGGTTGCCTTATCAACAACTGAGGCAGAGTACATGTCTTTGGCGGCAATTACCCAGGAAACTCTTTGGCTCAAGCGACTTCAAGAGGAGATTAAAGGTAAAACCAGCGGTGCCATCAGGATATTTTCAGACAACAAGAGTGCGATACAATTAGCGTCGAATAACATTTACCATCAACGCACCAAGCACATAGACGTTCGACACCACTTCGTCAGGGAGAAAATATTTGAAGGCATTATTGAACTCAAATATTTACAAACAACTGAGATGACGGCTGATGTTCTTACCAAGGGTCTTGATTCCAAGAAGCATATTCATTGTTCAATTCAAATGGGTATCATATTTTGAATATTTTTTGATTTTGATTTTAAAGTAACTTTAAAGTAACTAAGTAAACAAGTAGATATGGTTCTAGTGAGGGTATTGAAATTGTTGTTTAGTTTGTCATAAGAACCATACCTTACAATTACCATTGTGGCCTCACCATAAATTATTATAGTATGCTTTCTCTGTCTTACAGATACTTTTGAATAAAACGTTCCTCTATTTTCTTTTCCCCGAGTTGGATGTGTTTAATTTTGTCTCCGTAAAAACTTTAACTTTTCAGGATTTGTTCATCAATAACACATTTACTTGTTTTTTTTGTTGAGCAGGTTCATATTATGTTATTTCATCCGTTTAAGAGAGAAAGAAATTCTATTGCCTTTATGAAAATTGGTGTCCGTGTCCGGTTATAAGAGAGTCCGATTATGAGAGGTGTCCGTAAGGAGAGAGTACACTGTATAGGTATCTATATAGTGCAATTGTTCCTTTCCAATAACCACTAATAATCATTTCGATAAAACGACTAGCGAATACAATCCCGCGATTTGTGGATCCCCGCCTATTTTTTGGTTCCGAAAATACCGGAATTTATAACTACATATTAGATAGATACATACATACATACCTACATAAATTCACAGGACTTATGCGGAACTATAAATGAAATGAAAATGAAATACCTACATATGTATTTCTAACTATGTATTTAGAAAAGGACGTTCCTTAAAGTGCTAAGTTTGATTTCATATACATAGTAGATATTACTAGCAGCCGTGATGGTCTTGCTTGCGTTATTTGGGGTTACCCGAGTGATGCTGCCATTTCTATTCTCCCTTATAGGAATTACCAAATGATTGTTTTGTGCGTCAGTGTTAATGTTGTTAACAAATTCTCCTACATATCTTATTCCTATTCGATTTTCATTTTCCCTCACGTTCGTGTGATCATTGATGAGGGGTTAGAAAACGGACTTAGATTATCCGTTTTGGGATGTGCGTTGGTGACTTATGTGGTTTTCCATTGGGACACAAGATCAATCTTTTTTTTGATCCGGATCACTTTTCATGTTCCATTGGGACAAAAAATCAATCTTTTTTTTGATTCGGATCACTTTTTGCAGATCTCGATAATTTTCGAGATTTACACATACTCTCACTAATACCAATATACCTTGCACAGCTGTTTTACGTCATTCAGAATTTGTTTTCAAAACAAAATTACGAAAAGCCTCGCGAAAAGCAATTATTCGAACAAAAACGTAAATAATGGACATGGACTTAATTTTGGAGCAATTACTATCATCTTCGTCATCATCTTCTTCTTCCTCGTCATCTATGGATTTCGATTCTTCGTCGTCAGAAGACGAAAATGAATATCCATATTAGTTCATATTTTTCGTATTTTTGCACCGCCAAACGAAAACAATTTGCACAGCTGATGTACTGTCAAATAACGCACTAATACATTTACAAAAGCAGATCAATCTGCTTTCGTGTTCCATTCGCCACGAAAAATCTGAGATCTGAAATAAAAATCTGATGGTCCCAATGGAAAACGACATTAGTTATTTAAAACAAACACCAGCTTACTTAATTTCGTAGCAAGAATCTAATCTAAACTGGAAAGTTTCTAAATATTCCTACATAGCTACTACCATTGACTTATTCATCCGCGAATAATATTTCCCCAGGAATGTTTCCCATTCAGCAATTTAATTTACATTGCTGACAAGGGAAATATTTGCATCGGAATTTATTCGCGATACCCCTAATTATATATGGACTTCTAGTAGACGTCTTCGCGTTGGTTCCAACATAACCACTAGCCCTCTTGGTTCGGAGCGGAATAATTTGGAAATTTACACTTTTTTGAAGTGGCATCTATTGTTAACAATGACGCAACAATTTGAATTTCAACCGTTTTACTTGCCAAATCCACTAACGCCCTATAGGTGTCTCTAGCATTCTATGGAGAAATCAAAGATGGTTGTGATCATTGGCTTCGTTTTCCAATGCCATCTACTTTAAACAGAGACGCAACAATTTGAATTTACCTCATAAATTCTCTCGCGCCCAATAGGTGCCTCTAGCATTCTATGGAGAAATCCAACATGGTTCGTCATTTTGTTTCACTTATTTTTCGCTCCGAACCAAGAGCGCTAGTTTATGTTGGCGTCATTTTCTGGGCAAAATTTGTATGAACTGACATTTCACTAGCAGTCCATATATAATAAGTCAATGACCGGAATTTATAACTACATATTAGATAGATACATACATACATACCTACATAAATTCACAGGACTTATGCGGAACTATAAATGAAATGAAAATGAAATACCTACATATGTATTTCTAACTATGTATTTAGAAAAGGACGTTCCTTAAAGTGCTAAGTTTGATTTCATATACATAGTAGACATTACTAGCAGCCGTGATGGTCTTGCTTGCGTTATTTGGGGTTACCCGAGTGATGCTGCCATTTCTATTCTCCCTTATAGGAATTACCAAATGATTGTTTTGTGCGTCAGTGTTAATGTTGTTAACAAATTCTCCTACATATCTTATTCCTATTCGATTTTCATTTTCCCTCACGTTCGTGTGATCATTGATGAGGGGTTAGAAAACGGACTTAGATTATCCGTTTTGGGATGTGCGTTGGTGACTTATGTGGTTTTCCATTGGGACACAAGATCAATCTTTTTTTTGATCCGGATCACTTTTCATGTTCCATTGGGACAAAAAATCAATCTTTTTTTGATTCGGATCACTTTTTGCAGATCTCGATAATTTTCGAGATTTACACATACTCTCACTAATACCAATATACCTTGCACAGCTGTTTTACGTCATTCAGAATTTGTTTTCAAAACAAAATTGCGAAAAGCCTCGCGAAAAGCAATTATTCGAACAAAAACGTAAATAATGGACATGGACTTAATTTTGGAGCAATTACTATCATCTTCGTCATCATCTTCTTCTTCCTCGTCATCTATGGATTTCGATTCTTCGTCGTCAGAAGACGAAAATGAATATCCATATTAGTTCATATTTTTCGTATTTTTGCACCGCCAAACGAAAAAAATTTACGAAAAATCTGAGATCTGAAATAAAAATCTGATGGTCCCAATGGAAAACGACATTAGTTATTTAAAACAAACACCAGCTTACTTAATTTCGTAGCAAGAATCTAATCTAAACTGGAAAGTTTCTAAATATTCCTACATAGCTACTACCATTGACTTATTCATCCGCGAATAATATTTCCCCAGGAATGTTTCCCATTCAGCAATTTAATTTACATTGCTGACAAGGGAAATATTTGCATCGGAATTTATTCGCGATACCCCTAATTATATATGGACTTCTAGTAGACGTCTTCGCGTTGGTTCCAACATAACCACTAGCCCTCTTGGTTCGGAGCGGAATAATTTGGAAATTTACACTTTTTTGAAGTGGCATCTATTGTTAACAATGACGCAACAATTTGAATTTCAACCGTTTTACTTGCCAAATCCACTAACGCCCTATAGGTGTCTCTAGCATTCTATGGAGAAATCAAAGATGGTTGTGATCATTGGCTTCGTTTTCCAATGCCATCTACTTTAAACAGAGACGCAACAATTTGAATTTACCTCATAAATTCTCTCGCGCCCAATAGGTGCCTCTAGCATTCTATGGAGAAATCCAACATGGTTCGTCATTTTGTTTCACTTATTTTTCGCTCCGAACCAAGAGCGCTAGTTTATGTTGGCGTCATTTTCTGGGCAAAATTTGTATGAACTGACATTTCACTAGCAGTCCATATATAATAAGTCAATGACCGGAATTTATAACTACATATTAGATAGATACATACATACATACCTACATAAATTCACAGGACTTATGCGGAACTATAAATGAAATGAAAATGAAATACCTACATATGTATTTCTAACTATGTATTTAGAAAAGGACGTTCCTTAAAGTGCTAAGTTTGATTTCATATACATAGTAGACATTACTAGCAGCCGTGATGGTCTTGCTTGCGTTATTTGGGGTTACCCGAGTGATGCTGCCATTTCTATTCTCCCTTATAGGAATTACCAAATGATTGTTTTGTGCGTCAGTGTTAATGTTGTTAACAAATTCTCCTACATATCTTATTACTATTCGATTTTCATTTTCCCTCACGTTCGTGTGATCATTGATGAGGGGTTAGAAAACGGACTTAGATTATCCGTTTTGGGATGTGCGTTGGTGACTTAAGTTATTTAAAACAAACACCAGCTTACTTAATTTCGTAGCAAGAATCTAATCTAAACTGGAAAGTTTCTAAATATTCCTACATAGCTACTACCATTGACTTATTCATCCGCGAATAATATTTCCCCAGGAATGTTTCCCATTCAGCAATTTAATTTACATTGCTGACAAGGGAAATATTTGCATCGGAATTTATTCGCGATACCCCTAATTATATATGGACTTCTAGTAGACGTCTTCGCGTTGGTTCCAACATAACCACTAGCCCTCTTGGTTCGGAGCCGAATAATTTGGAAATTTACACTTTTTTGAAGTGGCATCTATTTTTAACAATGACGCAACAATTTGAATTTCAACCGTTTTACTTGCCAAATCCACTAACGCCCTATAGGTGTCTCTAGCATTCTATGGAGAAATCAAAGATGGTTGTGATCATTGGCTTCGTTTTCCAATGCCATCTACTTTAAACAGAGACGCAACAATTTGAATTTACCTCATAAATTCTCTCACGCCCAATAGGTGCCTCTAGCATTCTATGGAGAAATCCAACATGGTTCGTCATTTTGTTTCACTTATTTTTCGCTCCGAACCAAGAGCGCTAGTTTATGTTGGCGTCATTTTCTGGGCAAAATTTGTCGGCCCTAGCGAGGTATCCGTCGGAACGGAAATTTCTCCGATTTCATACGAATCGGAGGATTTTTGCTTCGAGGTATACGTCGGAACAGCTTTTCGGAACTTTGTTCCGACTAATATGCAACGCACACTGGCGTTTTGCGTTTCAGTGCGATGAAGTGCGTTTTTATTCATATTTTTGACAGTTTCATACGAATTTTCTTCCGATATGCTCCGACAGGAATTAGTTGCGGAATTTATTTACGAATTGCAGTGAAGTGTTGATAAATGAAAGCAATAAAGAAAAAAACATTTTAGCAAAGTAAATGGTTGTATTTGTTGCTTTAATTTTTGTTTCCAGGGCAAAAACAAACGAAAAACAAGCACTTAATAGGAAAACCCCGATGTAGCACGAAACAACATCATGTCATATCAATGCGTTGTCGCATTTTAATTTTTCTTTCCGAAGTCGGATACCTCGAATGTAATTTGAGTCTCCGACGGAATATGCGTTGCGGAGAAATTTCCGTTCCGACGGATACCTCGCTAGGGCCGTGTATGAACTGACATTTCACTAGCAGTCCATATATAATAAGTCAATGGTTGGCGTCATTTTCTGGGCAAAATTTGTATGGACTGACATTTCACTAGCAGTCCATATATAATAAGTCAATGGCTACTACTATAATCCATATTTAAAATTTGGTTGACTGCGACCTGCGTATAGTTGTTCCTAAAATAATTGTATGTAAATACAAAAGGTTAATTTTGGGTTTAAAATGAAATACTTATGCACAGTTTGAAACAGACTCCGCATACTAGGTACAAACAAATCCGTCCTGTCGTTTAGAATGCAGCTACCTACCACCATGCAGACAGACAGAACAGCGAAACTCACTTTTTGAGTTAATTGATCTAAAGTTGTACTTAAAACAATATCTTTCTCATACTGTGTACAGTACATCCCTACATTGAGAAAATTTAAAAATGGGATCGATCTATAGGTATAACGTGATATTATTTTCTAAGATCCAACCAGACTACCATGCACCTCACATGCTCAGGCTCCAATTGACGAGCAAGATCTTGGTCAATTATACATAGTTACGTTGGCTCCATCGTCTATAAACGCATATGTGGATATTTCCGGCAAAATTTGGAACAATATTTGTACTTGGCTGTTGTAGTTGTCTGCATGGCAGCTCCTGTGATCTGTGATCTTAGTTACCTTATTCGCAAAATCGACTAGTGACATTAAGTCTTCGTCACCAATCGGTGGTATATCGCGAATCTTTTCAATTTGGCTACCAATAAGCTGTTCTGGTCGTCCAACCATTTCCTCGAGTGTTTTCATGATTTCGTTAACGTTGTTTGAATTGGAGAGAAGAGATTCGACAGTTTCTCTTGCGCGTCCCTGTACAGCTTCGCGAAGGCGCATGATATTGTGAAGTTTCGAGTAATCAAATTCCTGAGTTGTGGTGTTAAACGACTCGGCAAAAATGTCTGCCACTCTTCTGCGGCACCTGTAAATATTGGATGTGAATAAATCTTTTTCTGTCGGTGGGCTATTTGTCTTTGGCTTTCATCGGTAAAGGACTCACGAGATGCACATCGGTGGTGGTATGAAGTGAATCGGCTGCTGCATGGTCGTTAATGGTATGGCATAATCTAGCGACGGCTGCTGCGGTTGCGGTAATGATTGCTCTGTCGTATGACGATCCGGCTGCGATGATTCTTGAATTGGCTGCGTTGTTTCCGATAATGGCATTTCTTGCATTGATTGCGGGGCTTTACGAAATTAATTTCTTAGATCTGCTACACTACTTTGGATCTGTTTGTTGTTCGAGACAATTAATACCTGTAAAGCTTGCATCTGGCGATTAAACTCGTTGGTTATGGAAGTAATCTTTTTATCAAACTCAATCTTTAAGGACCCTGAATTGTTTGTAGGTTTGTTAGGTAAATTTGTACTTACGGCTGGGGAGGCTGACGGCGTAGATATTGTTGGCGAATGCGATTGTGGCGATAGCTCCATCGACGGTGGCGGGAGCGTAGGCGGTTGTGGCGAAAACGTATTGGGTGGCGGCGATCTATTTATTGGCATTTCGATTTCGTATAATTCCAGTCTAGTTGGTGGAACTCCTTTGTTCTTTCGTTGACTGATTCTTCTTGAAAAATCTTGGGTAATTGGCATGAATAATCCCGGCAGACGGCAAATTGGCAAATGAATGTTCTTTCGTTGACTGATTCTTCTCAAAAATCTTGGGTAATTGGCTTGAGTAAACCCGGCAGACGGCAATTGGCCAAATGAAGAAAACAAGTTAGGCAAAATGGCGGCAATATGGCAATAGAAGAATAAAATTTGTTGCTTTTCCAATCGCAGCTTCGAATAACTTCCCCCAATAAGTCAATGAAAGGCTTCTAATTTGACATTTGGTGTGGTTTATTCTCTAGAACAATATGAGTTACAAAATTACAATTATTAAATTAAATATGAACAATTCGTAGTTTTAAATTTTTTGAGAGACTTACTCTGTTTCTTGCTACAGTTAATTTGGAAAAGAAATGCAATTGATTTTGCCGGTTCTATATATGACATTTTTAAAAAACTATATCAAACAGTAAATGTTAAGTACATAAATGAATACTTCAATTATTATGTTAGAATGTGTAGGTGTAACCGTGTAACGCATACAGACGCCAAGTGTGACAGCAACGCTGTATTATCATTAATAGTACGTTTATAGTACATTTACACCGCACCTAAATTCAACATTTCAGCAGACAACATATCGAAATCCAATTTTGCGTTCCCATTGAAACTTCAACATTTCAAATCACAGCTAGTACCAGAATTGATTCTCACTGATGTTTTTTATGTTTCGAAAACAGAAGTGGTTTGTACCTAAAGAATTAATTTTATAATTATATTAATCTAAACATGAATATGAGTGATAATTCAAACATATTAAATACAATCTTAAATAAATAATATTAAATACAACAAAAAATTCCTCATCGGATTTTTTTTACAGCGGTTTTTTTTTGTCAGTGGGGCTCACTGTAAATGTACTATTACACCGCACCTAAATTCATCATTTCGACTAAATGCAGCATTACAGGCCAAATGTTCAGCATTTCGCCATATATTTTCCAGCATTTCGAAATGTTGAATTTCAGCGAAATGTTGAATTTCATCGCTGCATTTGCAAGTATGTCAAATCGAACAAACCTCATTTTGATGACTTTTGGGCTCACTGACAAAAAAAAACCGCTGTAAAAAAATCCGATGAGGAATTTTTTGTTGTATTTATGTCGTTTTCCATTGGGCAAAAAGAAGCGTCCGGGAGCGTCCGGAATCAAGAAAATCACTTCTGAAACCGTTCCATTGGCGCAAAAAATACTCTTCTGTTGATTCTGAGGAGAGAATTTCGCTTCTAGATTTCAAGTCAGAATCCACTCGAGGAGCACTTACACAAGTGCATTTTATGTATTTTATACAAGCCAGCTGGCAGCAGCCATACAGTAATTTGTGACGTTTCACCAATACGTGAGTGTAGTGAGCCAGAAGCAGTTTTCTTGTTCCATTGGATTTCGGAATGAGTGAATCCCCGAGTGAAACCAATGGAAAACGACATTAATCACCCTTATTCCGAGTGGCGTTTACGACGATTTATGAAATGCTAATTTGAATTTGGAATTACGAGTGGCGTTTTTGAGTCGTTGAACGCCATTTGTCACTGAACGGCATGTGGAACCTATTGGCGTACGACGAACGTCATGTGAGAAACTTCACTGCCATTCTGCAAGGCGTTGAACGCCACAAAACGACGATTTCCGTCGTTAACAAATTAGTGAACGCCAAGTAATGAAAATCGACTGCAAATTGAACTTCTTGAATTGTTATTTTATTCAATTTAATTAGATTCTTTTCAAGGGTTATAAGTACCAAACCAGAAACAATTTAATGGAATTTAATTAATAGGCAAAGGGATTTTAAAAGGATTCTTAAATGTTGACCCAGCCTAGACCACCATCAAGAAATGGAAAAGATTGGCAGAAAGTTTTTGTGAGCATCACTTTAAAACATTTTTTATAAATGTAGGCTGTGATCGTCTCGTCCTTAATTAAAATGTTTTCCTACACCATTCTGGTAGCTACCCTCAGTCAAGAATCCCGCAGTCGCAGCAAATTATATCGCCTGCACAGACGGCGACCATGCAGGTACTTTCCACGAGCTTACCTTTTATTTCGTCCAATGAAGATTTCCTTACATTCTAAAAAACATTATGAAATCCGAAAATAATAAAACTGAGAATTTCTTTCGAAAAAGATAAACAACAAAACACTGATACAACCAACAACAATCTATCTGTCAGTACTGATTAGCTCGTTTGGATCGTATGTGGAATGTGAACTACTTACCGACGACGTCGTACCCTGTCGTGGAAGTTAGGGAATAAGTCTTCCAAAATGAAACGCCTCCAATAACGACAAACGTCGTGAAAGTAAAACGCCACTCGGAATAAAGGTGAATATTATTTATTTAAGATTGTATTTAATATGTCTGAATTATTACTTATATTCATGTTTAGATTAATATAATTATAAAATTAATTCTTTAGGTACAAACCACTTCTGATTTCGAAGCGTTAAAAACATCAGTGAGAATCAATTCTGGTACTAGCTGTCATTTGAAATGTTGAAGTTTCAATGGGAACGCAAAATTGGATTTCGAAATGTTGTCTGCTGAAATGTTGAATTTAGGTGCGGTGTAAATGTACTATAACAGGGTGATTATTAATTCTCAACATCCATAGACATACTTAGCTCAGTTTTTCTAAAAATGTTACTTAGATCACTTCTGTTCTTAACTAGCCAAATTGAAAATATTGCAGACTTGAAATTTAGTATTTGTTAAAAGTGTTTGCACTTGTTTGCCCATATTTGTAGGAAAACAAATTAATAGTTATTTTTATTAGTGAAAAGTTTGTAATAAAAAGTGCAAACAGAGTACCCGGCATTTTCGTTCTTAATTTCGGAAATAAATGCAATTTTATGTGACTATTTTTGGCTGTGTTGTTTGCACAGTAGTTGTTAATGGAACAATTTGTTGGCATTTTGCCTTACTTTATTACTTATATTAGTTAGCTTTGTGAATTTGTGAAATAAATTATTGGATTCTGGAAACAAAAGTTGTGAAATACAACTATTCACTAATTTAGCATTAAAAAGAAATGAAAATAGAAGAAGAAGATTAATTAAATTAAAAACGGTTCAGCGCGTGAAAAAATGTTACAAACAAAATTTGTTGCAAATTTCATGCTCTACAAATTAGTAATAGCTGTTAACATCATTGAAACAATAGAAACCGAGATAATCGCGATAAACAGTTTTTTTTTACCTTTGACCTTGAATAACTTATGACGCAGACACGAGATTTTATGAGACTTTTGGGTATAGTGACCAGACGTCCCGCATTTTGCGGGAAAGTCCCGCATTTCACATAGCTGTCCCGCATCATAAACTGCCGGAAAAATGTCCCTCATTTACAGATTTGTCCCGGAAAGTCCCGCAAAATTATAAATATAAAAACGTTCGAAATGATAAGTGAGCCTATTTTGTAAATTTTAAGAACTTTGGCGGCTTGTCACGAAGGGAAAGCAAAAATGTTTTTAGTAGTCGACTAAATATAGAACTTAAGCAATCCATAATTGGTGTAAATCAATTCAAACCACTACTACACTCCGTGCCACTTGATTACGAGCAGGAATTTGTTTGTTTAAATTTTACAAAATTTTGCAAAAAAAAAAAATGGGATTAAGTTGATAAATGTAACTTTTATGACGCTTATCCCAAAAAGGTCATAAAATTTACCTGTTATTTTTGTTTCACTTGATTACGAACAGTTGCTTAATCTACCTATTACCATGTTTTAAATCAAATAAAAGGATACTTGGAGTATAGGGAGCTTAGTTTAAGAAATAACTTCATATAATCCACAACTATAGGTAAAGGAAAGACATTAACCAACGAGGAAATAGGCCAAATTCGAGCTTAACGCGAACAAGGAAAATCTATCCGTTTTATATCCAACAAGATTGGAATAGGCGCCACTGTTGTACACAACTTTATTAAAGACCTGGAGAAGTATGGAAAAAAACCGCAAAAGAAGAGTCAGCAAAGCAGCACATCAAAGGAGGTGTGTAATGGTATGGGGAGCAATAAGACATTACAGAATTGTGGAGATGGATTTCGAAAGCTCCATAATGATGGCAATCACTTACAAATCGATACTGGGAAGAGCTTTTCCGCAGTTTTCGGAGATATTTCGTGGTCAGCGATGAACTTTCCAACAAGACAATGCACCTATAAATACCGCACGGACAACAAAAGCCTGAATTCAGAACCAAAATGTAAACCTACTTGCATGGCCCCCATATTCACCTGACCTGAGCATATCGTGGAAAACGTCTGGGGTTGGCTTTAAAGAAAAGTCTACGAAGGAGGAAAGCAATATCATGAAACGGAAGAAATTATGGAGCCATAAAACGAGCCTGGTCCGTAGTTTCGGTAGATTATTTGACAGCACTCTATGAATCTCCCCAACGGGACAGGGGGTAGAATATTCCCGGGGTAAGGCATGCCTGTCGTAGAAGGCGACTAAAATCCCATCCCTCAGACAAGGTGTAAAGCGACCCGTGCCGAGGCCTGAATGGTGCCGGGGACCTGAAAACAATACAGCATCGCTAACGGAGCCCTCCAGATACCTGGTGACCTCTGGTTGTAATAAATGCCTTACCACGTTATCGGGGGCTATGACGTGGCCGACATACTTTCCCCCGCACTCGTGGGATCCAAAATAAAAAAAACATGGAACAAAACAAAACAGAACAAACTAAAAAACAAGAAAATGAAAGCTCATTGACGAATCAGGAGGTGACAGAAGACCCGTTCAGACGGAGATCTGCGTTAATGCGCTCACCGCCAATGAAAACCGACAAGGGAGCTGAACAGATGAAAGACGGGATTACCCCAACACCAACGGAGCCAAAGAAGACCCAGGACGGGACACCGGTAGGAGCGGTAAGAAGCTCATTTAGACTGATGTTACAGCAATCTGTCAATGCCGTAACCCCTGGAGTGGAACACTTGGTCCCCGTGGAACAGAAAGCTACAAGTGAACCCAGAAGAGATCACTTTAAGAGAGGTGCATGGGTGCAACGCACACCACCGTCGACGTCGACAGTAAACACCCATGTAGTACTGCAAGAGCCGGCAGCAGAAAAACCTACATCAGGTAAACCTTCAGCCGCTCGGGATATACTCCAGAGGCAAATACTACCAACGGTAGGCAGTAGCGCATCGGCCGAAGAGACTCCAGGAAATTCAACTGAAGAGAAATGGAGCAGACTAGATGAAGCCCAAAAACCTACCCAAGGCATTGTAGATTCGCGCTCTACAGAAACTCAGTTTCCTCCCTCGGCCCCCGAAGGCACAATTTCCAAAGAAGTACAGAAATGCTGCGACATCTTAAAAATGATGAAGAATGCCTGTGCGAAGCAAAAAAATGTCAGCATGGACATCAGAAACGGAATTGCTGCATTAGAGGAATCATTGGACAAAATGAAGTGGGAGGCAAAAGCCTGGACCACCCTGAAGCCAAATCGGAAGATACCGCCACCAAACGGGAACGAAAAACTAGGAGAAGAGACAACTCCAACTCAAAAAACAAATAATCTCGAAAAGCCAGGCGGAAACAAGAGACCTCCATCTAGCCCTCTTGTAAAACCAACGGACAAGAAAACTAGAAATTCTCCAATCCGAGTAAATAAAGCAAAACAGAAGAAAATGCTGGAAACGGAAGGTGTGGACTCTGAAGCAACAAACATACAACAGGACAGCTTTGCAAAAGTCCTCAAGAAGAAAAAAGGGAAAACACTTACACCCAAACCTACTACTAAGGAACGCGTAGGAGAAAATCCTAGAAACAAAACAAGACAGAAGGAAAGTAGCCATCGGAAATTCAGGCACGAGGCCTGAATTTTCCTAGAAGAAAAAGTTGCACTCGAAATCAGGGACTTGGATGAACTGACCACAGCAGAGGAGGTTGAGGAAGCCATCAAGAAAAAAATATCAAACAAAAACCTGGAAATACAGGTGGCAGTGACCGGGAAAAACAGAAGCTCGCTGAAAATGGCTATAGTCCACATGAACGCCCGAGCAGCTCACGAGATGCTGAAGATTCCTCGAATCAAAATAGGATGGGTTCAGTGCAGAATGCGCCGCAGAGTAGAAGTTCCTAGATGCTTCAGGTGTTTCGGATACGGACACCATCAGACAACCTGTAAGGACACGGACAGAAGAGGACAAGGGCTTTGTTTCAACTGCGGAGAAGAGGGCCACAAAAAGAGCGACTGCCGAAAACCACCAAAGTGCTGTCTATGTGCAGATCTGCAAACCCCAGCTAGTACCTTAGACCATATGCCGGGGTCCGGTAAGTGTCAAGTGTTCCGAGACGCACTTGAAAATGCGAAGAAAAGGGATATACAATGACCAGAATCTTACAAGGAAATATGCATAGGAGTCGTACGGCTGACAACCTACTGACTAAATTACTGAGGGAATTACAGATTGATGTCGTCATCATCAGCGAACAGTACGTGGACAAAGAGACAAACTGGATAGTGGACACGTTAGGAACTGCTGCAATCTGGATACCAGACACAAGGAAATTCTCCCTAAATAGACAAGGTACACAAAGAGGTTTTGCGTGGGCCAAGACCGATGGACTCACGGTTATAAGCATCTATCTCAGCCCAAACGACAGGATCGATGATTTCCGCCAAAAACTGGATGAGCTGGAGGACTTCCTAAACGAAACGATAGGCGAGATCCTGGTTGCTGGCGACTTTAACGCGAGAGCACAAGAATGGGGAATGCCAACTACAGACTCTCGAGGAAGGCAAATACTCGATATGGCTGCGAGACAAGGCCTAAACGTAGCAAATGTAGGAAGCACCCCGACCTTTAGGAGGCCTGGGCAAAGAGGTACCATACCGGACGTAACCTTCGCTACGGAATCTACATTCGCCAGAATAAACAACTGGCGAGTAATCGAGGATTACACGGGCAGCGATCATCAATACATTGTTTTTGATCTAGAAGAAAACCGGCGAACTCCTATCTGGAACCGTACATTAGCACCGAGATGGAACATAAACAGGCTAAACGAAGAGCTTTTCAAATCCGTCATTCAAGAAGGAGAAAGAGCTGTGCTTCAAGTACAAGGACCCACGGAAGTAAAAGCTGAAGCCACGATGCAACTGATACGGCTCGCATGCGATGCCTCAATGCCCAGGAAAAGCTGCAACAACAGAACCAGAAATCCAGTATACTGGTGGTCAGACGAGATAGCTGAGCTCCGCATGAGATGTCTACAACTTCGGCGCATAGTCACCAGGGGAAGGAGAAGACACGCTGGAAATATAGAGGAAGCTCTAGCGGAGTTCAGAACCAAAAGATCCGAGCTTAAGAGGGCCATCAAATTGAGCAAAAAACGGAAGTGGGAGGACCTCCGCCGAGACATAAACAACGACCCCTGGGGGCTAGGCTACAAGGTAGTAATGCGGAAACTGGGAGCCCAATCGGCACCGCCTACTCTAAACGGAGATAAGATGGAGCGGATTGTAAACACTCTTTTCCCAACCCATCCGGTCAGGCCTCCCGACAACACACCAGCCCCACGACAGGAAACTCCAGGATTTAGTGAAGAAGAGCTGGAATTAGCCGTACAGACAATACAAAACAGAAGAGCACCCGGCCCAGATGGAATTCCAGCGGAAATAATAAAAGTGACTGCCCAAACATGCCCTAACCTGCTGCTCAACATGTACAACAGTTGTCTTGAAGAAGGAGTCTTCCCAAAGAACTGGAAAAAACAAAGATTGGTATTGATCAGCAAAGGAAAAGGAGACCCAGACTCCCCATCTGCGTACAGGCCCTTATGTATGCTGGACACTGCGGGGAAGCTCATGGAAAAGTTGCTGAAATCACGACTCACAGATGCAGTACAAAGAGCAGGAGACTTGGCAGGAAGGCAGTATGGGTTCAGAAAAGGACGCTCTACGGTCGGAGCCATTGAAGAAGTGATGAAAGCTGCCCAAACCGCCCAACAGGGAAGCCACCGCTCTAAGAAGATCGTTTTGCTGGCAACCCTGGACGTAAGAAATGCATTCAATTCAGCTAGGTGGAGCGATATACTAAATGCGCTAGAAAATAGATTCAACATACCAGCGTATCTATTAAATATAGTGAAGGATTATCTCAGGGATCGAGAGCTGATTTACGAGACCACAGAAGGCCCACGAAGGAAGGAAATAACATCTGGAGCAGCACAGGGATCAATTTTGGGACCAGACCTCTGGAATATCTCCTATGATGACATACTGCGGATGGAGATGCCTGAAGACACCTTCCTCGTTGGGTACGCAGACGACATTGCGGCAGTGATAACGGCAAGAGACTCTGAAAACGCGCAAAGGAAGTTGAACCAAGTCATGCGACGAACAACCTTTTGGATGGATGAGCACGGACTTAGTCTGGCAACAGAAAAAACAGAGATAGTCCTACTGACGAAGAAGAGAATCCCCACGCAAATCGACTTCCAAATTGGCTTTGAAACCATTAAGAGCAAGGATGCGGTGAGGTATCTGGGACTGAGGCTGGACACAAAACTAACTTTCTGGCAACAGATAAAGTCCGCAACGGAACGAGCCTCTAGAGTTACAACATCACTCAGTAGATTAATGGCGAACATAGGTGGTCCAACGCCTAGCAAGCGCAGGCTATTAATGTCGACAACGCATGCCATTCTCCTATATGGAAGTGAGATTTGGGCAGACGCGCTTCGGCAAAAAAAGTACCGGAAGCAGATGGCGGCAGTGCAAAGACGTGGAGCTCTACGCGTTGCTAGCTCTTACCGAACGGTGTCGGAACCAGCCGTCCTTGTAGTCGCAGGAGTGACTCCCATCGATCTCCTAGCGGCACAAAGGAAGTACGTCCACGACAACAAGGCGGAAATTGGACTGGATGCGGCAATCGACCAAGCAGAGCAGGAAACGATACGGAAGTGGCAAGAGCGCTGGAGCTCTGAAAGCAGAGGAAGGTGGACAGCGAGACTGATAAGAAATGTGGCTGAGTGGAACGACCGGAAACACGGTGAAGTCAACTACTTCGTCACCCAGTTCCTCACCGGACACGGAAATTTCAACGCCTTTCTCCATAATATTGGCAAAACGGATAGCCCATCCTGCCAGTACGGCGACTCTCCAACAGACGACGCACAACACACGTTTTTTGCCTGCAGAAGATGGGAAGCCCAACGCACAATCCTGGAAAGCAGCATTGGTGCCTTCAACCCAGAAAACATAGTCGAGAAAATGCTGACGAGCGACTCGAATTGGGGAAAAATTTGCCAGTTTGTGGAAGATATTCTCAGAAGTAAGAAAAGAGAAGAAGAACAATACCGGGAAAGCACGTGAGCCCGAAAGGGTGTATGATTACAGCCCCCTTGAAGTAATGCGAAGAGCGGTCCCAGGGGGGTGTGTCAGAAACCATAGGGTTGGGAGGAGTTTTAGTCCGTACTCCCCGAAAGCATACGGAGAGAGCCGGACACACGGGGATGGTCAACGCAAACAGGCCACCTTATGGTGCGTAAAGCATTTCTCCTCCCCCCAAAAGGAAAAAAAAAAAAAAAAAAAAAAAAAAAAAAAAAAAAAAAAAACTCTATGAATCTCTACACAGCAGGAGCAGGCTACTTGAAGTGATTTAGCGATCAGGAGGTAGTATCTACCTATTACTAAAAACTATTGCTACTCTTTGAATAAAAACATTATTTAATTATACAAGCAATTTTTTTATATTTTTACCTTTTAAGCTTCTAACAGGTAGATTAAGCCACTGTTCGTTATCTTAAGTGAAACAAAAATAACAGGTAATTTTATGACCTTTTGGGGAAAAGCGTCATAAAAGTTACATTTATCAACTTAAACCCATATTTTTTTCTACAATATAAACATAATATTATATCCTTAATTTCTTGTGCATTCGGTTTTTCCCGAATTAGCGAAGGATTTGAAAAATAACGTAAAATTAAAACAAAAAAAATTCCTGTTCGTAATCAAGTGGCACGGAGAGTAATTTGCTTCCGGTTGACATAGAAAACATTAATGTGAAAATATACTCTCATTTTCATATAGTACTCTAAATACACTGTTAGAGAGGAAAAATTGAAAGAATTTTGCTGCTATACGCAGCTCAAATATAATAGATTGCTCAGGCTCGCCAAGATTACATAGCTCTACTGCCCGCCATCGAACGTCTGTTGAAATTATTTGAGCCGTTTAAATCCATATACAAACATTTTTTTAAGATCCAAAATCTGAGTTGTGTCCCGCATTGTCTTCAAAAAATTATGGTCACTATACTTTTGGGACAACTTTAAGAACGCCAAAATTATATCTCTCATTCTGAGGTTGTTCGCTAATTTGACTGGACTATATGTATGTATGGAGGAAAAAGCCCAAACCCTACCAGCTATATTGAATTTGCCAGGGTGCACGGTACCCTCCACAGCTGTGGCAATACATCATGATAACCTACGAACGGTGATGGTTCTAAGAAAATTAAGAGAAACTCTAGAAATTGCTGGTATGAAGAAGCCAGTATTCTCCCAAGACGACGACGAGGGCTATGAAGATGTTGCACATCATGAATATGAAAATAACAAAAAAAATTTTGGTTTAAATTATTTATTTTAATATGGTTTTTCACTAGTTCTAACTTTTTCGGCCAAAGACTTTCCGTAAAACGTAAACAAACAAACGCCAAATGTCAAATCATGTGTACCTAAGTGGATAATCTCGAGCAACTCTGAGATTAAAAATCTATATTCGCATGTGCTCTCGAATTTAAAAAATATTCCTTTTTTTTTGTACCAAACGAACGCGAAAAGTGATCTGGGGCAAATAAAATTGCTTATTTTTTAGCCAATCGAAAACACCATTATGTTTGCTTTGACACTAGGTCTGTTTTTTTCCTCACCTATCTCAGTGAAGTAAAGTAAAGTAAGAAAATGTGCAAAAAAACAGTCCCCAACTGGTCCCCAACCACTTTTCTGAACAGTCGGTTTTACCCCTGAAAAGTAAACAGCTGGCATTGCTGTCAAAATGGCCATCAATGAAAAATTCAATTTCAAAATCAAATTCCTTCTAGAAAACTGAATAATTAACCTTTTAGCGAAAAAAAAATAATGATTATCAATTTCTACAGAATATTTACTTTTTCTGCTTACTTTTTTTCTCATGTATGGTCAAAATAAAATCGCGAATTATTGCCAAAGAAAAAAAAAGCAAAAACACAAGCGGGTGTGTTTGTTAGGTGAGTCCAAAAGAGTATTCACGCAAATTCTGAGATTCGATCGAATCGAGTATTCCTCGAATTTAAAACTTTCACTCTAAAGAAGTTTTCACAATCTAAATTTTGGGGGAAAGAAGTTCATTACCAATAATGATTTCATTGTATGATTTTATTTCGAAATCAGCTGTAATATTTTAACTGTCAGATTGCCCGTTGGTTTTGACTTTAATTTTGAGAAAAGATGGCCTTATTTATATATATTCTTGGAGAAAGAAACAATCAAATTGAACAGAAAAATGCAATAAAAATTAAATAAATTATAAATTAACATTTTAAATTGTCCTTCGTTTGTTCATTTTGATTGCGACATGCGATTATTTACATTTGAATTTTTTTTCCATAAGACGAACAAATGTTTTTATGTTTTTAAATTTTATATTTTTTATGTAAATTTGACTGTGAACATTTTTTAAATAAAGATTTAGACCACGAATTTTCAGTCGAAAAAACATATGAGAATGTGCGGAGGAATTAACAAATAAATCGAATCTCCATCGAAAGTTGGAATGTCAGTTGGCTGAAATCGAATGGTTTTCATTTAAAAAAAAGAGTATGTAAATAATGCCTTCATTACATATCTACTTCAGTTAAAAAATCAACAGGGAATACAAAATGGGAGGATGTACTATTACAAAAAATGTATCCCATAATGACATAACATCAAAGATAACACACTAATTTTCAATTATTATAAGCCTAGGTGTATATAATATATAACTACATATATATTTTGCTAACAAAGTGCAACTTAAATAAAAACGGAAAATATTTAGTATTTTATTAATTTAAGTTGCTATTTTTAAATTTGTTTAAAATATATGCACTTAATGCCCAAGCCACAATGGCGCTTTGCGGCGTGCGTGCGTTGACAGATAGAGTAGAACCAATGCTTTCATATGGTGCAAGCCAGAATGCGACTTCAGGCTTCGGGTCGCGTTGTGATCGTAAATATCGTAAAGTTCAACGCGGCGCACTGTGGGGCAGCTGTATGGGGACCGGTGGCAAAAAAAGCAAAATCCATTTGTTGAAATGAACGGTTTTTTTATTGCTAATTGATAAACAGTAAACCCATGCACTTGTTACAAGTAAGTAACTAACGGCCAGCACTTTGGTTATTCAGTGACTGCAGTTCAAAGTTGTATGTTAAATAGATCGGAAGTCAATTGAATAACTTGAGAAGAATATAGTGCATAGTTGAGGTGTGATTTTCTGAAATACAATTAAAGAAATAAAATAGTTTTGATATGGATCTTTTACCTGAAGGTATTTAGTCTTACTTAAAATGTTTTTTATCCAATTTATATGTTTCATTTTTTTTTAATCGAATTTAGTAAGGTGACTTACAGTTAGCATACAAAAGAAAAAAAAATTGAAAAATTCGTAGTCTTTTAGTAATAAGTAGGGCAAAGTGGGGCTATATTTTTTACACCAATTTATTGGTAATATAGTTTTCTCAAATATACAATAAAAAAAAGGTGCGCGATTTTGCGCCTTTTTCTGTAAATTGGAATTATGTTAAAAGAGGGGGTCGTACTATAAAGGCTCGAATTACGACATGTTTAATATGTTGTTGGTTTTTTTTTTCATTCAGACTCACCCGCAAATGAGCTCATATATTCAAGACAACAATTGTGGCATATAATGAGAGCAAGTACATCAACAAAAATCGATGAAAAAATTCAGTACTTACGAGATTTTCTGGTTAATGCAACGAAATGCCCCGATGATTTATTTCTTGACCAGAATCCCAAATTTAAATTTTTTGTTTGGGATTTTAAAAAAAAGTGGATATCAGCTCAAAGAAATATGGAAGGAGATGAAGCATTGGCAATGATGGTGGAAGCTAAACTAACAAGGCATCAATATGAGATAGTGAGAAGCAAGAGCAATAAATACGTATGAACAATTTAAAAAATGGTTTTACTAATTTGTTTTTCTTCACGATAAAAGGGGGCGTAAAAGTGGGTGGGGAAAGCAAGTGTAGATGATAAAAATTTGATCATCAAAAAATCTTCTTTAAGTGTTTAATTTTGAAAAAATAGGCACATTTCAGAAAAGTGGGCGTTTTAGTGGGCGTGTCGGGTGGGAGGGTCTAAAAATATTTTGTAGCTGTAGCGGCTGATTTGATGCCACATTTTAAGGCATTCTGCCCCACTGTGCGGCGCCCAAGTAGAGCAACTTTCTACTTTCAGTGGCGTTGGACGGCTTTGACGTTTTCTTTCGGTTTGGTTTGTTCGATTTGATAATATTTAAAGTGTTATACCCAATTCACAATGGCGCTTTGCCGCTTGCGTGCGTTGACAGGCGTTTTAGAAACTTTACCGTACTTTATGTCAACGCGCGCAAGCCGCACTTTTCCAAAACTAAATGGCGCTTCAGAGCGTTGGCGCGTTGAGAGATTAGAGTAGGAGAGATTGAAAGTTCTGTTTGGTTTATGTTGCGTACGTACGTTATGTACGAATTCAGAGCAGAATGCAACTACTCCTTTTTGCTTATAATTGTTATTTTAATGCACGAATTAAGGAGAAATTTGTTCAAAATAGTAAAAAAAATTCATAAATAAATATCAATAAAATGTATTTTCACTTTTATTGTCGTGGAATATTTTTGTGGAAGAATTGCCTGTGCTGTGCATTCAATGTACACAGGTGCATGCCTTCACATGAAAGGCGTTCCAGGCGACAGGTAGATTTTTAGTTTAGTTGAGAAAATATGGGTAAATTACATCGAAAATCCCTTCCCTTAAAATTGTGAATTGATTACTAATACTTCTTGTAAAACGATTTAAGTGAGCAATATTACCAAATGGACAGCATTTATCTGAGCTGTGGAAAGAAGTTCAGTCACTTAAATAGAGAAGTGCAATTTTGTTAAAAACTTGGTTTGGCTATTTAAAAAAAACTCCTATTAATAAATTCTCAAATATGGATACCGACGATTTATTTGATTTTTCAATTTATATTTTATTTCAATTATATGTATACATCTGGTGGTATGCTGGACATTCGGACGATTGCGATCGCAGGTACTGCTTATTCTCGTCGCTCGCTGGGTTTTTACCACATCCGGTCACCCATCGGACAATGCATATTGAAAGGATTTTATGACCTAATTAGGGTCATTTTTTTGCTATATTTCCGCGAAGATCTTCGCTGTCTTGTCCAGACATTTTTTTATGTTCCTATGTACGGACTTCAAACCCTACCAGCCGATTGAGTTCAAATTTACATTTACGTAAAAAACGCGCTGAACCGTTTTTAATTTAATTAATCTTCTTCTTCTATTTTCATTTCTTTTTAATGCTAAATTAGTGAATACATAGTTGTATTTCACAACTTTTGTTTCCAGAATCCAATAATTTATTTCACAAATTCACAAAGCTAACTAATATAAGTAATAAAGTAAGGCAAAATGCCAACAAATTGTTCCATTAACAACTACTGTGCAAACAACACAGCCAAAAATAGTCACATAAAATTGCATTTATTTCCGAAATTAAGAACGAAAATGCCGGGTACTCTGTTTGCACTTTTTATTACAAACTTTTCACTAATAAAAATAACTATTAATTTGTTTTCCTACAAATATGGGCAAACAAGTGCAAACACTTTTAACAAATACTAAATTTCAAGTCTGCAATATTTTCAATTTGGCTAGTTAAGAACAGAAGTGATCTAAGTAACATTTTTAGAAAAACTGAGCTAAGTATGTCTATGGATGTTGAGAATTAATAATCACCCTGTTATAGTACATTTACACCGCACCTAAATTCAACATTTCAGCAGACAACATTTCGAAATCCAATTTTGCGTTCCCATTGAAACTTCAACATTTCAAATGACAGCTAGTACCAGAATTGATTCTCACTGATGTTTTTAACGCTTCGAAATCAGGATTGGATTACTAACACGCAGACAAGCGTACAAGAAATACAAATCTACACTGACGGGTCAAAAATGGAAGTAGGTACAGGAGACGAAGTATTCTGCGAGTCCCTATGTATAAATGACTCGTATAAACTCCCAGATAAATGCAGTGTCTTCCAAGCTGAAATAGTTGCCATCGACAAGGCAGCAAGTACCATATCTACAGTCAGGGACTGTCAAAGAGCCCTAAACGAAATAGGCGAAAAACACAAGGTCACTCTCTGCTGGGTTCCCGGACATAGTGACATTGATGGAAATGAAAAAGCAGACGAACTAGCAAGAACTTGGTCCAAACTTGATGCATCAATTGGGATGTCTTACATCAATAGACATCCCAATTAGTGTAGAAAAAAGATTCACCAAAAATCAAGAAAAACAATGATCACCATCTGGGGCCTGTAGCACGAAACAACAAGTATTGTGGAATGGGAGCATTTTAACATATTGCTCCGATAAATTGCTACTGTTTAACAATACTTGTTGTTTCGTGGTACTGGCCCCTGGTCTAACAGACATGACTGTGTTATATCCCTAAACTCTCTAAACTCCAGTATAATCATTTTCGGACATTATGCCGTACGTTTAGGATCCAACTTTTATATTTCGGAGTCAGTTTCTAGTCGCACGTTCATTTTCACAGATTTTGTACTGAACTGACGTTCGTGACACGACTACGTAATCAACGTAACGTAATCCCATTTTCATTAAAAACTCTTTATAAATATAAAAGTTGGTTCCTAAACGTACAGCATAATGTCCGAAAATGATTATACTAGAGTAGTCTTTGCCGCAAACGTAGCGAGCCACATACCCCAACTTGACGCAATAAAAACTTTGACAATAGGATTACGTTACGTTACGTTGTGATGACATAGTACACTCCAACACTATTCAGGGCGAATAGCCACTTCGATAAAAGTTTGATGTTTAGTTTGGTCCTAAACGTACGGCATAATGTCCGAAAATGATTATAATGGAGTTTTGAGACCTTCCCGCGAACGTAGCGAGCCACATACCCCAACTTGACGCAATATAAACTTTGACATTTCGTTAGGTACCCGTGTCCCGAACAACGGTCGAATAGCAACAGCCAAGAGTTTTTAATGAAAATAGGATTACGTTACGTTGATGACGTACCCGTTTCCCGAACATCGGTAAACGCCAGTTCAGTACAAAATCTGTCAAAATGAACGGGCGAATAGCCACTTCGTTATAAAATACATGATTTTTTAAGAAAATACACCACGAAATATATCTTTGTAAATTGCTAATATTGTAATAAGAATGCAGAGCACATACCTGTTGTGGACGTAGACTATCCGGAAAATTGCAAGTATCTCCTTCGAATTTCACATCCTTATAACTGATAGAAGCTGTCTCTACTTCAAATCCTACAACTCTATACTTATTCCTATGTAGGTACGTAAATTATTTAAATGAATTATACAAAGAATAGTTTTCAATGTATACTTACTTTGTATGCATATGATATGAAAGAATGAACTTCAGATGGTTGTTAATGTACATGTTGTTGCCATCGACCAGTCCCAGACGATAACCATGTTCGAATGAAACTTCCCCAGTTACTGGATTTATAATTCTCGTCGCAACTGGCAGGTTATCAACTAATCTGAAAATAACTTCATTGCAACCATATAAACATACATATAATAACAAAATTGTATACAAATGCACAAAATATTCATGTTCAATCCTTTCGGCGACCTTTGCAGATTGATATTTGTCCCAATTCATAGGCTGGTCTTTTTTATTGCACAGGAGTTTACAGTTGACATTTTCTGCCATTCGCACTTCGTAAGGGGTATTAACTATTCGATCTCCTCTTAACACTTCGCCCAAATTTTCGGATTTGTAAATTAAAGTACCATTCTTTGGTAAGCAAAATTGAAGGGAATAATATTGATAGGGCAGTTGAGTTCTGCTACTAGTCATTTTTACAGCTTTGACGTCAATTTTTTGGCCTTTTACAAATTCTACCGGTGCCACTCCGGGCACATAGAAACCATGTATACATTTTATTAGAAGCGCATATACAAGTAGTATACTCTGCAATGGAAAAAGAAACATTACAATATTAGGATAAACAATTTCATCTTGACGTGTAATCGAGGCAGTAGTTTCTAAACCTATTACAAATGATTAGTTATTTTTTGAGTGGAAAATACAAATATCACCTTCATGACTAAGAAACAAAAAGAAATTATTTATAAAACTTTTCTATTGCTTCACAAAATTTATTAAGCTATTCCGATGCCGCAAAGTGCCGCAAAGAAGTGTATTGTCTGTCACTTGCCAAATGGCCGCGTTCAATGTGGTTAGGCACCTAAATATTTAGGTGACAAGTTTATCATTGAACGGAAAATTTCCTATAAGTTAAATGTCAAATGCTTCACATGTGTGTTAAGAATTGAGCATTCACTTCCTGTTTTTACATCAACTGATCAACACATTGGCTACCTACTAAAGAAATATATCAAATTATTGAAGTGTAAAATGAATGATTCTATGGATGGTTTTATGCAAGTACCAATATCTACTTAACCAATACCTATTTCATTTTATTTAATTATTATCACACCTATGTACGTGTTGATTTTATTTTATTTTGTTGTACGTTTCCTCGCTATAATCGATGTCCTACAGATCACCGTCAATAGTAACTTGAAATTTCATGTTTTCTTATTTTTCCTAACAATAATATTAAAACCACATACAAGTCTCAGCAAAGTTCAACAATGCAGTGAAAATTTCTTAGATTTCAATCAGCTGTTTATGACATTTCTCAAAACCACTAAGAACTCAGGCAGCATTGACTTATTATATATGGACTGCTAGTGAAATGTCAGTTCATACAAATTTTGCCCAGAAAATGACGCCAACATAAACTAGCGCTCTTGGTTCGGAGCGAAAAATAAGTGAAACAAAATGACGAACCATGTTGGATTTCTCCATAGAATGCTAGAGGCACCTATTGGGCGTGAGAGAATTTATGAGGTAAATTCAAATTGTTGCGTCTCTGTTTAAAGTAGATGGCATTGGAAAACGAAGCCAATGATCACAACCATCTTTGATTTCTCCATAGAATGCTAGAGACACCTATAGGGCGTTAGTGGATTTGGCAAGTAAAACGGTTGAAATTCAAATTGTTGCGTCATTGTTAACAATAGATGCCACTACAAAAAAGTGTGAATTTCCAAATTATTCCGCTCCGAACCAAGAGGGCTAGTGGTTATGTTGGAACCATTGACTTATTATATATGGACTGCTAGTCGACGTCTCGCGTTGGTTCCAACATAACCACTAGCCCTCTTGGTTCGGAGCGGAATAATTTGGAAATTCACACTTTTTTGTAGTGGCATCTATTGTTAACAATGACGCAACAATTTGAATTTCCACAGTTTTACTTGCCAAATCCACTAACGCCCAATAGGTGTCTCTAGCATTCTATGGAGAAATCAAAGATGGTTGTGATCATTGGCTTCGTTTTCCAATGCCATCTACTTTAAACAGTGACGCAACAATTTGAATTTACCTCATAAATTCTCTCACGCCCAATAGGTGCCTCTAGCATTCTATGGAGAAATCCAAGATGGTTCGTCATTTTGTTTCACTTATTTTTCGCTCCGAACCAAGAGCGCTAGTTTATGTTGGCGTCATTTTCTGGGCAAAATTTGTATGAACTGACATTTCACTAGCAGTCCATATATAATAAGTCAATGGTTGGAACCAACGCGAAGACGTCTACTAGCAGTCCATATATAATAAGTCAATGTCAGGCAGAAATTCGTGCCTAACTTTCCAGTCACCACAGCTGACCGACCTCACGAAATTTGCCTAGATTTGCAGTCAAATCGACCAATCAGATACCTTATAGGTATCTATAGTAGGTCTGTTTTTTTCCTCATTGATCTCAGTGAAGTAAAGTAAAGTAGGATTTTCAACACGCAATTACAACAACTGCACCCAATTTGACACCACTGAGATTCACACAAGCTATTCATTTCCAGCAAGACCAACTTTGGAGCATTCTTCAATTCTGAACACCAGGGGAACACATTTGATGTTGTCATTTGGATGTGTTCACAGAGTGCCTCCATTTATGATACATAATATGTGTCGGCTGTGGTGGGTATAAAATGCATAATACCCAATTCACAATGGCGCTTTGCCGCTTGCGTGCGTTGACAGGCGTTTTAGAAACTTTACCGTACTTTATGTCAACGCGCGCAAGCCGCACTTTTCCAAAACTAAATGGCGCTTCAGAGCGTTGGCGCGTTGAGAGATTAGAGTTGGAGAGATTGAAAGTTCTGTTTGGTTTATGTTGCGTACGTACGTTATGTACGAATTCAGAGCAGAATGCAACTACTCCTTTTTGCTTATAATTGTTATTTTAATACACGAATTAAGAGGAAATTTGTTCAAAATAGTAAAAAAAATTCATAAATAAATATCAATAGAATGTATTTGCACTTTTATTGTCGTGGAATATTTTTGTGGAAGAATTGCCTGTGCATTCAATGTACACAGGTGCATGCCTTCACATGAAAGGCGTTTCAGGCGAGACAGGTAGGTTTTTAGTTTAGTTGAGAAAATATGGGTAAATTACATCGAAAATCCCTTCCCTTAAAATTGTGAATTGATTACTTTGTGGAATACTTCTTGTAAAACGATTTAAGTGAGCAATATTACCAAATGGACAGCATTTATCTGAGCTGTGGAAAGAAGTTCAGTCACTTAAATAGAGAAGTGCAATTTTGTTAAAAACTTGGTTTGGCTATTTAAAAAAAACCCCTATTAATAAATTCTCAAATATGGATACCGACGATTTACTTGATTTTTCAATTTATATTTATATTTTATTTCAATTATATGTATACATCTGGTGGTATGCTGGACATTCGGACGATTGCGATCGTAGGTACTGCTTCTCGCTGGGTTTTTACCACATCCGGTCACCCATCGGACAATGGATATTGAAAGGATTTTATGACCTAATTAGGGTAATTTGTTTGCTATATTTCTGCGAAGATCTTCGCTGTCTTGTCCAGACATTTTTTTATGTTCTTATGTACGGACTTCAAACCCTACCGATTGAGTTCAAATTTACAGATATCTTCGATATCTATTGGCCAGAGAATGCCCGTGAAGTTGGGTCAAAGTCGGACTAAGGTGCGCATATTCATGTGCATTGTCCCGATGGACAATAAAAAATATATCTAAGCAATGCAATTATTTGGCACGAGCAAACCTGGGCGGGTAAACCAAGTAATAAAATAATACCTATCATTTGCACATCGCAGGAAATTAGATTTACCCTCAACTAAAAAAAGAAACTATAAATACCTATTCTAAACAAAAATGTTTATCTCGTTAATAAATTGTATGAAGAATAGAGTAGTTTCAGACAAAATTGAAATATCAAAAGCGTGTACATAACATTTGAGCACATATTTTTTTTATCAACAATCTAAAGAAATCACTAGTAGCATTACAACAAAAATAATATTCGTTATTTCCACACAGTAAAATAATTAATTTGTATTGAAAATACCTCATAGGCTACTAAAAACGAGTAGGTAGGTACGTATATACCTAAGTGAATCCATGCAACTCCAACAATGAACGGCATATGCTCTAATGCCCAAGCCACAATGGCGCTTTGCGGCGTGCGTGCGTTGACAGATAGAGTAGAACCAATGCTTTCATATGGTGCAAGCCAGAATGCGGCTTCAGGCTTCGGGTCGCGTTGTGATCGTAAATATCGTAAAGTTCAACGCGCCGCCCAAGTAGAGCAACTTTCTACTTTCAGTGGCGTTGGACGGCTTTGACGTTTTCTTTCGGTTTGGTTTGTTCGATTTGATAATATTTAAAGTGTTAGAGCATAATGCCGTTCATTGTTGGAGTTGCATGGATTCACTTAGGTATATACGTACCTACTCGTTTTTAGTAGCCTATGAGGTTTTTTCAATACAAATTAATTATTTTACTGTGTGGAAATGACGAATATTATTTTTGTTGTAATGCTACTAGTGATTTCTTTAGATTGTTGATAAAAAAAATATGTGCTCAAATGTAATGTACACGCTTTTGATATTTCAATTTTGTCTGAAACTACTCTATTCTTCATACAATTTATTAACGAGATAAACATTTTTGTTTAGAATATTTATAGTTTCTTTTTCTAGTTGAGGGTAAATCTAATTTCCTGCGATGTGCAAATGATAGTTATTATTTTATTACTTGGTTTACCCGCCCAGGTTTGCTCGTGCCAATGAATTGCATTGCTTAGATATATTTTTTATTGTCCATCGGGACAATGCACATGAATATGCGCACCTTTGTCCGACTTTGACCCAACTTCACGGGAATTCTCTGGCCAATAGATATCGAAGATTCCCTATAAATTTGAACTCAATCGGCTGGTAGGGTTTGAAGTCCGTACATAGGAACATAAAATATGTCTGGACAAGACAGCGAAGATCTTCGCGGAAATATAGCAAAAAAATTACCCCTATTAGGTCATAAAATCCTTTCAATATGCATTGTCCGATGGCTGACCGGATGTGGTAAAAACCCAGCGAGCGACGAGAAGCAGTACCTGCGATCGCAATCGTCCGAATGTTCAGCATACCACCAGATGTATACATATAATTGAAATAAAATATTGTAGTGTGGATTGAAAAGTACTACTTATTGACCACAACGCCATCTAATGGAAAGAAGACGAACTTATTCAACGGAACTTCGAATCGTCGAAACTCAACGAATGGTGAATGGTCTAAAACGAAACTAGTACATTCTCGATTGTTCCGGTTGGAGTATAAAAAGGGTTGCGAAATCCGACGACAGGACAGTTTATCTTTAAACCGTGTAAAGCAAAGTTCGAATAGTATCGGTAGTGATTTAAAATAAGTGGAAAAGATTGTAATAAGTGGAAAAGATTGAAATAAGCGGAAAAGTTGATTTTAAGTGATATTGTCTTGTAATAAAAGTGATTTATTAAAGTTTAGTAAACAGAATAGTGTTTTATCTTTTCGAATCCCAGCCGAATGTAACATTGGTGTCAGAAGTGGGATAAAACGTATTCTGTGGGAAGTGTTTTGAAAAGAAAACCAGTGAATTAAATTGTAAAATAAAAATAAAAACAGTGAATTAAATTGTGAATTTGACAAAAAAAAAAAAAAAAAAAAAAAAAAAAAAAAAAAAGTGAAAGTGAAAGTGAAAGTGAATTAATTTGTGCAGTACCAACAGAAAAAAAAAATAATAATAAAAAAATTAAATAAAATAAAGTGAAAAAAAGAAAAAAAAAAAAAAAAAACCAAAGGAATTAGTAAAAATGGTTCGCACATTGGCATTACTACAACTAAGCATACCTCATTTAAAAACTGAGCTGGAAAAACGGAATCTCTCCACAGCTGGGGGAAAAAGTGACCTCATACTTCGTCTGCAGGAAGCCGTCGAAAGCGAGGGAGGAGATCCAAAATCCATGATATTCGAAGTGCCAGAAGAAAAAGAAGAACAAGTAAGTACAGGCGTTGACATGGCCGCTATGATGGCATTAATTCTTGCCAAGCTCGAAGAACAGAAGAATTCTCTAGATGAACATAAGAATTCTCTAGAAGAACAGAAAAATTCTATAGAATCTAAGTTCGCGGAACAGAAGAATTCTCTAGATGAACATAAGAATTCTCTAGAAGAACAGAAGAATTCTATTGAATCTAAATTTGCAGAACAAAAGAATTCTCTAGAAGAACAGAAGAATTCTCTAGAAGAACAGAAGAATTCCATTGTCGCTGCACAAAAAGGTACCGTGGAAGAGTTTAAGAATGTTCTAGAAGTAAAATTCGACGCGATTGATAACAAACTAAACCAGCATGAGACACAATTTGATGAAATCAATCAAACATTACAAAAGCATGAGACAAGCGTCGAGAACTTGGCTAGAGAACTGGACAAAGTAAAGAAACAGAAAGCTCGAGAATATTCTGCTGATGGCCCAAGAAGGAAGGAGATGCAACCGCCTGTTTTCGATGGTCAAACATCATGGCCAATTTATAAGCGGCAGTTCGAAGCAGCTGCAATGACCAACAGCTGGGACGACGAGGAAAAGTCCATTGCACTAACGCTAGCACTACGAGGCACAGCTGCAGAATTGCTTCAAACTATTTCCGAAGAAAAGCAACGCAACTACGACGCATTGGTTAAGGCTATCGAAATGCGCTTTGGTGATGACCATATGCAGCAAGTATACAGGGTGCAACTGCGCAGTAGAATCCAGAAGCGGGGAGAAACGCTCCAGCAGTTGCAAGCGGATATCGAACGCCTGGCACATTTGTCGTATCCTAATGCCGGCGAGGATCTCATCAACGAAATGGCTGTAGAGGCGTTTATCCAAGCCATAGAGGACCGACAACTGCAAATGGCTGTACGAATGGCTGGAAAGAAAACTCTCCCTGAGGCACTGGCATTTGCCCTGACCATGAAAGCTGCTGACCAAGCATCACAAGGGTTTCACCGTGTGAGAGAGATGACAACCGTCGAATGCTCGTGCCAAAGGGCAAACGTCGTAGAACAGAACAGTGCTCGCAGGGGACCTATTCGTTGCTGGAACTGCAACAAAATTGGACATCTACAGCGACAATGCAGAGCTCCACCCAGACACACTAGTTGTCCGTACTGCAGCGCTAGGAGTCGTAACGAAGGGGAATCTGAGCGTCCAGCGGATGACTCTTCTCAAAATCATCAGTCGGGAAACGTGTAAGAACCAACTTCACGGGGCAGAAGTTGGATTCTGGAATCGACGCCCCCAGGACCATAATTCAAGTTTCCCAGACCAAACGAGGTAATAAGAGTTTGACAGTGGAAGCCCATATCGGCAAGAAAAAGTATGTGGCCACCATCGACACCGGTGCCACCGCTTCCATTATAAGGAGAGACATCGTCCGCCAATCATGGCTGCACAACACCAGCAGCTACTGTCTAAAAACAGCAACTGGAGCAACAACAAAGGTGTATGGAGAAGTACTGCTAACAATAAATCTTGCGGGATTAGTCTTCTCCCATACCTTCCTAGTGGCCGATATATGTGACGAATGCATCATCGGAATCGACTTTATGAAGGCACATGATGTAGTACTGGACATCGGCTTGCAAGTACTAAAGTACAGGAACGTCGAGATTCCCATGATTTACGGGGACGAGCATGTCACAGCTCTAAGGACAGTCATGAGTGAAGACGAGATATTACCACCTTCTTCAGAAACACTTATTTGGACAAAACTGGAAGGCGATCCTGGGAGCCACCGATTCTACCTAGTTGAGCCAGATCCAGAAAATCATTATCAAAACTACGTCGTTGGAAAGATGCTTGTAGAACTTAAAAACAACATGGTTCCCGTACGAGTCCTAAATGGCGAACATAGCACCCTGAAACTAAAGCAAGGGGAGGTGGTCGGTAAGTGCGTACCAATTACTGCGGTCACAAAATTATCCAATGAGGGTCCTACCAAACCTCTTACATCCACGGAAATGGCAGAGATAAAAATGAGTATATTTGGACAGTGTGAGTTGAATCAGGAGCAGCAAGAAATGGCGGGGGAACTAATCAACGAGTTCGCTGATATATTTGCTTCGAAGAGCGGCGAGTATGGTCGGACACATCTCGTACAACACCGAATCGACACAGGAGACGCAAGACCTATTCGTCAGCCTCCCAGGCGACTACCATTGGCTAAGCAGACGGAGGTTGCAGAAATGGTGTCGACGATGGAAAAGGAAGGGCTGATTGAAAGTTCGAAAAGTCCATGGGCGTCACCAGTTGTACTGGTTAAGAAGAAAGACGGCAGCACGAGATTCTGCGTCGACTATCGTCAGCTGAACAACGTCACCAAAAAGGATAGCTACCCTCTGCCAAGGATTGACGACACCCTGGATACACTATCCGGCGCCAAATGGTTTTCCACAATTGATTTAAAGAGTGGCTACTGGCAAGTGCAGATCCATCCCGAAGACCGCGAGAAAACAGCTTTTACAGCAGGAAACGGGCTCTGGCAATTCACAGTAATGCCATTTCGACTGTGCAATGCTCCAGCCACCTTTGAACGGCTAATGGAGCGCGTTTTGCTGGGACTGACGTGGAAAACCTGTTTGGTGTATCTAGATGATGTCATCGTGGTAGGCAAAACGTTTGAAGAACATCGAGACAACTTGAAGGAAGTGTTCCAGAGACTGCGAGGCGCGCAATTGAAGCTGAACCCGAAAAAGTGTGGTGCTCTTTTTAGACCAGAAGTAAAATATCTCGGACACATCATCTCTTCCGAAGGAGTCAGGACTGATCCAGAGAAAGTCGAAGCAGTGAAAAACTGGCCGGTTCCCAAGGACAAACATCAACTGAGAAGCTTCCTGGGACTTGCGACCTACTACAGACGTTTCGTGAAGGACTTTGCCGGGATTGCGAAGAGCTTGCATCAACTGACGGAAAAGGGAAAACAATTTAAATGGTCAGGTGAGTGCGAAAAGAGCTTTGAAAAACTAAAACAGCAACTGTGTGACGCCCCCATACTAGCGTACCCCACTCCTGGAAAAACATTTATTGTGGACGCAGACGCTAGTAATGTGGGAGTTGGAGCCGTCCTTTCGCAAGTGCATGATGGCCAAGAGAAAGTAGTTTCCTACTTCAGTAAAGTTCTCTCGAAGCCAGAAAGGAACTACTGTGTGACCAGACGGGAACTTCTCGCTTTAGTCCTGGCGACAAAACATTTCCACAAGTACCTTTATGGGAGCAAATTTATTCTTCGCACCGATCATGCGTCTTTAAAGTGGCTGCTGCAGTTTAAGAATCCTGAGGGACAAGTCGCGAGGTGGATCGAACGGCTGCAGATGTATGACTACGAGATACAGCATCGAAAGGGAACTCTTCACTCTAATGCAGATGCTCTCTCCCGCCGACCCTGCAAAGCCGATTGCAAACATTGCGTGCGTCAGGAGGAAAAAGATGCCGTTTCCGTACAGAGGCTGAGAGCTGAGCCCATTGCTGGCTGGACTGCGAGAGAGATCCGGGAGGCTCAAAGGGAAGATCCGGATATCGAGCCGATTCTCGCCTGGAAGGAGCATGAGGGAAGACCAGACTGGCAGGAGATATCCAATAGGAGCCCCGAGCTGAAGGCATACTGGGCGCAATGGGACTCTCTTCATGTGCAGGACGGCATTTTGAGGAGAAGATGGGAAAGCTCGGATGGAAAGTCGTTCGTGATGCAGCTTATTGTTCCCAGGTCGAAAGTAATTGAAGTACTAAAGGAACTGCATGATGGAGTATCTGGGGGCCACTTGGGAATAAATAAGACGCTCGAAAAGGTGCGAGAGCGATTTTACTGGATCCACTCAAGGGATGATGTAGAAAACTGGTGCAGAAAGTGCGTAACGTGTGCGGCCAGCAAAGGCCCGAGAGTGAAAACTCAAGGCAAAATGCACCAATACAATGCTGGAGCCCCTTTCGAAAGAATTGCAGTTGATATTGCCGGACCGTTTCCTGAAACGATTAATGGAAATCGTTACATCCTCGTGGTTATGGACTACTTCAGTAAGTGGACAGAAGCATTTGCTATCCCTAACCAAGAAGCCAAAACCGTGATAGAGCAGATTGTTTTCAACTGGGTGAGTAGATTTGGTGTACCACTGGAATTGCACTCGGACCAAGGCCGAAACTTCGAGTCCAAGGTTTTTCAAGGAGTATGCCAGCTACTTGGGATTAAAAAGACGAGAACAACGCCGCTCCATCCGCAATCAGATGGGATGGTAGAACGCTTCAACAGAACCTTGAATGAACACCTATCTAAGGTTGTAGGCGACGACCAGAGGGATTGGGATAAGCACATCCCAATGTTTCTACTAGCCTATCGCAATGCTGTGCATAACACTACGGGACATACACCATCAGAAATCCTGTTTGGTCGAACAGTCCGGCTACCTAGTGAGTTGATGTTCGGATCTCCCACTGAGGAACCCAAAAATGAGGACGATTATGTTGCGGACCTCAGAGAAACCATCAGGGACGTCCATCGAAAAACTAGGGATAAGATCAAGATAGCCAGCCACCGCATGAAGACGAGGTACGATGTCAAAGCAACAACTACAGGATTCGAGGAAGGAGATCTGGTATGGCTGTACAATCCCCATAGAAGAAAAGGTATGTCGCCTAAGTTGCAACAAGATTGGGAGGGGCCCTATAGAGTAGTCAAGCGAATCAACGACGTGGTCTATCGAATCCAACGAGGAAGAGGTAAACTTAAAGTTGTCCATGTGGATCGTCTTCACCGTTACATTGGGGAAAATGTTGACGCATTTGTTCGGGACGAACAAGTTTAAGAGGGGGATATTGTAGTGTGGATTGAAAAGTACTACTTATTGACCACAACGCCATCTAATGGAAAGAAGACGAACTTATTCAACGGAACTTCGAATCGTCAAAACTCAACGAATGGTGAATGGTCTAAAACGAAACTAGTACATTCTCGATTGTTCCGGTTGGAGTATAGAATATTCGAGAAGCTTTAGTGGGGAGTATAAAAAGGGTTGCGAAAGCCGACGACAGGACAGTTTATCTTTAAACCGTGTAAAGCAAAGTTCGAATGGTATCGGTAGTGATTTAAAATAAGTGGAAAAGATTGTAATAAGTGGAAAAGATTGAAATAAGCGGAAAAGTTGATTTTAAGTGATATTGTCTTGTAATAAAAGTGATTTATTAAAGTTTAGTAAACAGAATAGTGTTTTATCTTTTCGAATCCCAGCCGAATGTAACAATATAAATATAAATTGAAAAATCAAGTAAATCGTCGGTATCCATATTTGAGAATTTATTAATAGGGGTTTTTTTTTAAATAGCCAAACCAAGTTTTTAACAAAATTGCACTTCTCTATTTAAGTGACTGAACTTCTTTCCACAGCTCAGATAAATGCTGTCCATTTGGTAATATTGCTCACTTAAATCGTTTTACAAGAAGTATTCCACAAAGTAATCAATTCACAATTTTAAGGGAAGGGATTTTCGATGTAATTTACCCATATTTTCTCAACTAAACTAAAAACCTACCTGTCTCGCCTGAAACGCCTTTCATGTGAAGGCATGCACCTGTGTACATTGAATGCACAGGCAATTCTTCCACAAAAATATTCCACGACAATAAAAGTGCAAATACATTCTATTGATATTTATTTATGAATTTTTTTTACTATTTTGAACAAATTTCCTCTTAATTCGTGTATTAAAATAACAATTATAAGCAAAAAGGAGTAGTTGCATTCTGCTCTGAATTCGTACATAACGTACGTACGCAACATAAACCAAACAGAACTTTCAATCTCTCCAACTCTAATCTCTCAACGCGCCAACGCTCTGAAGCGCCATTTAGTTTTGGAAAAGTGCGACTTGCGCGCGTTGACATAAAGTACGGTAAAGTTTCTAAAACGCCTGTCAACGCACGCAAGCGGCAAAGCGCCATTGTGAATTGGGTATTATGCATTTTATACCCACCACAGCCGACACATATTATGTATCATAAATGGAGGCACTCTGTGAACACATCCAAATGACAACATCAAATGTGTTCCCCTGGTGTTCAGAATTGAAGAATGCTCCAAAGTTGGTCTTGCTGGAAATGAATAGCTTGTGTGAATCTCAGTGGTGTCAAATTGGGTGCAGTTGTTGTAATTGCGTGTTGAAAATCCTACTTTACTTTACTTCACTGAGATCAATGAGGAAAAAAACAGACCTACTATAGATACCTATAAGGTATCTGATTGGTCGATTTGACTGCAAATCTAGGCAAATTTCGTGAGGTCGGTCAGCTGTGGTGACTGGAAAGTTAGGCACGAATTTCTGCCTGACATTGACTTATTATATATGGACTGCTAGTAGACGTCTTCGCGTTGGTTCCAACCATTGACTTATTATATATGGACTGCTAGTGAAATGTCAGTTCATACAAATTTTGCCCAGAAAATGACGCCAACATAAACTAGCGCTCTTGGTTCGGAGCGAAAAATAAGTGAAACAAAATGACGAACCATCTTGGATTTCTCCATAGAATGCTAGAGGCACCTATTGGGCGTGAGAGAATTTATGAGGTAAATTCAAATTGTTGCGTCACTGTTTAAAGTAGATGGCATTGGAAAACGAAGCCAATGATCACAACCATCTTTGATTTCTCCATAGAATGCTAGAGACACCTATTGGGCGTTAGTGGATTTGGCAAGTAAAACTGTGGAAATTCAAATTGTTGCGTCATTGTTAACAATAGATGCCACTACAAAAAAGTGTGAATTTCCAAATTATTCCGCTCCGAACCAAGAGGGCTAGTGGTTATGTTGGAACCAACGCGAGACGTCGACTAGCAGTCCATATATAATAAGTCAATGGTTCCAACATAACCACTAGCCCTCTTGGTTCGGAGCGGAATAATTTGGAAATTCACACTTTTTTGTAGTGGCATCTATTGTTAACAATGACGCAACAATTTGAATTTCAACCGTTTTACTTGCCAAATCCACTAACGCCCTATAGGTGTCTCTAGCATTCTATGGAGAAATCAAAGATGGTTGTGATCATTGGCTTCGTTTTCCAATGCCATCTACTTTAAACAGAGACGCAACAATTTGAATTTACCTCATAAATTCTCTCACGCCCAATAGGTGCCTCTAGCATTCTATGGAGAAATCCAACATGGTTCGTCATTTTGTTTCACTTATTTTTCGCTCCGAACCAAGAGCGCTAGTTTATGTTGGCGTCATTTTCTGGGCAAAATTTGTATGAACTGACATTTCACTAGCAGTCCATATATAATAAGTCAATGCTGCCTGAGTTCTTAGTGGTTTTGAGAAATGTCATAAACAGCTGATTGAAATCTAAGAAATTTTCACTGCATTGTTGAACTTTGCTGAGACTTGTATGTGGTTTTAATATTATTGTTAGGAAAAATAAGAAAACATGAAATTTCAAGTTACTATTGACGGTGATCTGTAGGACATCGATTATAGCGAGGAAACGTACAACAAAATAAAATAAAATCAACACGTACATAGGTGTGATAATAATTAAATAAAATGAAATAGGTATTGGTTAAGTAGATATTGGTACTTGCATAAAACCATCCATAGAATCATTCATTTTACACTTCAATAATTTGATATATTTCTTTAGTAGGTAGCCAATGTGTTGATCAGTTGATGTAAAAACAGGAAGTGAATGCTCAATTCTTAACACATGTGAAGCATTTGACATTTAACTTATAGGAAATTTTCCGTTCAATGATAAACTTGTCACCTAAATATTTAGGTGCCTAACCACATTGAACGCGGCCATTTGGCAAGTGACAGACAATACACTTCTTTGCGGCACTTTGCGGCATCGGAATAGCTTAATAAATTTTGTGAAGCAATAGAAAAGTTTTATAAATAATTTCTTTTTGTTTCTTAGTCATGAAGGTGATATTTGTATTTTCCACTCAAAAAATAACTAATCATTTGTAATAGGTTTAGAAACTACTGCCTCGATTACACGTCAAGATGAAATTGTTTATCCTAATATTGTAATGTTTCTTTTTCCATTGCAGAGTATACTACTTGTATATGCGCTTCTAATAAAATGTATACATGGTTTCTATGTGCCCGGAGTGGCACCGGTAGAATTTGTAAAAGGCCAAAAAATTGACGTCAAAGCTGTAAAAATGACTAGTAGCAGAACTCAACTGCCCTATCAATATTATTCCCTTCAATTTTGCTTACCAAAGAATGGTACTTTAATTTACAAATCCGAAAATTTGGGCGAAGTGTTAAGAGGAGATCGAATAGTTAATACCCCTTACGAAGTGCGAATGGCAGAAAATGTCAACTGTAAACTCCTGTGCAATAAAAAAGACCAGCCTATGAATTGGGACAGATATCAATCTGCAAAGGTCGCCGAAAGGATTGAACATGAATATTTTGTGCATTTGTATACAATTTTGTTATTATATGTATGTTTATATGGTTGCAATGAAGTTATTTTCAGATTAGTTGATAACCTGCCAGTTGCGACGAGAATTATAAATCCAGTAACTGGGGAAGTTTCATTCGAACATGGTTATCGTCTGGGACTGGTCGATGGCAACAACATGTACATTAACAACCATCTGAAGTTCATTCTTTCATATCATATGCATACAAAGTAAGTATACATTGAAAACTATTCTTTGTATAATTCATTTAAATAATTTACGTACCTACATAGGAATAAGTATAGAGTTGTAGGATTTGAAGTAGAGACAGCTTCTATCAGTTATAAGGATGTGAAATTCGAAGGAGATACTTGCAATTTTCCGGATAGTCTACGTCCACAACAGGTATGTGCTCTGCATTCTTATTACAATATTAGCAATTTACAAAGATATATTTCGTGGTGTATTTTCTTAAAAAATCATGTATTTTATAACGAAGTGGCTATTCGCCCGTTCATTTTGACAGATTTTGTACTGAACTGGCGTTTACCGATGTTCGGGAAACGGGTACGTCATCAACGTAACGTAATCCTATTTTCATTAAAAACTCTTGGCTGTTGCTATTCGACCGTTGTTCGGGACACGGGTACCTAACGAAATGTCAAAGTTTATATTGCGTCAAGTTGGGGTATGTGGCTCGCTACGTTCGCGGGAAGGTCTCAAAACTCCATTATAATCATTTTCGGACATTATGCCGTACGTTTAGGACCAAACTAAACATCAAACTTTTATCGAAGTGGCTATTCGCCCGTTCATTTTGACAGATTTTGTACTGAACTGACGTTTACCGATGTTCGAGACACGGGTACGTAATCAACGTAACGTAATCCTATTTTCATTAAAAACACTTTATAAATATAAAAGTTGGATCCCAAACGTACGGCATAATGTCCGAAAATGATTATACTGGAGTTTAAGAGTCCTTGCCGCGAGTGTAGCGAGCCACATACCCCTACCTGACGCAATATAAACTTTGACATATCGTTACGTACCCGTGTCTGGAACAACGGGCAAATAGCAACAGCCAACTTTTATATTTATAAAGAATTTTTAATGAATATAGGATTACGTTCCCGTGTCCCGAACATCGGTAAACGTCAGTTCAGTACAAAAGCTGTCAAAATGAACGGGCGAATAGCCACTTCGAAAAGTCTTTATAAATAAAAAACAACGTAACGTAATCCCAAATTTATTAAATTTGGTTGGCCTCTACTCCAGAAATGCGTTTCGCCCCGATGTGGTGGGTGGGCTCATCAGTAGACGACCACCACATCTGATTTAGACGCACTGTTTGCTCGATTTTCACCGAGACTATGATGATTTTCCAATCAACAAGTGACTGTGAATCATACCTCAAGACGAATCTTTGGTTCACACAATCGCCGAGAGGATTTGTTTTTTTGCCCAGGGCCTGGCTTGTTTAATAAAAATATTTTCAAATCATAAACATATTTATGAAGTGAATAGTGTTGGAGTGTACTATGTCATCACAACGTAACGTAACGTAATCCTATTGTCAAAGTTTTTATTGCGTCAAGTTGGGGTATGTGGCTCGCTACGTTTGCGGCAAAGACTCTAAACTCTAGTATAATCATTTTCGGACATTATGCTGTACGTTTAGGAACCAACTTTTATATTTATGAAGAGTTTTTAATGAAAATGGGATTACGTTACGTTGATTACGTAGTCGTGTATGCTGTACGTTTAGGAACCATCTTTTATATTTATAAAGAGTTTTTAATGAAAATGGGATTACGTTACGTTGATTACGTAGTCGTGTCACGAACGTCAGTTCAGTACAAAATCTGTGAAAATGAACGTGCGACTAGAAACTGACTCCGAAATATAAAAGTTGGATCCTAAACGTACGGCATAATGTCCGAAAATGATTATACTGGAGTTTAGAGAGTTTAGGGATATAACACAGTCGTGTCTGTTAGACCAGGGGCCAGTACCACGAAACAACAAGTATTGTTAAACAGTAGCAATTTATCGGAGCAATATGTTAAAATGCTCCCATTCCACAATACTTGTTGTTTCGTGCTACAGGCCCCAGATGGTGATCATTGTTTTTCTTGATTTTTGGTGAATTTTTCTTTTTTCTACACTAATTGGGATGTCTATTGATGTAAGACATCCCAATTGATGTATCAAGTTTGGACCAAGTTCTTGCTAGTTCGTCTGCTTTTTCATTTCCATCAATGTCACTATGTCCGGGAACCCAGCAGAGAGTGACCTTGTGTTTTTCGCCTATTTCGTTTAGGGCTCTTTGACAGTCCCTGACTGTAGATATGGTACTTGCTGCCTTGTCGATGGCAACTATTTCAGCTTGGAAGACACTGCATTTATCTGGGAGTTTATACGAGTCATTTATACATAGGGACTCGCAGAATACTTCGTCTCCTGTACCTACTTACATTTTTGACCCGTCAGTGTAGATTTGTATTTCTTGTACGCTTGTCTGCGTGTTAGTAATCCAATACTGTCTTTGGGGTATATAGGCAGAGTAGTTTTGGTTGAAGCTCTGATACGGAAACATGTAGTCCGTTTTCCTAGCCAGATCGATACTTAAGTGTTTTTGAATTATGGAGCCGTGCCCATAGGAGCTGTATAATAATCTCATATATTCACTCAAATGAAATAATCGAGTTTCATTCATCTACTTATGACCAAAAAAGCCGACGGAAAAATGTTCCAAACATTTTATAACGATTAATAGCTTCCTCCCTTTTAAATCGGCAGGACCAGATGGAATTATCCCGGCAGAAATGCAACATGCTTATGGAATTCTTAAGCCTTGGATGATTCTACTATTCTCCTTAAGTTTAGACCATGGTTACATACCAAAATTATGGAGAGAGGTGAAAGTGGTTTTTATACCCAAGATTGGAAAAGCCTCTCACACTACTCCAAACGACTTCAGGGCTATTAGTCTGTCGCCTTTTCTACTAAAAAAACACTCGAGAGGCTGATAGATCTATCAGCCCTATTATGGCTATCAAATATCAATTATTTGATACTTGATAAGATCTATCAATTCATTGATCATTTGGTATTATGAGTATCAATTGATAAATTTTACCCCATTGTGAATACTTATCAAAATATCATTGAGAATGGGTCCTGTTTTGACGTTTGACGTTTCTGATTTGTAGTTGGTTTTTGTTTTATGGCTGAAGACTCGTTTTCGTTGAATAATGTTAGTTGTTTTTATTAAACAAAAGTCGTTTTTTTCGCAAATCAAACGAACGACCAACACTGTTGATTGTGCAATGCCAATATTGAAGTTATTCCCAACGCTCACTTGATAGTTTCCTTTTTGCAAATAATTTTAAAATCGCCGCTACTCGTAGTTTAAGTACATTTGGGATGTCTACCGCTGACCTTTCGCTCTAAAGTCGTTATTTTACATTAAAAACGAGGATACACATTTTTTAATTTAATGCGCCCGAATATTTGATACGTATCAACGAGAAATTTGTGGTTGATAGAAAATTTGATGAATATCAAATTTTTTGATAACCGTAATACCAAATTTATCGATAAAACTATTCACAATAGATCTTAAATCTAATACAATTCACAATTCATCAAAAATGTTGATAGGTTGATAACCATAATACCGATTCATTCATTTTGTTGATACGTATCAATTATTATCAAATATCGTGTTGATATTTGATAGCCATAATAGGGCTGTATATATTCGCCACAACATCTACGCAGGAACTCTCTCAAAATCCCAACACGCCTACTGTAAGAGCAGGTCGGTAGAGACAGCTCTACACTCCATTGTCGGCACCGTGGAAAAATCACTAGCCGTCAAGGAATTTACAATAGTAGCCTTCCTAGACATTGAAGGAGCTTTCAACAATATAGAGCCGAGAGCGATAATTAAAGCACTTGAAAACCTGCAGACTGACGCAAGTCTAAGTCACTGGATCAACCAAATGCTGCTAAGCAGGGTTATCAATTCGGAACTTGGCTGCTGCAAACTGAGAAGGTCTGTGCAACGCGGCACTCCGCAGGGTGGAGTACTTTCACCGCAGCTATGGCTGCTAACAGTAAATGAAATACTTGTAACCCTGGAGAAAAACGATGCAGAATTCACTGCGCAGCAGGATTGGAATACACAACATGTTCTTATGTGGTGATACAAATGTAAATTCTGCAGCCACCGCACCACTGCAACATATCTCTATTTCTAAATCCACTGCATACTGTAGTATCGGCACTGTGCGATGCCAATACTTGACTATATAAAATGTAAAACAATGAAAATAAAGTCGCACTATATAAAATAAAAATACGGAAAATAAAAGTCAATTGATAGTAAACTATAGAGAAATCGGTTCTTTAATATTGGGTCTCTACAATTGGCGACGAGGAAAAACTTATATAAAAAAAAGAAGGATGAATAAGAAGAAAGAAAATAACAACCAAATAATATTAGTAATTTTAAAGTGAACAAAAAGAAATAGCGAAGTGCATTATAATAAAACAAATAAAAAATAAAATTGAATGTTTTAAATGCTGGGTATAAAAAAACGAGAAAGTTAAAAAAGAAAAAGAACTTGAAGTGAATGTTCCGTTTTGCTTAAATGCAGTAGAAAAAAAAAGAAAAGAAGAGGAAGAAACAGATTAAATTCGAATGTTTGCTTAAATGCTGTATAATGCCCAAAACACACGTGCAGAATTCACTGCGCAGCAGGATTAGAATACACATGTTCTTATGTGGTGAAACAAATGTAAATTCTGCAGCCACCGCAGCACTGCAACATGTTTCTATTTCTAAATCCACTGCATAGCAATGCAGTGAATTAAATTAAGTAGACTTGTCAGCATCGAATTTTTAAATTCAGCTACTGATGCATACGAGGAAAAGAGAGACGGGAATTATTTGTCGTCCTTGTTTCACTCACGTATTTTTCCCCTCATTGACAGGAACCGCTGCAAATTGAATTCTGCACATGTGTTTCATTTGCAGTACTGCATGCAGTGAAGCATTCAGAATTTCTGCACATGTGTTTTGGACATAAGAAATTCATAGATCAAATTCGAATGATCTCGAATTTGACGTTTTGCTTAAATGCTGTATAAGAAATTCAGGATTGAAATAATATGGAATTGATAAAACTGTTTTACAGTTAAAAAAAAATAAATAAAATTAAGAAAGTAAATGTAATATCGGCACTGTGCGATGCCAATACTTGACTATATAAAATGTAAAACAATGAAAATAAAGTCGCACTATATAAAATAAAAATACGGAAAATAACCTCTGCAGTAGGTACTGGATGCAGTGAAGCATTCAGAATTTCTGCACATGTGTTTTGGGCATAAGACACACCGAATCTTTAGGAATCCTAGGAAAGCGAATTGGGAAGATTATGCGAAAACGATTAGGGAGAATATACAACATCCAAAAGATGATAATCTCACTGACACTCACTCAATCCACAACGCAGTCCAATTAATTACTGGAAACATGCACAAAGCCTTTGTTAAACATTGTCCCATCTCTGCCAATCGCAAACCCAAAAAGGCAACTTGGTGGACCAGTGAGCAATCTGTATACTAGAGAAATTAGGAAAGCAAAATTTGAATCCTGGAACACGTTCTTCGAATCCATGGAGAGTACAAGTGAGGCTGCCAGACTACGTAAAGTATTATCCAAAGACCCCATGGTCCCAGCATATTTTAAACGTGCTGATAACTCTTGGACAGAGTCCAGTGAAATCACTAGGTATGAGATCAATCACACTCCTATTCCGTCAGGTACTGAACCGGATACGGCCACGGAAAATATTATAACAGAGCACAAAATCGCTTGGGCAGTCCACTCGTTCAACCCTTACAAATCAGCGGGTCCAGATAATGTCATCTCAGTGTAATACTGCTATGGCTGAAAGTAATTTTCAAAAGCTGCATGAGGCTCTGCTACATACCGCAAAGCTGGAAGAAGTAAAGGTGATATTTATTCCTAAAGCAGGGAAGGATGTGCACTGCACCGCAAAAGATTTTAGGCCGATAAGCCTCTCCTCGTTTCTTTTAAAAACACTGGAGAGAATAATCGACTTATACATAAGGGATCTACTCAATGAACATAACCTATGTAGCACTCAACACGGCTACCTTAAAGGTAATGCTTCACTGCATCCAGTACCTACTGCAGAGGTTATTTTCCGTATTTTTATTTTATATAGTGCGACTTTATTTTCATTGTTTTACATTTTATATAGTCAAGTATTGGCATCGCACAGTGCCGATATTACATTTACTTTCTTAATTTTATTTATTTTTTTTTAACTGTAAAACAGTTTTATCAATTCCATATTATTTCAATCCTGAATTTCTTATACAGCATTTAAGCAAAACGTCAAATTCGAGATCATTCGAATTTGATCTATGAATTTCTTATGTCCAAAACACATGTGCAGAAATTCTGAATGCTTCACTGCATGCAGTACTGCAGATGAAACACATGTGCAGAATTCAATTTGCAGCGGTTCCTGTCAATGAGGGGAAAATACGTGAGTGAAACAAGGACGACAAATAATTCCCGTCTCTCTTTTCCTCGTATGCATCAGTAGCTGAATTTAAAAATTCGATGCTGACAAGTCTACTTAATTTAATTCACTGCATTGCTATGCAGTGGATTTAGAAATAGAAACATGTTGCAGTGCTGCGGTGGCTGCAGAATTTACATTTGTTTCACCACATAAGAACATGTGTATTCTAATCCTGCTGCGCAGTGAATTCTGCACGTGTGTTTTGGGCATTATACAGCATTTAAGCAAACATTCGAATTTAATCTGTTTCTTCCTCTTCTTTTCTTTTTTTTTCTACTGCATTTAAGCAAAACGGAACATTCACTTCAAGTTCTTTTTCTTTTTTAACTTTCTCGTTTTTTTATACCCAGCATTTAAAACATTCAATTTTATTTTTTATTTGTTTTATTATAATGCACTTCGCTATTTCTTTTTGTTCACTTTAAAATTACTAATATTGTTTGGTTGTTATTTTCTTTCTTCTTATTCATCCTTCTTTTTTTTATATAAGTTTTTCCTCGTCGCCAATTGTAGAGACCCAATGATTTTGTTCTGTTGAATTTGGTTGCAAGGTTTGACTTCAACAAGTCGCTTGAAATAGGGAACGAAAAAAAGTGATCATTTTTATTTGCACTGGATGCGATATCTATGTAACTCTATTATCTGTGTCTCGAGTGTTTTTTTTAGTAGAAAAGGCTACAGACTAATAGCCCTGAAGTCGTTTGGAGTAGTGTGAGAGGCTTTTCCAATCTTGGGTATAAAAACCACTTTCACCTCTCTCCATAATTTTGGTATGTAACCATGGTCTAAACTTAAGGAGAATAGTAGAATCATCCAAGGCTTAAGAATGCCATAAGCATGTTGCATTTCTGCCGGGATAATTCCATCTGGTCCTGCCGATTTAAAAGGGAGGAAGCTATTAATCGTTATAAAATGTTTGGAACATTTTTCCGTCGGCTTTTTTGGTCATAAGTAGATGAATGAAACTCGATTATTTCATTTGATTTCCCGACATTTCGGGCAGGGGTTGCTGCCTTCATCAGGGGTTCTTTATAGGGAAACATTGGTTATTGACAGTAACAATATAAATATGGAAAAATAACATTAAACTTACAAAAATTAATTAACGAGCAAAACAATGAACTTGAATGAATGAAACTGACTATGACATTATTATAATGAAACAAAACTAATTAATTGTAAGATGAAACACTTCGATTGAAGTTTAGTCTATTACTTATTTTTTGGATCAACAAGCGAGCTATATATAGCAGAAATATTTTGGATGTCCTGTTTTCTATTCATGTTATTCCTGTTTTGTGGTATGTCTCTCCGTCTGAAGCACAGTTGCGTTGTCAAAGTCCGGGCTGTGGTTCGCTTGGATGGTATGGTTTGCGAGTGCCGTTTTTCCACCGTTTTTTGATTTGATGTCCGACCGATGGTTGGAAATTCTTTGGGATAAAAACTGTTTAGTTGTACCGATGTAACAAAGGTCACAACTCTCATTGGCGTTACCCATGTAGTTAATCTTATTTATTACATCAGTACGTTTTTGTTTGTCAATTTTGGGTTTCAGTTTGGAGAACGATGATGATGATGATGATGGCAATGACTTGGCGACAAGTGAAACGACTTGGCCTTATGCAGTTATGTTTCTGATGTTTCAGTCTATGCTTAAAAGAAATTTTGTGTGGTTGCGTCAATTATTTAATGTTCAGTTGCGATTTGTTGTGTAGATATAAATAGGGCATTTTTAGCGGATCTCTAACCTTTGGATGCGTCTGGCAAGGACTTGGCGACACCTAAAACGTCTTGGATACATGTATTTGTACTGAGGGGACCATTCTCTATTATTTGGTAGTAGATTCAAGCGGTTGCACCAATTTATTCCTTTTTTGAATCATAGCGCATTTTTAATATGCAGTTGCACGCTTTAGCTGCCATTAAGCGCTGCCAGACGGGCATATTTGAAATCTTGGGCATCAGAGCAACGTTCACCTCTTCTCTATCTCTATATATATAAAACAAAGTGGAAAAAACTGTATGTTTCCCTCTGTAGCCCGTAAAATTCAACAAATTTAGTTGATTTTTTTTATAATGTCGGTAATTACGGTGGTCGGTCAATAGGCTAAACAAATTCAAAATCGGACAAAGGGGCGTGGCACCGCCCATACAAAAAAAAAAAACATTCAAAATCATATATCTCGAAAACCACCAAATGGATTGAGTTCAAACTTACAGGCAATCTTAGGTATTGGCAGTTAAGTACTCCTGTGAAGATTGGTCAAAATCGGACAAAGGGGCGTTGCACCTCCCATACAAAAAAAAACATTAAAAATCGTATATCTCGAAAAACAACGAATAGATTGAGCTCAAACTTACAGATAATCTTAGGTATTGGCAGTAAAGTGCTCCTGTGAAGATTGGTCAAAATCGGACAAAGGGGCGTGGCACCGCTCATACAAAAAATACATTCAAAATCGTATATCTCGAAAAACAACGAATAGATTGAGCTCAAACTTACAGATAATCTTAGGTATTGGCAGCTAAGTGCTCCTGTGAAGATTGGTCAAAATCTGACAAAAGGGCGTGGCACCTCCCATACAAAAAAACATTCAAAATCGTATATTTCGAGAACCACCGAATCGATTGAGCTTAAACTTACAAATAATCTTAGGTATTGGCAGTAAAGTGCTCCTGTGAAGATTGGTCAAAATCGGACAAAGGGGCGTGGCACCGCTCATACAAAAAAAACATTCAAAATCGTATATCTCGAAAAACAACGAATAGATTGAGCTCAAACTTACAGATAATCTTAGGTATTGGCCCTGAAGTGCTCCTGTGAAGATTGATCGAAATTGGACAAAGGGGCGTGGCACCGCCCATACAAAAAAATACAAAATCTGATATCTCGAAAACCACCCAATCGATTGAGCTCAAACTTACAGAAAATCGTAGGTATTGGCCCTGGAATGCCCCTGTAAAGATTGGTCAAAATTGGACAAAAGGGCATGGCACCTCTCTTACAAAAAAAAAAATTCAAAATCGTATACCTCCTATACAAAAAAAACCTCTTCTATGGGGTGAAACTCGATGACGTTATATAGGCCGATTTTTCGATAGGCCAAAAAAAAAATTATAATTTAAAAAATCTAAAAAGAAACGACTTAATTTCTATCAGTTTCACAACTAAAAGCTTATTTTTTACATTTCACAATTCGGTTAGATTACTTCTGGGAAATTGAAATACAAAAAAAGCTCTGAGTTTTCTTCGTTACACTTTTTACTTAAATAAGCGTGTGCTTTCGAAGAGTTTCGGTGGGTGCATGTGTGTATATGTACATTTTCTTTTGTTCATACATAAGTGGGAGTGTAATTTTATTTCACTAACACACGTTTACATTAAATTTGAACGACATTTTTTGCTAACCGAAGCTCATATACAGGCGTGAGTTTTTCTTTTTTGCTACTTTTGAATTTCAAAAGTAATTTCCCTCTGCCGCCCGTAATTTTTCAACCAATTTAGTTGATTTTTTTTTCAAATGTCGGTAATTACGGTGGTCGGGCGATAAGCCAAACAAATTCAAAATCGGACAAAGGGGCGTGGCATCCGGTATAAAATTCTTAAAATTCATCCGGTAGCATTTCACGTCCAAAATTTACTGCGGGCTCTCGGTCTATGACATTAAGAAAAAAATCAACTAAATTGGTTGAAAATTACGGTCGACAGAGGGAAACATACAGTTTTTTCCACTTTGTTTTGTATATATAGAGAAGAGATTCTGCAGGCTATTACTTTTTTTTCATTAAAAATAACTACATATTTATATTTAGGTTTCATCGAACACGAACACACAATTGTACTTTACATATTCCGTGGAATGGAAAGAATCAGCAGTGAGCTGGGCGTCGCGTTGGGATATCTACTTAGGCATGAATGATGTTCAAATTCATTGGTTCAGTATAATAAACTCGTTGGTGGTAGTGTTCTTCCTTTCAGGTGACGAACGTCATATTTATAGTAAACATAAATATATTACGTTTTACTTTTTATTTAAAGGTATACTGACGATGATTATGATCCGTACATTACGACGTGATATCGCTCGATACAATACAGATGACAATATTGAAGATACTCTTGAAGAAACTGGATGGAAGCTTGTACATGGTGATGTCTTCCGTCCACCCAGAAACTCCCGACTTTTTTCAGCTGTTGTTGGAAGCGGAATCCAGATTTTTTTTATGGCACTAATAACGATCTGTAAGTTAAAAAAAAACAAGAAGTTCATTTACGATCGCTCTATTTTGTATTATTATTTATTTTAGTCTTTGCTATGTTGGGAATGCTTTCACCATCATCACGTGGAGCGCTTATGACCTCGGGGATCTTTATGTATGTTTTTATGGGTACAATTGCTGGATATTTTTCTGCCAGACTTTACAAGACAATGAAGGGGCGCGAATGGAAAAGATCAGCATTTCTCACAGCTACACTGTATCCCGGAATTGTTTTTGGGTAAGTGTTCACAAAATACACATATTTATTTAGTTAGTTCAACTGTGAAACACTTACAATTACTTACTTGAACAGGCTGTAGTTAAATGAGTTTTTGAGTGACAAAAGTTTCAAAAATTGTTTCATTTGAATGCGTTTCTTTATTATAAAACCATGCACTAACTGATTATTTCATTACCTTGTGTGAAAGACTGGCTGTATTGCGAGCATTCAACATTTAATTTGGAAGAATTTCTAGTTGTTGCTTAGATTTTAAATTCAATACTGGCCTTGAGTTTGTAAATCGCAGCTAGCTTGTTTACGTAAATGCTTTCCTTAAGGTACCCCTAAGGTAAATTGCTTAGTTGTATCTAGGTAACTTAAGCTGTACCCTGTTGCCCTAAACATGTCACAGGACAGTCAACGGAAAGTCAATAAAATTGAAAAACTACTTTCTAAGCAAAATTTAAGGATTTTACTGGTTATCTATGTGCTCTTTAAAGGTCCTGCAAAGAAGAAAAGAAAGTTAAAGAAAGAAAATAAGTTTTTATTCAAACACAAGAAAAACGACCCCTGCAGTTGCGCCAACTACAGAGCATCAATCTTCTTAACATCGCTAACTTCATTGACTCTTATCAATGCGGTTTTACTTACTTACTTATCGGGCTCCCGACCCGTGAAGAGTCTCTGCCTGAGACACTGCAGCCTTCCATCCTCTACGATCCCGGGCACGTTGCTTCCAGTTGACGAGACCAAGCGCTCTGGCATCCGCGATGGCTTGGTCTTTGAAACGGAGGTTCGGTCTTCCTTGTCTTCTCGAACCTGGGGGCTGGGATTCGAAGATCCTCTTAGCTGGAGCATTATTGTCCATTCGCTCGATATGGCCGAGCCAATGGAGTCGACTTTTTTGGCTTTTTGGACTACATCCACATCTTGGTACATCTCATAGAGCTCGCTGTTGTATCTTCTCCTCCATTCGCCCTTCTCGCACACAGGACCAAAAATCCGCCGAAGTATTTTTCTTTCGAAGGAGCCCAGTATCAGCTCTCCCTTCTTGCTTATCGTCCAGCACACGGCGCCATAAAGCAGAACTGGCAGGATAAGGGTTTGTAGAGCACACATTTCTTCCTTCGAGTTAGGAGTTTTGAACCCAGTTGTTTTGCCAAACCGAAGTAGCAACGGTTTCCTAGGGTAATTCTTCGCCGGATCTCTACTAGGGTGTTATTCGTGGAGTTCATGTTTACTCCGAGGTAGGTGAACTCCTTAACTACCTCGAAGTTGTTGCTATCAATAGTGACGTTTTGTCATAGGCGGTGGATAAATGCTTGTTTGTTTGTTGATAGCATGTACTTAGTCTTGTCCTCATTTACTTCAAGGCATTTACTTCTTCAATCGCCGTGAACGCGTCTATCACGGCACGCTGGGATCAACCGATGATGTCAATATCGTCCGCATAGCCAAGCAGCTGGACGGATATCTGCACTATCTGCTCCAGTACGAGATTGAAGAAGTCGCATGACAGCGCGTCTCCTTGCCGAAATTCGGTGCAAGTTTGAAATAGATCGGAGGAGCTGTTTCCAAACTGCACATTGCAGCGCGTGTTTTCCAGCGTCACGCGACACAGCTGAATCAGTTTTGCCGGAATTCCGAATTCGGCCATCGCCATATAGAGCTCCTGACGATGTATGCTATCATACGCGGCTTTGAAGTCGATGAGTAGGTGGTGAGTTTCGACTTGAAATTCGTTGGTCTTTTCCAGAATTTGCTCAGTGTGAAAATTTGGTCTATAGTCGATCTGCCGGGCCGGAAGCCACACTGGTACGTGCCGATTAGTGTGTTGCAGAACGGTTTAAGACGTTCGCACAGTACGTTGAATAGGATCTTGTATGCGACATTAAGCAAGGATATGCCTCGATAGTTCTTGCAAGACATAGGATCGCCTTTTTTGTAGATGGGGCATATGGAGCTGATAGTGATAGGTTTCCTTCGCTATCTCGAAGAGCCTGCGTTCCGTTTTTGTAGCCAGCAGCCAGTTGCTTGGCTTTTTTTATAAAACCTCCGGATGTTATTACGATCGCGCGACTCTTCGATCTTCTTGAGCTAGGAAGCTGCGTAAGCCCTCTTCTTCCTACGCAGGATCTTCTTTTCCTCTCTTCTCTTCTCTCGCTGCCCTTGTTTTGCGCTGCAGCGCTTTCTTGTGTGCATCTTCTGTCACCTTTTTCCTGTACACGCATTCATCATCATACCACGGGCTCTTTCTCTGGGGTGGCTGGTAACCTACAGTGGTTTCGGCTACCTCCTTTATGATGTCGCGGTACTGTGGATCCTTAGCCTTGGAAACCTAGTGCTACTTATCACCGTATTACAAGCTGCTGCAAAATCGATTAGTCGGTAGCCGTTGTCTGTTGTCGTTTCGTGGATTCTGGGCTTACCAACTAACCCGCCAAAGATGTTTTCCTTTCCGTCTTTAGCATTGAAGTCTCAGAGTACAACTTTTACATCGTACTCCGGACAGGCTCCGTAGGCTGCGTAAGCCCTCTTCTTCCTATGCAGGATCTTCTTTTCCTCTCTTCTCTTCTCTCGCTGCCCTTGTTTTGCGCTGCAGCGCTTTCTTGTGTGCATCTTCTGTCACCTTCTTCCTGTACACGCATTCATCATCATACCACGGGCTCTTTCTCTGGAGTGGCTGGTAACCTACAGTGGTTTCGGCTACCTCCTTTATGATGTCGCGGTACTGTGGATCCTTAGCCTTGGAAACCTAGTGCTACTTATCACCGTATTACGAGCTGCTGCAAAATCGATTAGTCGGTAGCCGTTGTCTGTTGTCGTTTCGTGGATTCTGGGCTTACCAACTAACCCGCCAAAGATGTTTTCCTTTCCGTCTTTAGCATTGAAGTCCCCGAGTACAACTTTTACATCGTACTCCGGACAGGCTCCGTAGGCTCCATCCAGGGCCCTATTTCACCAAACACTTTGCATTTTGCAATTTTTCAAAAAATATATTTCCTGCAAAGTAAAGTGCGATGTGTTTCACTAAAAATGCAAAGTTCTCGTGTCTTTGCAGTTTGCGATTTTTGACAACTTTTTGCAAAACGCAAGGTCTGAGTGTTTCACCAACTAAAAACAGAACTTTGCATTATACACTGGTCGGCATAAGTATTTTGACAAAACTAAAGTTAATTCTGCTCATAATTTGAAACTTACTTCATGTAAATTTTGGCACCAATGGAAAGGTCATTTAAATTCCGTTTGAATGATACAAAACTTTCCTTAACCCATTAAGTACCCATTTAAAAATTTTAGAATTTAGAACTTTTGTGAATGTCTATTTTTTTGACTTTTTTCCTCGGTATCAAAAAAACAAATGTTTTGATGCAAAAAGTTTCTTCAAACAATTCTTATAGTGACTGCAAAAAAAATTTTCAAAAATCTCTTCGCTAATATTTTTTATGATTTTTTGAAAATTGCTAAAAATTACTACTTTAGCCACTTTTTCCTCCTTTTCATACAAAATTTTTCTGAGATCATCCCATTCAAAAAATCATAAAAAATATTAGCGAAAAGATTTTTGAAAACATTTTTTTGCAGTCACTATTAGAATTGTTTGGAGAAACTTTTTGCATAAAAAAAAATTATTTTTTGACCGAGGAAAAAAGTCAAAAAAGTAGGCTTTTACAAAAGTTCTAAATTTTCAATGGGTACTTAATGGGTTTAGGAAAGTTGTGTATCATTCAAACGGAATTTAAATGACCTTTTCATTGATGCCAACATTTACATGAAGTAAGTTCAAATTATGAGTAGAATTAACTTTAGTTTTGTCAAAATACTTATGCCGACCAGTGTAATTGTGCTTTGCACATTATTTGCAAAGTAAACTCAATTTATACTGTCGGTCGGATAATTAACACAACCGCATGCTTTCCAAGTCTATATTAACAAACTGCTGTTCATTTTCTCTGGGTACCGTCAACGCATCCAGCTACATAAGACAATCCTCGTTCAGCAAAGAATTGGCTCGCAAAGGCTCGGCAAATGGTGTTTGCAAGATTCATCGATTATTGGCATCCGAAACTTGGTGTACTACTCTGCAAACAGGGGCTTTACTTATTCTAAACTTATGTCCAATTTTAGACAAAACACATTCAATATTTGTCTTTGTTAAACGGAAGCTTTCCAGGGTGGAAAAGTTATTTGCAAATAGATGATCCGGTGAACTTCGTACCCCCTAAAATTGTTTCGATTGTAACTCTTCATAAGCAATTATGAGTCCCAATCAACCTTCCACCTCCAGTTCTTTGAGATCGGCAATATTACCCTCTCTGTGTACAGTTTAAGTTTCGTTTGGTGATTAATTGAAACTCTTTTGTAACGTCCCTTTGTTCAATTGCGACCAATCTTAACAGGAACACTCCCTGGCCAATAGCTAACAATGCCAGAAAATGAGCTTACTCGTTTCGGTGGTTTTCGAGATACACGTTTTATTTTTTTTTGTACTTATGTCTAATTTAAACCAAACAGAATCACTCTTCAATATTGTGAGAACATTGAACACATGTAGGGACAAAATAGATGTCGATGCGAGGAAGTGTCTGCGCACACAAATGCGCGTCGATTGGTGTATGGGCGATCCTCCTGTGACGAAGGAACATACATACAATCAAGCAATCGAGGATGTCGGACGTGTTTTGTCCAAGACTTGCAATTCAACTATTGAAGGAAGCGGATGCGTTTCGTCCCGACAATTAAAGTTAAATCAGTGTTCAGCAAAAACGATTTCGATTTTTCGACTTTTGAGGTTTTCAGAATTTGTTTGCTTAATGGGTCCATCTGTTCTTGAGTTTTTGCGCGTCTAAAGCACATCAATGGATTTTTATATAATTAAGGACTGTACGAGAAAAAATCCGGAAATATTTGCGCGGTCTGACAATACTGAAATATGACATCGCAGTACCGTTAAATTTTGATGCTTTTATACTCATAAATAAATAAAAAAATTATAAATTATTTGATCTTAAGGCCGTGTATTAACTGATATAAATAATATTATTTCCGGATAATCGGATATCGTGGTGGTGAACGAATCTTCAGCTGTCAACAATTTATCCTGCACCGGGAGCAAGATAAATAAATTATCCCAGGCCATAGGCTAATTTTTGACATTTTCTTTTACTTGAGCTTTGCTAGAATATTCAAGAGGAAATAAAACACTGAATTTCAATAAATTAATACCGTACCATTCGATAAATCTCTGTTTTTTAAGATTGGAGTTTTGTGAACTTCTTTCCAACACTTCATAAGTTTCAAAAAATAAAAGATAATTATTTAGCGCGGCCTAATAAAGTGTAGAAATAGTAGTTCAAAAAAATGTTAAGCATAATCCGTTTCTTTCAGCATTAAAAATGGTCAAGCCTAGTCTCTCTTTCCGGATTTTTTCTCGAACAGTCCTTATATAGATATAGATTTCAAAGTGTGCCCTTAATTTTACAACTCATTGTAAACTAGTATCCTTTTTGTCTTTAAAGCGTGCTTCGAAACGGTTCATTAAATATTTTTTAACTATTTGCACCAACTGTTTAATAAAAGCTAAACTGCAAATGATTTTTTTTCTTTGCATATTATTGACAAACTTTTCATAATTTTAAATGTAAAGTGCCAATATAATTTGTTTGGTGAAACGAAATGAACGAATTTTTTGCAAATTCGCAAAACTTTGCATTTTGTAACAAACATGCTTTGCACTTCGAAAATTTGTTTTTGGTGAAACGGATTTTGCAAAGTGGGAACATTTTCAACTTAGGAATATTTGCAAAGGAATAATTTCCTCTTTGCAAATTTGCGTTTGGTGAAACGGAATTTGCAAAGATAAATTGCAAAATTCCAAAATGCAAAGTGAGAAGTGGTTGGTGAAATAGGGACACGGCACCTGGGGTGTAGAGTGTTCTTACATTCCAGGTGCATACTCTAATGACGTAGAACATTGACGTTCCGGGTCTGGTTGCCATTTGAGGAGTTCCGCTATCCGAGGCTGGTTGCGTCTCTCTCATAACTATATGTTTTTTCCATGGTCGGGAAGTTACCCCGACGGCACAACTCCCAACATACAGTGCCAGGCCCTGTTTTGACCCTAGTACAGCGGGCCGGATATTCCGGTGTCAGTAACCCAATTTTGGGATATGGGAGCTGCCGTTGACCCATTTAGGGTTCGCACGCCACCAACTCTTTTCCAACACCCTGGGTCAGTATTGGAGATGGTGCCATGAAATAACGCCAAGTGCAATAAGGCCAACTTTTAGAAATTGGCCTTATTTCGCTATGCAAAAGTGTAATAAGGCCAACTTTCAACAGTTGGTCTTATTTCACTTTGACCAAGTGTAATAACGCCAACAAAATTTGAGTAATAAGACCAAGTTGGTCGTATTTCACTTTGCTAAAGCGCAATAAGACCAACTTCAAACAAAACTATTGAATTTGTACTAGACAGTAGGTAACCTGTTTCTAAGATCACAGAAGAATTTAGCGTTCTTTAAATCGACATGGTAATAGTTTTAAAGTAAGAATTGAGGTCATTTGATTAGCAAGTGAAAGCTTGGCAAAGAACGATATTTAGTAGCTTTGATGTGAGACCCCTAATTTAATTCAAAGTAAAATAATTGTGAGCGATAATTTTGCGTGTTTCCTATTGTCAGTTGCTTATTGATTGTTGCCTCAATGTGAGAGCCGACTAAGAGCAAATGTTATTTTTCCATAACAAAATCTTGTACATACCGTTTGAATTAAAACTAATCGGCCACGAATTTTCTAATGAACTGAGGTTAAAATTTGAAAATTAGATACCTAGCTATTAGCTAGGTATTTAAATTTTTACTTTATTTTAAAAAATTAAAATTTGGGCGAATTTCTATGAGAAATGTCATGTACACAAAACTAAATGAGCTATTGAAAACATTAAGCTAATTTTTGTTGCTGAATTCGGAATATTTAAACTTTGGAGACCCTTTTTCATTTTTCTAATTCATTCAAGATGATGCATGTCACCCAAGACATCACAAAGAAACCGTTATTACGGTGGCTTTCCTGCAAGGCAAACAGACTATTGTAGGTGTGGTAAATCCTGGAACACACCACCATGTGAGGGATAAACTTTTTGCGTAAGAAAAATCGAAAGGCGAAGCCAAAAAAAATTTTTGAGCAAAGGAGGATCGATTTGGGGTGTGATAATTAAAAATTCGCGCGAATTTTTAATTTTCACACCCCAAATCGATCCTCCTTTGCTCAAAAATTTTTTAGCTACGCATTAAGGTTCATTAAAAATTGATCCTCCCCTTCGCAATCATTTCGTCGCTGCGCCTTTGGTTTATTTACATGCCCAAGTTGATCGCTCCTATTGTGCAGTGTGCCAGGACCTACCATTTAAAATACAGGACCTACCATTTAAAATACAGTCAAAATCGCTTACAACGACATGCATCGGTTATAACGACCAAATTTTTAGGTCCTGACTGAGCTCCATTATAATCCCATTGAATAATCGTTTACAACGACAGATTTTTTCCTTTTCTTGAAATAAAATATTGGTTACAACGACTAAAATCGACGCAGCTGTTGGCGCGACTGCATTTTCGCATTATACTCGCATGTATGTATGTCAAGAACAAATAAGAATTATGAAAAAAAGGACTTCTACTTGAAAACAGATTAATTTACATGTGTATACCTTGATATCGGTTACAGCGACCTATCTCTTATAACGACCAAATTCGCTAGTCCCTTGAAATTCGTTATAACCGATTTTGACTGTAGTCTGCTTGCCTTGCAGATCTTTAAAACTGGCCAAGAAGTGCATTTAAAGCTAATTGAAGACGCTTTAGGAAAAAAAGGAAAGCCAACGGTTTCTTTGTGATGTCTTGGGTGATATGCATCATCTTGCATGAATTAGAAAAATTAAAAAGGGTTCCCAAAATTTAAATAATACATTTTTGTACATTTCAGAAATAGAACAACTGTATAAATTTGAATGCAATGAAAAGTTGTGTAGGAATTTAAAACTATTATTTTCTCAAATTCAAAAAAAAAAACGCTTAACATAACTTGTGCTGATTAAAATTTAATATGAATGTTAAAAGCATTTTTGAATTTTAGAAAATAATAGCTTTAAATTCGCGCAGTTGGCCTTATTTCACTCACCTAAAGTGAAATTAAACCAAATTCATATTTTGAAAGCGCAATAATACCAACTTGGCGTTATTGCACTTTGTCGAAGTGAAATAAAGCCAACTGTTGAAAGTTGGCTTTATTACACTTTTGAAAAACGTAATAAGGCCAACTTTGAGAAGTTGGCCTTATTTCACTTGGCGTTATTTCACGGCACCATTGGAGATCCCTATAGACCTGTTATCCAAATATGTCGAAGGAGATCATATAGGGATTACACTTTAGTTCGACCTGACTGGAACTGTAGACGCCACCGATGATTCCATCTAGGGAATTCATCCGCTTCCGCCTGAAACCAGAGGAAATGTCTTAGTGCGTAGACACTCCTCCCCCTCTCTCGTTCGCTGCCACTAACGACCTTGCACAGGGGTTGGTGCGGAAAAGAGAAAAGAAAAAGCCACCACGACCCGACGCAATAGTGATTAAAGCAACGGGTAGCTTATCGTATGCGGACATGCTAAGGAAAGTCAAAGCGGACCCCGCGCTGAAGGATTTAGGCCAAAGTGTTGACCATGTTCGAAGGACAGTAAAAGGTGATTTGCTACTGCAGTTAAAGAAAACGGTCGGCTCGAAGACCATTGACTTTCATCAGAAAGTAGAAAAGACGCTGGAACATGAAGCAAAAGTAAGAACAGTGACACACGAGGTACAAATAGAAGTAAAAGACCTAGATGGGATTACTTCAAACGAAGAAATTATACGGGCCTTAACAGAAAAGCTGGAACTTCAAAGTACCATAGAAGAAACAGCAATTAAATCTATGCGAAATAGTTACGCTGGTACGCAGACAGCAGTTTTTTTTTTTTTTTTTTTATAATTCACTGGTGCTCAAGGGGTTTTTGTTCCCTTATAATGTTAATGCACAGCACGAGTGGAAGGGTTAATAGGGAGGATAGAGAAGAGGTACTGGTGCACATTGATCTTAAACAATTGTGGGTTGTAATGAGAGGGGAAAACCGTGTGAGGCAATGCATTCCACATGCGTGTTGTTCGACTCACAAAATAATCTCTATATTTAACAGTACGTCCGAAGGTAGGCTTAAGGGTGAACTGATGCGCATTCGATGTGTGACGGGTGTTGCGAGAGAATTGTTGAAGGGGCGGAATGCAGTTAGCTATTTCATCAGAGCATTGGTGGTGAAAATAACGATAAAATAAGCAAAGGCAAGAAACATTTCTGCGATGTTCGAGCGGGTCAATAGACTCCGCTATATTTCTATCACCTATAAGTTTTATCGCACGCTTCTGAATTCTATCTAGTAGGTCCAATGAAGTTTTAGGTGCACCTGACCAGATATGAGCGTTGTACTCAAGCTTAGGCCGAATAAAGGCCTTGTATATTGAAGCTAAGTCGGAGGGTGTAAAGTACTTCTTACATCGAATGAGGAAACCTAGACATTTCGCAGCGTTTTTGGCGACTTCATATATGTGGTCATTCCAACGGAGTTTGTCGTTGACACACATACCGAGTATGGAAAGTCGTTCGGTTTCGTCGATGCAAGTCCCATTCATGGATAATGGGTGAGGGTTCAGGTTTCGCTTTAATGATAGAAGGCAGCATTGTGTTTTGGAAGCATTAAATTCCACTCTATTGGTTGTACCCCATTTTATAATGCTGTCAAGATCGGAATTTAATGTGTTTAGCATACGTTGCCGTTCCAGTTCCACGGCCGAAGAGCGGGGACGTGAGTCAAGAAACGAATATGAAAAACTGAGGGTACTATCATCTGCGAAAGAGTGTATTGGATTAGAAGTAATAGACAAGAGATCGTTGATGAATATCAGGAAGAGTGTCGGAGACAAAACAGAGCCTTGGGGAACACCAGCATTTATATGGTGAATTGCAGACTTGAAACCGTCCAACACAACTTGAATTGAACGGCCAGAAAGGTAGTTTATAATCCATTGAAGAAGAGACGCGTCGATCCCATAGGCACGCATTTTCGACAAAAGAGCTTGGTGCCAAACTCTGTCAAATGCTTTCGAAGTCTTTGTAAGTCTTCCAGTTGGATTAGCAAACAAACTGCTAAAAGTTGGTAGAATCCGGATCGGCTGGGTTAACTGTAGGGTGCGAGAGAGAACCGAAATCCTACGGTGCTACAGATGCCTAGAATATGGACACATCGCCAAAAAATGCGATAGCGATGACCTTTCAGGACACTGCTTCAAATGCGGTGGAAAGAACCATAAGGCAAAGAACTGTACGTCTGAGCCTGTATGCATGCATTGCAAGGGAAGCGAACGAAATGCCAAACATAGTACGGGAAGCGCTAAATGTCCAGCCTTCCAAATAGCGTTGAAGAATGCACAGAAACGGATATGAGGATTATCCAGCTCAACCTCAACCATTGTGAAGCAGCCCAGGACCTCCTAACACAGATGGTCCGAGAGCATGACGTAGATATCGCAATGCTTAGCGAGCCTTACAAAAACTTGGACGAGGGCGTCTGGAGAACGGATAGCACAAGCAAAGCTGCGATTTGGATATGTGGACAAAGACCATTCGAGGAGATACAACCAATACAGAAACCAGGTTTCGTGTGGACCAAAGTAAACGGTGTTTACTTTTTCAGCTGCTATGCACCCCCAAAGCATGACATTGGGAGAGTATGAAATTATGAAACCCTGTTGCCATATCGGGCGACTTCAATGCATGGGCGTTAGAATGGGGTTCACGGACTACAAACAAAAGAGGACGTATCCTCCTTGAGTCGTTTGCATCGTTGGACCTCGTGCTGATAAACTCTGGAAACGAACACACCTTCAGTAAGAACTAGATATGAGCTAAGTTGCTATTTTGCATTCGCAGTTGTAACTGTGAATGCGATTTCCTATTCACAGTGAATTTAAACTGCTAATGTAAACTGCGAATGCGATTTCGAAATGGAGTCATATTATAGACTTTGTGCAGTAGTTTAGGTACCTACATTTTATTTCATACATAGTGCGTATATTTGCGTTCTATAAATGATAATATGTCTACTTTTCAATTGATATGAAGGAATCATAGGAAACTAATTTCTTTAAATTCGTTGTAGGTAAATGTTGAAAATTTCGGTCGGCATAAATTACGTTATGCGTATATATATTTCGTCTAATTCTATAAAAAAAAGTTCCATAATGATGCTTATTTTTCTTCGGCTGGCATCTTTGTTTTACATTTTTTTTATTTTATATAAATTTATAGACACAAAAACGAGCTACATTTTCTGTAACTAGTAATACAATGTATGTATATTTGAACTATCTAACTCGCAATGCGAAACTTAATAGCTCAACCGATAGCCAACGTTTTTAAATTACTTCTAATCTACCACAAATCGCAACTTAATACCTCGTTGCTATATGACATTATTGCGCTCGTTCGCAATCGAACGTCTCATACTCTATCTTCTCTATCTCCCACAATAGCAACTTGGCAAGTAGACGTTAACCTTACTGCTAATAGCAGTTAGCAGAGCAGCATCCAACCAACCAACTTTCCAAGTTGCAACCAGCTGCGACTGCGACTGCGATTGGCGATATGCAAAATGCTATGCTATATCTTCTCTCTCTTCCACAATAGCAACTTGACAAGTAGACCTTAACCTTACTGCTAATAGCAGTTAGCAGAGTAGCATCCAACCAACCAACTTTCCAAGGTCCAACCAGCTGCGATTGCGATATGCAAAATGCTATGCTATATCTTCTGTCTCTCCCACAATTGCAACTTGGCAAGTAGAACTTAACCTTACTGCTAATAGCAGTTAGCAGAGTAGCATCCAACCAACCAACTTTCCAAGGTCCAACCAGCTGCGACTGCGACTGCGATTGCGATATGCAAAATGCTATGAGAAATGAGAGTATGAGACGTTCGATTCACACATTACCTACAAAGAGGGTAGTTTAGTTGTATAGTCTCATTTCTCTTACCCATTTGCATGGGATTGAGTGAGAGAGTGACTTGAAGTTGTAACAATCAGCCATGCCGAACATACTTTTTTTGTTTGTATATGTGCAGGACCGGGAATGCATGAAAAAATTAAGTTGTGTTGTGATTGTGACTTGAGTTGTGTTGTGACTGTGAAAGTTGTGAATGTGATGTGACTCAGATATAGAAGCGAGACAATAGCATTTAGCAATAGCAGTTTATTTATAAGTTGATAGCAGGTTGCGAATGCGAATTTTCATTAGCAGTGAAAAATTAGCAGGTTGCTATTTTTTGCTCATCTCTAGTAAGAACGTAAGAAAATCGGTAATCGACATCACTTTTGTGAGCTCGTGTTTAGCGCGAAATGCCAAGTGGGAAATAAGTCCTCAGCATACACACAGTGACCACCAAGCGATTATATATGAGCTACAAACAAATCGTAACATAAACGCACAAGCACCAAGACGACAACCACTAATTAAAGAATGGAAGGTACAAACCCTGGACGCTGAGTTGCTCCAGCTGATGGTGGACGACATATCGCCATGCGGTACAGCCACTGACTAAGCGGACCAGCTCACACTTGGGATGAGAAGAGCCTGCAACGCGTCAATGCAGCCGAGGAAAAAGAATACGCGCCGACAGCCGGTATACTGGTGGATGGTGGAACGAAGACATTGCCAGGTTGCGGGCGGAAAATTATCGCGCAAGAAGACGGTATCAACGCTCTAGGGGACATAGCAACCATAATGAACTCCATGAAAGATTTGTTGCAATCCGAAGAGACTGAAGCGGTCATAAAGTGTAACTAATTAGTAAATTCCAAACACGTCCCACGAGCACACAGAAAGTGCAACAAAAATTAAATAGCATATAATGTGAAGTATCAATTTTTCCCTCTCGCGGTTTCCGGCCTCTTCATAGAGGATTTCGTTTTCGCGACCATCTTGGTAGATTAGATATTAATCATTCATTCATTCTTTTTTGGTTCCTCTTGGCTGGAGGTTGTAAATCGGCAATTATATTCAAAAAATTCTGAAGGACTATTTCACAGATAGGCTATTGCTGTACAATACCGAAGACGGGCCCAAACAGTACAGCATAACTGGTGGCGTTCCGCAAGGCTCCGTGTTAGGTCCGCTATTGTGGAACCTAATGTACGACGACATACAGAGATTGAGGATCCCGATGTCGTCTAAGATAATCGGCTTTTGCCGACGACATAGCTATAGAGGTGGTAGCTAAATTTTTGGAGGAACTAGAGCACGATTGCAACGAAACAATCAGATCCGTGCAGGAATGGCTGACTTCGATGGGTCTACAACTAGCGGAAGAGAAGACAGAAGTTTTACTCATCAGCAGCAGAAAAGTTATGGAGACAATAACGGTAACTGTCGGTGTCCATACTGTAGTCTCCAAGAGTTGAAGTACCTCGGGATTATTATAGACGCGAGACTAACGTTCAAACAGCACATTGAATACACAGCTGAAAAGGCAGCAAAGGTAACAGCTGCACTATCAAGGATGATGCCCAATATTGGAGGGCCAAAATATAGAAGAAGACTGCTTCTAACGCGAGTTTCAGCGTCGATGGGTCCCCGATATGGGCTGGTGCAATGAAGACGAAATCATACCGAAAGAAAACGGAGGCGACCTACCGTATCAGCGCTCTTAGAGTAATTAGCGCCTTTAGAACGACGTCCTACGATGCAGTGTGCGTAGTAGCTGGCATGGTACCAATTGACCAATTGACCTCCTTGCAAGAGAATCACAGGAAAAATACCTCGTCAGCAGAACAACGGCAGGAACATCAATGACAACAGGAGATAACACTTTACCACAAAGGGTGGCCAGTTTAGAAGATTGGCAGCAGAGATGGGATCACTCTGACAAGGGAAGATGGACGCATAGAATCATACCCAAAATCGACGATTGGATCAACAGAAAGCATGGAGAGTTAAATTTCTATTTGACACAGATGCTAACAGGTCATGGATGCTTTAGGGCTTAGGTTAGGTTAGGTTGACGGGTTGGTAGAGTAGGGTGAACCCTACTGTACCTCACTTAGGTCCTCGTGGACCCATTGTGATGCCCTTTCGTGGGGGATTAACCATTGGTGTTGGGTTGGTTAGCTACGTGTCCATCCTTCATATATTTACTCGACGCCGTCCAGCCATCCTGATGTCCTCAAGAACCTGTAAAGATCGGAAAGTGAGATATCAGAAAGTTCTTGTAGGTCATGGAAGTAGTAACTTCCAAGTGTTCTGTTCCTCAAGTGACAGAGACTCGGGCAGTGACAGAGGAAGTGAGGTGTGTCCTCATGGACCTCTTCGTCTCCGCAGCCTCTACATATATCGTCATCTTTGAGATTTAGTTTCATTGTATGATTTCTTAGGAAGTTATGCCCCGTTAGGGCCCCTACCAGCTTAGACAGCGATGACCTGTCAAACTGTAGAAGTTTGGTGGTTCGGCCACTGTCGTACTCTGGCCAAAGCTTCCGTGATATTTCACAGGTCGTTAGTTCTTTCCACCTTTTGATGGTTTTCATACGAATCTTGTTCTCGACTCGTTCTCTCAGGTTGCAGAGTGGGGGCTTGATGGACTGTAATGCTCTATCCTGGTCCATTGTAGATCCCTCTCTCGCCAGTTCGTCAGCCTTCTCGTTGCCGGCTTTGTCACTGTGTCCAGGGACCCAGCAGAGATTCGTAGTGTGCTGCGAGCAGAGAGCCTTGAGCTCTTCGCGGCAGCGGTGAACTAGCTTAGATTTAATTTCAATAGCAGAGATTGCTTTTATAGCCGCCTGGCTGTCAATGAAAATGGTAATATCATTACGCGGTATTGCCAACAATGACACCTGTCGGGCCGCTTCCGCGATTGCCAGAACTTCTGCCTGGAAGACACTGCTGCTATCAGGGAGTCTGATTGAGCATTGTATGTTTAGTTCCGCTGAGAATATACCGGCACCGGTTCCACAGTCCATCTTTGACCCATCCGTGTAGATGGATATCGATTTCCTCTTAGTGGGTTCATTTGTGGTCCATTCATCCCTACTCGGAAACGAGCAAGAGAATGGTCTATCAAAGTTTAGATGGGGAGACATATAGTCCGAAGTGACAGCGTTCCCAATATATTTTCCTAGGATCTGTGCATGGCCAAAATTGCCTGGGTTCCAAGTTTTAGTTTGGCTAATCCTTAGGGCACTTTTGGTAGCAGATTCCTCCATGTATAGGTCTAGAGGAGTTAGATTAAGAATTGCCTCCATTCCAGCTGTAGGTGTGGTTCTCATTGCACTGGTTGTCCCTATACATGCTAGTCTTTGTATTTTTGTCATTGATCTGAGATTGGTCACCTTGCCTGCGGCTTGCCACCAGACTATACTGCCATATGTGAGTATTGGCCGCACGATTGCCGTGTACATCCACAGGATTATTTTGGGGTTTGGTCCCCATCTCCTGCCAAAGATGCGGCTGCATGCGTAGAAAGCGTTAGCTGCTTTCTTCACTCTTTCATTGACATTCGGTTTCCAACTAAGTTTCCTATCGAGGATAATTCCTAGATATTTCGCCCTATCTGTCACCTTTAGGGGTATTCCCTCAAGAGTTGGTGGTTCGAATTGTGGTATAATTCTTTTGTTTGTGAACAGAACAAGCTCAGTTTTCTGGGGGTTAACCCCAAGGCCACATTCTTTTGTCCACATACTGAGTATTCTTAGTGAGCTTCCTAGCAAGTCGCTTACGGTCGGTAGAAACTTTCCTTTTGCAAGCAGTACCACATCATCTGCATATGCAGTTACCGTGACTCCCATATTTTTGAATTTCACTAGTATCTCGTTAATAACCAGAACCTTTAGCTTTAGGGCTTACCTGTACAGGTTTGGGCACGATGACAATCCTTTTTGCCCATGCTGTACAAGAGCTGTTGAAGACGCGGAGCATGTAATGTTCCACTGCCCGCGATATGAAGAAGAAAGGCAAATGCTGCGGGAGAAAATTGGTGTGGAACTGACACCAGAAAACATAACCGGCCTGATGCGGCAAACAGAAGGAGGGTGGGAAGCAATCAATACTGTGGCAACCATTATGAAGAAGCAACGCCAACATGAGCGACATGCTTGACGGCAGTCCCGCGAGGAATAAATGCAGGAAGAGGGGGGGTTTTAGTCAGTAAGAATCTGACAACTGCTTATTACATAGCAGTATCTTATGCAAGATTTCCCCTCCGACCTAAAAAAAAAAAAAAAAAAAAGGGGTTGGTTACCCCATCTCCAGTCGAGATACTAGGCACCCACCAGTCACCAACGTGGAGGTGAGAGTAGGAGTTGATAGTGATAGGCAAGAGTGAGAACGCTTGTGTTCTCATGTAATCGCATCACTATCCTTAAACCAGCATCAATGCGGTTTTTGGTAGATATATATGTATATTTAGGTAGATATATTTTCACACTTCTAGATTTGACAGATACTCAAAAAACACCATCTTTTCATCGAATTCGAAGCTGCATATGACAGCATCTATAGAGACGATCTATACCCTTATTTTGCAAAACTCATACGTATAGGGTGACAATAAAGAAAGCTCGCTGACATTAAGGTCGGAATTTACCTCACTCAGATCTTTGATGTCAAAAATGGACTTGGGCAAGGCGACCACTTTCATGCGACTTCTTTAACATCATACTTACATTTGCTTTTAATAAAATTTCATTTCGACGATCGAGGCGACTGAATGACACTGAAGTCCACACAACATCGTCGTTGGCGAATGCCAAAGATACACATGTACCCATCCTAAGAAAAGGGAAATTTGCTGGGTGCTATACTTCTCAAATATGTATTTTTTAATGAAAGCCAGAGTTTTGAGTAACTTTATTATAACAGCGGTAAAACCCACTATTAAAAAGGTTGACACATAATTTTGATTAGAATTCCTTTTCGTATACATTGTGCATGGCACACAGGCCTATTTTTCATGATTTCTTTATTTTCTTGATTATAATGTTTCACTTCGTGCATGAAACTTTATGAATCTTCATAAGTTTCTACAATAATTAATTGATAAAACTCGATGTCATCTAAAACACGTATTCCTAGCTTTGATCTGCTGAGCTTGAGTAATTTAACTACGACTTAAAGCTAGGGTTTAGAGTTAAGGAGGCTGAGCTGATAATGGAGGGAGTGCTGTGGTTAAAATCAAAAATGGAAATGTTTGAGTTTAACTTCCGTAGCATACGGGAAATTGGTTCATTGGAGCCGAAGGACGTGCGGTGGCTTGGTAGATTGAAGAGGCGGGGGTATCTTAAATTACGAGGGTTTGTATTGAAGGAGATGGAGTTGTACAGATAGAGCCTGATAGGAGTCGATGAATGAAGAGAATGTCAGCAGCATCCCTGCGATCCTCAAGGCTATTCAGGTTAATGAGTTTGAGGCGGTGATTGGCATCAACTTGGGGGTGCCCAGCTGTTACAACTTTTTCATACACATCTATTGTGCTCATTTTACCTCCGCGTGGTAACCACCGGGTACTGGCCTCGCCCACCTGGGCTTGGCTTGCTAAACTTATAAGCGCGTGTGTTGAACATGAAGAAAATAGCAACACTATGCTCTAATGCTCTGTCGGAACTGACTGTCTGTTCGAGTCTCAGAAGTCTAACATGAGCCCCTCAGAAAGAGGACGTGCGGCGGAAAAATTCACGCTATTACGTCAACAGTCGGCATGGCAGATACTTTAATGAGCTACTTCGACGTATTTGGAGCTGAGGTCATTAAGGATTTTTCAATACTAGTCAGGGTGTTGAAATAGAGATGGTGGCGGAAGAGCCCTTAATGGGCCAACGGCAGCACTCAAATCCCCGAAGCGGGTTACTGACTCTGGAATATCCGGCCCCTTTTGTCCGAAGGGGTTGTGCGTGGGGTTAACTACCCAACCACGGAAAACAGCACCGGTTACGAAGCAACCAAAAGCCTCGGATATAGATGGATTTACTGTTGACGACCCTGCAAAACGAAAAAAGGACAATGACTTTCGGATCTGCACATGGAATGTTCGAACCCTGAACAGACCGCGTGCAGCCGAACAATTAGCGGAGTCCCTAGACTGATGAAAAACTGTGACATCTACTACGGTCATTGCTACAGAGAACAGAAGCAGCGCCTATTCGGATGCGGATTCGCTGTAAGCGGCAGACTTAGGCAAGAAGTCTTGAGCTTTCGACACGTTAGTGAACGCCTTACAACTATCCGCATCAAGGCTAAATTCGCCAACATCAGCCTGATATGCGCTCACGCCCCCACAGAAGACAAAAACGATGCTACCAAAGAATGTTTCTATGAGCTCCTCGACAACACATATGAGTATGCGCTCACGCCCCCACAGAAGACAAAAACGATGCTACCAAAGAATGTTTCTATGAGCTCCTCGACAACACATATGAGCAATGTCCTAAGTACGACGTTAAAATCGTCTTAGGTGATTTTAACGCCAAAATAGGAAAGGAGGACATCTTTGGTAGCACAATCGGAAAGCACAGCCTACACGACACCACGTCTGGAAACGGACTTTGCTGCGGCACGTAATGTTACTATAGCTAGTACACGGTTTCCTCATATCCTCATATCAACATTCACAAAGGAACATGGCTGTCACCAGATCAACAAACCGTCAATCAAATTGACCATGTTGCGATCGACGCAAGGCACTCCTCCAGTATTCTAGATGTCCGAACTTTCCGAGCGGCCAACATAGACTCGGATCACTACCTTGTTGTAGCCAAGGTACGTATGCGGATATCCCAGACACCACAACAACGAGGAAATACTGTTAGGAGATTCAACGTTGAACGGCTACAAGCGCAACAAACCGCCAGAACTTTTGCCGATCGCGTCTCCCTCAACCTCTCGAGAAGTCCTATACAGCCAGCATCGAGTGCTGAAGACCAGTGGCATCGACGCTAAGAAGCCATCAGAAAAGCCGCAACTGATGTGCTAGGTTTCACCACAGCACATGCAACAAAGCAACTGGCCTACAAAGCGGCGCTGCAGAGAAGGACGAGAGCAGCTCGTGACCGGCTTCTCCGGAGTAAAAAGAAAGAGCATGAGAAGCGCGATCGAGGAAATAGAGGGGTGTTACTCCAGGAACAATGTTCGGAGTTTTACCAAAAGGTAAAAAGAACGTGTCACGGGAACAAGACCCGAACAGAGACCTGTAGAGACGAACAAGGAAACCTTGTAGTGGAGTCACAGTCGGTGCTGTGGACATGGAAAAACCATTTCTGCAGACTGTTAAACGGCGGAGACGACACAAATTCCGCTGTCAGGCAGAATGAACCATTCAACTTGGGCGATGAAGTCTTCCGTCCACCTGACCAAAATGAGATACGGATAGCAATATCCAAGCTGAAGCCCAACAAAGCTGCAGGACCGGACGGTTTATCGGCCGAGCTTTTTAAGGCAGCGGGAGATGACGTGGTGGAGAGCATACACCAACTCGTTTCTAAAATTTGGTCAGAGGAAAGTATGCCTGATGAATGGAGCCTCAGCATTGTTTGCCCGATCCATAAGAAAGGAGACCCTCTAAACTGCGCCAACTATAGAGGCATCAGTCTCCTTAACATCGCTTATAAGATCCTGTCTACCGCACTGTGTGAACGCCTGAAACCATTTGTCAACGAACTGATTGGATCCTATCAGTGCGGTTTTATGCCCGCTAAGTCCACAACCGACCAAATATTCACACTACGGCAGATCCTGGAGAAAACTCAAGAAGTCCAAATCGATACTCACCATCTATTTATCGATTTTAAAGCCGCATATGACAGCATTTATAGAGACGAGCTATACAGAGCCATGTCTAGCTTTGGCATCCCTGCCAAACTTGTCAGATTGTGCAGAATGACGATGGAAAACGCTCGCTGCTCCGTAAAGGTCAGAAACAATCCCACCGAGACCTTTGATGTCAAAAAAGGATTTAGACAAGGTGATGCGCTGTCATGTGACTTTTTCAACATTATTCTTGAGAAAATTGTGCGAAACTCGCTAGCCAACACCAGGGGCACAATTTTCCAAAAGTCTGCAACTACTTGCATACGCTGACAACATCGACATCATTGGCAGAACACAGCGAGCTGTCACTGGTGCGTTTGCAAGTATTAGCACAGAAGCGGCAAAAATGGGTTTAGTGGTGAATGAGGGCAAAACAAAATATATGCTGTCAACAAGAAGGGACACACAACATCGACGAATCGGACAGAACGTCACCATAGACAGCTTTAACTTTGAGGTAGTTCGGGACTTTGTCTACCTCGGCTCTGCTATTAACGCTGAAAATGACATCACATCAGAAATCAAGCGAAGAATTACACTTGCCAACCGCTGTTACTTTGGCCTAAGAAGGTAATTGATTAGTAAGGCCTTGACCCTCATCATCCTAGTCCTGTTTTATGGCGCAGAATCATGGACGTTATCAAAGGCGGATGAAGATCTCCTTGGTCGTTTCGAACGCAAAATTCTTCGAGTGATTTTCGGTCCCGTTTGCGTTGACGGGTTCTGGAGGAGGAGATTTAAGACCTGGTCAGAAAAGTACGTATCAGTCGACTAAGATGGCTAGGACATGTAGAGCGAATGAACACTAACGCTCCGGCCCGAAGAGTGTTCGATTCCAACCCGGAGGGACAACGCAGTAGAGGAAGACCTCGCCTTAGGTGGCGCGCACAAGTGGAAGGGGACCTCAACCAACTTAAAGTGCGCAACTGGAGGCGGTTAGCCAAAGATCGTGCTAACTGGAGAGGCGTGTTGGTTGAGGCCCAGGTCCACCCCGGACTGTAGCGCCATCTAAGTAAGTAATTAAGTAAGCTTAGGCCACAGAGCGTTTGAGACCCTGTGACCTACTATATCCGACCATCTTTGGTCTGCTCTATTTTTAAGTTTCTCGAGAATAATTCTCTTGTCCTTGTGCGGCAGCTCCTGACTAGTTCAGATTTTATGATGAAGGACTGTAGCGCCTTTAGGGCATCCTGACTATCCATGTAGATAGCGATATTCTTGTTGGATATTTATCCCATAATTTTGGTGGGGTCATAATGCCCCCATTTATTAGGCTTAGTACAAGCTAGAAAAACAAACTTACAATATTAGAACTAAAAACTAGGACTTAAAGCTAGGGTTTAGACTTAAGGAGGCTGAGCTTAATGGAGGGTGTGCTGTGGTTAAAGTCAATAATGGAAATGTTTGAGTTTATCTTCCGTAGCATACGGGAAATTGGTTTATTGGAGCCGTAGGACGTGCGGTGGGTTGGTAGATTGAAGAGGCGGGGGTATCTTACATTACGAGGGTTTGTATTGAAGGAGATGGAGTTGTACAGATACTCGATAGAGCTTGATAGGAGTCGATGAATGAAGAGAATGTCCGCAGCATCCCTGCAATCCTCAAGGCTATTCAGGTTAATGAGTTTGAGGCGGTCTTGATAGGGAGGAAGAATAAGGGGATCATTCCAAGAAAGACCGCGGAGTTCGAATCGAAGAAAACGTCTTTGTATGTTTTCGATTCTGCTTATATGAACTTGCTGAAAGGGTGACCACGTTTGGCTGGCGCATTCGAGGAGGTGGGCGGACAAAGGTGGTGTAGAGAGATCTGGTGAATCCAAGGGATGTATTGGCTTTACGTATTATCTTTCGATATGCGAGCGGAAATTAAGCTCGTGGTCGTACAATATGCCAAGGTCACGAAGAGACTACGATGGATATAGGTTGATCCATCATTAAGTAGGTATAGACGGGGAGGGGACTTATTGTGCTTACGTGATAAGGTGATAGATTGGCATTTGGAAATATTGAGCTCTAGGCAGTTTTTCAGACACCAGGTAGAAAAACTATCTAGATGTAGTTGTAGCAAACAGGGGTCTTGTGATGAAGGAATGTGTTTTAAAAATTTGGTATCGTCCGCGTAGAGAGAGATAGAGGAGTGTTTAATAAGGTCGTTTATACAGGGTGTCCCAGTTAAGAAGGACAATATTTTAAGGGAAGATTCCTGCAGTTATGCCGAGCAAAAATTTGTATGGCGGGGGGGAGGGGGTCTATTTTCATCGTATTTCCCGTTATAGTCTAAAAGCCAGTGACATTTTTTATTGATGATTTAGGTAAGGTCTATTTTTTGAGAGAATGTTGTGGGCGACTTGACTAAGTGTCATCCGTGAGTTGTAAAAAAAAGTGCACAAAATTATTATTTAGTTAAGGCTGAAATTTTTCTTATTAACAGGGTGGCAGATGACTCCAAATGCGTCGTGTGAGCAACGAAATTTTTATAATTTAGTTAAGCTTAATTTTTTAATATGTTGTTAGGGCAATCATTTCAAGTATATATTTTCATTGTCAGAACAATATGTCGGTATTAACCCCCTGGCAGAACGCTTCAAACATCTCGTATGCGCACCTTCATATTAGTGCAGCGGCATAGTATAAAGTTGTATAACAATTGTGCACTTTGTGATAAAAGCATTTTTACCATGGTGGACACATTATATGAGAATGATTTTAAGATATTGGGGCACTTCATATTGCACATGAGTGTGAGATTTGACAGCAATTTTAAATGTTCATATATACAAACGTTGGTATACGTTTCTTAGCGATCGTGTAACTCCTAAACGACTTGACCAATTGAGGTTATATTCACACAATAGACTTGTTTTGTCAAGCTGATAGGTGGCGAAGATCCGATAGGTGGCGCTGTAGTCAAGTAATTAACAAATTCTTTATTTATGAACCAAAATGATTCATATCTCTATATCTCTTCTCTTCTTCTCTATATATATAAAACAAAGTTGAAAAAACTGTATGTTTCCCTCTGTCGCCCGTAATTTTCAGCCAATTTAGTTGATTTTTTTTTTAAATGTCGGTAATTACGGTGGTCGGTCAATAGGCTCAACAAATTCAAAATCGGACAAAGGGGCGTGGCACCTCCCATACAAAAAAAACATTCAAAATCTTATATCTCGAAAACTACCGAATCGATTGAGCTCAAACGTACAGATAATCATAGGTATTGGCCCTGAAGTGCTCCTATGAAGATTGGTAAAAATTGGACTAAGGGGCGTGGCACCTACCATACAAAAAAAAAAGATTCAGAATCGTATATTTCGGAAACCACCTAATCGATTGAGCTCAAAGCTCAAAGATAATCTTGGGTATTGGCCGTAGAATGCTCCTATGAAGATTGGTCAAAGTTGGACAAAAGGGCGTGGCACCTCCCAAACAAGAAAACATTCAAAATCTTATACATCTTCTATGGGGTGAAACTCGATGACGTTATATCTCGATAACCGCTGGGCCGATTTTCATGAGTCTTTTTTGTTTAGTTCGTATTGCTGTATTTCGAACTAAATATAACTGAAAGTTGCAGCAAATCGATTTATTCTCATTTCTCGCATTTTACGAAAGAACATCTGTGCACGGGAAAAACCGGACGGGTACAGCTATCTCCATATACATATATATAAAACAAAGTGGAAAAAACTGTATTTTGGGATATTAATAATTTTTATATTTAGGGACCTACACTGTAAAAAATTTACGGAGTAAACCCGGATTAAAACACAAGTAAATACGGAGTGAATGTGAAATCATGAAAAAAATATTATAATGCACAGGCAGTCGCCTTATTGAAAAGTTTGGGAACCCCTGCCCTAAGGTAAACTGCGTGAAGTATAGAGGCATGAGACTGCCTATTATTATTATTATTATTTATTAAAAGTAAATAAATTTACAATTAATTTGAAAACACTAGCACTAGCAACTTGGCTTTCGGCATGGTATGAACATTAATTTGGGGGGATAGATAGAATAGCCCTCGGGGAGACGAACGGAAGCAGAGAGCCCACGAATATGGTATCTGACTGGATCCCATCGCCTCCCCGATCTACATATTATAAGTTAGCCAAAGATCGTGCTAACTGGAGAGGCGTGTTGGTTGAGGCCCAGGTCCACCCCGGACTGTAGCGCCATCTAAGTAAGTAATTAAGTAAGCTTAGGCCACAGAGCGTTTGAGACCCTGTGACCTACTATATCCGACCATCTTTGGTCTGCTCTATTTTTAAGTTTCTCGAGAATAATTCTCTTGTCCTTGTGCGGCAGCTCCTGACTAGTTCAGATTTTATGATGAAGGACTGTAGCGCCTTTAGGGCATCCTGACTATCCATGTAGATAGCGATATTCTTGTTGGATATTTATCCCATAATTTTGGGGGGGGCATAATGCCCCCATTTATTAGGCTTAGTACAAGCTAGAAAAACAAACTTACAATATTAGAACTAAAAACTAGGACTTAAAGCTAGGGTTTAGACTTAAGGAGGCTGAGCTTAATGGAGGGTGTGCTGTGGTTAAAGTCAATAATGGAAATGTTTGAGTTTATCTTCCGTAGCATACGGGAAATTGGTTTATTGGAGCCGTAGGACGTGCGGTGGGTTGGTAGATTGAAGAGGCGGGGGTATCTTACATTACGAGGGTTTGTATTGAAGGAGATGGAGTTGTACAGATACTCGATAGAGCTTGATAGGAGTCGATGAATGAAGAGAATGTCCGCAGCATCCCTGCAATCCTCAAGGCTATTCAGGTTAATGAGTTTGAGGCGGTCTTGATAGGGAGGAAGAATAAGGGGATCATTCCAAGAAAGACCGCGGAGTTCGAATCGAAGAAAACGTCTTTGTATGTTTTCGATTCTGCTTATATGAACTTGCTGAAAGGGTGACCACGTTTGGCTGGCGCATTCGAGGAGGTGGGCGGACAAAGGTGGTGTAGAGAGATCTGGTGAATCCAAGGGATGTATTGGCTTTACGTATTATCTTTCGATATGCGAGCGGAAATTAAGCTCGTGGTCGTACAATATGCCAAGGTCACGAAGAGACTACGATGGATATAGGTTGATCCATCATTAAGTAGGTATAGACGGGGAGGGGACTTATTGTGCTTACGTGATAAGGTGATAGATTGGCATTTGGAAATATTGAGCTCTAGGCAGTTTTTCAGACACCAGGTAGAAAAACTATCTAGATGTAGTTGTAGCAAACAGGGGTCTTGTGATGAAGGAATGTGTTTTAAAAATTTGGTATCGTCCGCGTAGAGAGAGATAGAGGAGTGTTTAATAAGGTCGTTTATACAGGGTGTCCCAGTTAAGAAGGACAATATTTTAAGGGAAGATTCCTGCAGTTATGCCGAGCAAAAATTTGTATGGCGGGGGGGAGGGGGTCTATTTTCATCGTATTTCCCGTTATAGTCTAAAAGCCAGTGACATTTTTTATTGATGATTTAGGTAAGGTCTATTTTTTGAGAGAATGTTGTGGGCGACTTGACTAAGTGTCATCCGTGAGTTGTAAAAAAAAGTGCACAAAATTATTATTTAGTTAAGGCTGAAATTTTTCTTATTAACAGGGTGGCAGATGACTCCAAATGCGTCGTGTGAGCAACGAAATTTTTATAATTTAGTTAAGCTTAATTTTTTAATATGTTGTTAGGGCAATCATTTCAAGTATATATTTTCATTGTCAGAACAATATGTCGGTATTAACCCCCTGGCAGAACGCTTCAAACATCTCGTATGCGCACCTTCATATTAGTGCAGCGGCATAGTATAAAGTTGTATAACAATTGTGCACTTTGTGATAAAAGCATTTTTACCATGGTGGACACATTATATGAGAATGATTTTAAGATATTGGGGCACTTCATATTGCACATGAGTGTGAGATTTGACAGCAATTTTAAATGTTCATATATACAAACGTTGGTATACGTTTCTTAGCGATCGTGTAACTCCTAAACGACTTGACCAATTGAGGTTATATTCACACAATAGACTTGTTTTGTCAAGCTGATAGGTGGCGAAGATCCGATAGGTGGCGCTGTAGTCAAGTAATTAACAAATTCTTTATTTATGAACCAAAATGATTCATATCTCTATATCTCTTCTCTTCTTCTCTATATATATAAAACAAAGTTGAAAAAACTGTATGTTTCCCTCTGTCGCCCGTAATTTTCAGCCAATTTAGTTGATTTTTTTTTTAAATGTCGGTAATTACGGTGGTCGGTCAATAGGCTCAACAAATTCAAAATCGGACAAAGGGGCGTGGCACCTCCCATACAAAAAAAACATTCAAAATCTTATATCTCGAAAACTACCGAATCGATTGAGCTCAAACGTACAGATAATCATAGGTATTGGCCCTGAAGTGCTCCTATGAAGATTGGTAAAAATTGGACTAAGGGGCGTGGCACCTACCATACAAAAAAAAAAGATTCAGAATCGTATATTTCGGAAACCACCTAATCGATTGAGCTCAAAGCTCAAAGATAATCTTGGGTATTGGCCGTAGAATGCTCCTATGAAGATTGGTCAAAGTTGGACAAAAGGGCGTGGCACCTCCCAAACAAGAAAACATTCAAAATCTTATACATCTTCTATGGGGTGAAACTCGATGACGTTATATCTCGATAACCGCTGGGCCGATTTTCATGAGTCTTTTTTGTTTAGTTCGTATTGCTGTATTTCGAACTAAATATAACTGAAAGTTGCAGCAAATCGATTTATTCTCATTTCTCGCATTTTACGAAAGAACATCTGTGCACGGGAAAAACCGGACGGGTACAGCTATCTCCATATACATATATATAAAACAAAGTGGAAAAAACTGTATTTTGGGATATTAATAATTTTTATATTTAGGGACCTACACTGTAAAAAATTTACGGAGTAAACCCGGATTAAAACACAAGTAAATACGGAGTGAATGTGAAATCATGAAAAAAATATTATAATGCACAGGCAGTCGCCTTATTGAAAAGTTTGGGAACCCCTGCCCTAAGGTAAACTGCGTGAAGTATAGAGGCATGAGACTGCCTATTATTATTATTATTATTTATTAAAAGTAAATAAATTTACAATTAATTTGAAAACACTAGCACTAGCAACTTGGCTTTCGGCATGGTATGAACATTAATTTGGGGGGATAGATAGAATAGCCCTCGGGGAGACGAACGGAAGCAGAGAGCCCACGAATATGGTATCTGACTGGATCCCATCGCCTCCCCGATCTACATATTATAAGATTAAATTATATACTATTTTCTAGGTTTAAATTTACCTGGAGGTTGTATACTTTTACAATGTTATCTTTCGAGGGAATGGATAGAAGGGTTAGAAGATTTACATTAAATAGTGCTTGACATAGTGAGTTAACTTTTGTACATTCAACTGTGAGGTGTTTAATTGTTACTATATTATTGGATTGGCAAAGATGACAGGTTGGAGGGTTATCCTTGTTGAGTAGGTGCCGATGAGTAATTTGCGTGTGTCCAAGTCTGAGTCTCAGGAAGCACTTGTTCATTTTAGGAGTTGTGTTGGTAGGGTAGGATAGCTAAGGCTTTTGTAGAAAATATTGAGAAAGTATCAGGAATTTTCTCCGCAGAGAGAACGTGGCCATTTGCTTTCACAATCGCGAATCCAGTACCCTCGTCGCATTTCGAACCGTTCGTCGGTGTAGATTATTTCCCAATCCATTTTTAATTTTGCGCAATTGTGTAGATGGTGCGCAATCCATCTTTAATTTCTTTCTCATCTAGCTTAATATTTATCGAATCTGGTGGGAGATGCCATGGAGGGTAGGTTTCGGTCTTCGTTGGATTGATCTTGGGCGAGAGTCCTATGTCGTTAGTAAGTTTTAAAGCTGTGTGTATACTTGAGGGACATTTTGGGATTTTTTTTACGTTTTAGGATCTTTCGTGCATCCAGAATTATAGGCGATTTGTGAGATTCGCAAATTTTCGGAGCTAGGTGGGCTGTAAGAACGTCTCTTCTATCTTCGATGGATGGAGGGCCTGATTCGACGAACAAAGTTACGTAAAGGTGTGGTTTTAAAGGCTCTTAGGCTGGTTCTGAGTGCTGCGTGGTACGGAGTTTTTAGGTGTTGAAGGAGTTTTTTGCTGCATTTGCCATAAATTGCCAATCCGTAGTCAATTTTCGATTTTTATTTTTTTTTTAATTTTCCCTGCCCATATGCCTGACACTGCGACCTGACAAGATCTATTGTATCGTAAGGTATAAGGTTACTCTAAGAGACGTGTGACCTCCCTAGTGAAGGCCACAATATCCTTAGTAGCGGAGTTCCTAAGCTCTGCTGGTAAAAGTATTTCCTTGTTGAAGATACGTTTTCTTAACCAATGAAGTGCCGGGCAATCACAGAGAATGTGTTCGGAGGATTCCTCATCCTCAAGACAGAATCTACATTCTATCTCCGGGCACAGATTCATTTTGTTAAGATGATATCGCAAGCCCCAATGGCCTGTAAGAAAGCCCACCAGCCTTCTGATACTATCCTTGTTTAGGATGAGGATTTCCTTGTAGGAGTAAGGTTTAATTAAACTTTTGGATTGTCTTAATCCCGGAACATTTTCCCAGTGGTACGGACGAAGTTGATGTTCCCAATCGTTAATTAGACCTAAGGCAGTAGTCCAATTGACTCTGCAATAAGGTTCTGGTCCACAGAACGCGGATTCAGATCCGGCCCTAGCTAGTTGGTCCGCCGATTCGTTGCCTGCAATACCCTGATGTCCAGGTACCCAACCAAGTTTGACCTTGTTGTGTTTGGATAGGATTTGCAAGGCATCGTAGCAGCACTTTACTGTTTTTGAGTCCATCGTATTGGATGATAGGGCTTGTAAGGCCGCTTGACTATCTGAAAAGATTTGTATTTTGGCGCCTTTAATTCCCTTATTTGAGTTTAGGACGGCGCAGATCTCAATGGCATGGACTTCAGCCTGAAAAACAGTGGGACACATTCCCATGGGTATTGAGACTTTGGTATTGGGTCCAAATACACCAGCACCAACTCCAGATTCCATTTTCGATCCGTCAGTGTACCAGACCAAACTTTTAGGGTCCAGTGTTGGAGCACCATTGGCCCATTTCGTGAGGTCCAGTATTTCTACCTCAAATAGTTTCCCGAAACAATATTCCCTAACCATAATGTCGGGGATGGAGCAGAACATATCCATGTTTGGGATTGAGTTAAGTATTTCCAGGTGTCCCACATGGTCAGCTGGTTTAAACTTGTATTCTAGCTGCAGCTTAATAGCACATCTAGCTGCCACTTTCCTAATAAATATGTGTAAGGGTGAGAGCCCTATAATAGCTTCTAATGCTGTAGTAGGGCAGGTGCGCATAGCACCCGTGATACCTAGACAGGCAATACGTTGTAGCCTATTTGCCGTTGTCCGTTCAAGAACTTTCGGCCAGCAGACAATTGCCGCGTATGTGATAATGGGCCTTACCATCATGATATACAGCCAGTGTATCATTTTGGGGTTTAGACCCCAAGTTCTGCCATACAGTTGCCTACTGGCCCACATGGCTCTAGTGGCACGTTCTGTGGCGGACTTGATTTGTGAGTTCCAGTTGAGCTTCTTATCAAGGACAATTCCGAGATATTTTACTTCATTGGAGTAACTCAAGGTAGTGGTCGGGTCTTCGATACCTTTGCTTCTGATTGCCTTAGCGATCGAGTCATAGCCGGTATTATCGAAGGCGCCCTCAACGTCCAAGAAGGCACAAAGGGCAATTTCCTTGGATCTGAACGTTTCTTCTACCTTTCTGACAAGGCAATGAAGAGCGCCTTCAGTGGATTTACCCTTTCTGTACGCAAATTGACTTAAGTGGAGAGAGTTAGAAATTTCTAACTGACCTCTAATATGAACATCGATAAGTCTTTTCATGGTTTTAAGAACAAAGGATGTTAGACTGATAGGTCTGTATGATTTAGGCAGTTCGCTTGGCCTGTTGCCATTTTTTGGGATGCAGATCACATTCACCTGTCTCCAGGAGAATGGAATGTATCCCCAGTTGTAGCTTGCTCTAAATAAGGCAATAACCGCAGGAAGTATAACGTCTATAACCCTCTGTAATAAGGCTGGGAATATGCCGTCACCCCCGGGGGCCTTGAAAGGTTTGAAAGAGCCAATTGCCCATCTTTCCTTGTCTGGACTGACAATTTTGCCAGATAAGCTGTTAACCCTACTTGTTATAGAGACCTTAGTGTCAGTAACGTTCGAGTAATCGTGTGTTTCACGGAAAGACGAACCTGGGAAATGAACCTGAAGTAAGGTTTTAATTGTATCCGTACGGTCCGTCGTGTAGGTACCATCTGATTTCTTTAGCAAACCTACACAGTTGTTATGATCCTTACGTAGAGCCTTATGGATACGTGCCGCAACCGGCATGTCTGCTATGTCTTCGCAGCATTTTCTCCATGATGCTCTTTTCGATCGTCTCAGTTCTGAGTTATATTCTGTGAGGGCGAACCTATATTCGTCCCACATTTTGGTCTGTTTAGCACGATTAAAGAGTTTTCTAACCTTCTTCCTGAGTTTAGCAAGTTGGTCATTCCACCAGGGAACCTTACGTTTACACAAGCTGGTTTTACTGACACAACTACTTTGGTAGGAGGTTAGCAACAATTTATTTAGCTGGTATGCTGCTTCATCAAGGTCCCACGTGGACTCAATTGTCGAAACAAGCATATCCGTCTTAGAGAGGACAAGTCCTCGATACATTTTCCAGTCCGTCGACTTGGGATCGTACCTGTTTGGGGCCTGTGTCGATTGACCTGGTATGTCAAACCTAATGTGCTGGTGGTCTGACAGTGAGGCTTCATCTGACACATGCCAATTTACAATGAAATTAGAAATAAATGGGCTAGCAAGAGTGAGGTCAATTACCTCTTCGCGTATCGCATTTATAAAGGTTGGTTTAGAACCTTTGTTTAGAATATCAACATTACTACTAACTAGATAATCCAGCCTCTTTTGTTGTTGTCGCTGCTTCCCCCAGATCATATTATGCGCATTTGCATCACACCCGATGATGTAGTGTAGGTTGTTCCTCTGGCAGTAGCGAATGAGATTTTGGACTTCCGTTGGCGGAATGTTATCGTCGTCGCCGGGGAAGTATGCCGAGGCACACGCGATGGTTTGAGTGCCTCTGTCGGTCGGTTCCTGCACTAGTAGGGACGCTAAGTCCTTTGTTGTATATTCTGGAATGGGAAGAAAGTCGATATTTTTGTCGATAAAGCAGGCCGCCCTTGGCACTGGCTCATCGCGTTTATAAATAAGCTCACGTGCCCTATTTCCAAGTCCCCTTATATGTCCGCGGATAACCCAAGGTTCTTGGATGAGACCCAGAGTTATCTTCTCCTCGGCGAACCTCTTACTAAGGGTAGCGGACGCGCCCTTAGCATGATGGAGATTCGCGTGTAACACCCTGAAGGTGTTCATAGATCTTTTTCGGATCTAGCCTGTCGGAGTAATTGGGCTTTTTTAGGGCCCTTTCCTCTGCGGCAGGCAGCCTGTCCAGGTCGACCAATTGTGCTGAGCCTGGCAGACTCATTCTTACCTTTGGCGCGACCAAAGTCTGCGTTAAGCGGTTTTGCTGACTTACCAGCCGTATTGAAGGAGCTACGGGGTACTGTGCCCTTTGGTGCAGTGTGCGAGTGGGTCAACTGAGCGCCGGTAGTCGCCTTAGAGCTACACCCAGACCCGCTGGGAGTGGCATGCCCATCAGCAGTACCACTGCCTATGTTGGTTGATTGGGTGCGGTTCATGGGCGCAGCCAGCGCTGTCGTCTTTCCGCTACTAGTGTCGCTGTGTGTGGTAATGATGGGTACCTTCTCGGCCACTTTGCCAGACGAAGGTACCGAAGTGTCTTTCCCTCCGACTTTAGGGGTACTGCTATCAGTCTCAGGATTCTTGTCGGTGCTCTTGAGAATCAACTTGATCTGACCGAAGCTGTATGATATCTTCCCCTTCAGTTCTAGGAGTTTGGCTATGGATGCGTCATCAATTGCGAGCACCAGGTGAAGGAATGCACCATCCTTATCCCTTTTGATGACTCTCCAGTTATTTGCCTTTAGATCGGCGTTCTGTGCCGTGATGGTGGCTAGCACTTTTTCATTTGAGAGTTCCAGACTCTGTGGAAAGAAAAATGTCAATGAAAATATCTTTGTCCATATTAGTGAAGTCCTTAATTTTTGTCCATTTGTTTTGAATGACATTTAACGCTAAATTAACAGGAATGCTAGGAAATAATGAGACTACATCAAACGAGATAATCATTTCATCGTCGTATATATAGGTATCATTAATACGGTTCTTGAATTCTACACCATTGTTAATATTATACATTGAATCTTTAGTCAAGTTTTTCAAAATCGTTATAACATATTGGCATAATCCGTACGACGGTACGGTAAGGACTTCGCTAATATGGACAAAGACATTTTCATGGACATTTTAAACTTCTGCATAAAAGATAACAGATATTTTAAATATAACGACGTGGTTTACACACAACAGAGAGGAATGCTCATGGGATCCCCGGCATCACCAGTTATAGCAGACATAATTATGGAAGAATTATTAGATAAATCCATTGACGAGCTGGAAACTAAACCGAGATTGGTAACTAAATACGTAGATGACCTTTTCGCGATAAATAAAATTGACCAAATAAATGAAACATTAAATAAATTGAACGCGTTCCATCGACACATTAAATTTACAAAAGAAGAAGAAACCAACGGAAGATTACCATACCTGGACACACTTATCATACGCAAGGGAAACAAATTAACAATTGACTGGTACCAGAAACCTATGGCCTCAGGACGACTCATAAACTTCTATTCGAAGCATCCTAAAAGAATTATATTCAATACCGCGAACAATTTTATTAGAAGAGTACTAAATATCAGCGACAAACAATTTCATAAGGACAACATTATTAAGAAGATAAGCATAATACTAAACAAAAATGGATTTCCAAAGAAGACAACGACGGATTTAATCAACAATTATTATAAAAGAGACAACACTTAGCTCAAAGAAAAGCCAAACATAATATATAAATCAATGACGTATGTTACTGACTTCTCGGAGAGATTTACAAAATCGGACATATATGACAAAAATAAATATCAAATTGCACTTAAGACAACAAATACTTTACGACAACTATACAGCAATACAAAAACAAAACTAGACAAGCTTGATAAATCAAACCTGATTTACAAAATTCCCTGTAGTGGAGACGGGTCCAACTTATGCAACAAAGCATATGTTGGGAAGACCAAAAATAAACTACGGACAAGAATAGCCTCACACAAATCTGACCAAAAAGCTCTGTCTACGCCATTAGAACAAAAAACTGCGTTAGCTGCCCATTGCATAAAATTCGGACATTACCCTGACTTCGACAACGTTAAAATACTACAAGAAGAAACCAACTACATACGAAGGTATACAAAAGAAATGCTGCATATAATAAATGTACCATCACAACAACGACTAAAATATAAAATGGACACCGAAAAATGCGCACATATCTACAGACACCTGATAAACAAACAACAGGAGAAGAAGACAATGAGGACTCAAACGTCATAATAACTTCATGTTTTGTGCTAGTCATAATTTATCCATCATTGTGTACAATGTTTTAATTATGTTCTATACAAAAATTGTGTAAGTTTATTAATGTGCATATATTTATATATTCTGAATCAGGATCACATTCTAAATCGATTTAGCCATGTCCGTCTGTCTGTCTGTCCGTCTGTCTGTCTGTCTGTCTGTCTGTCTGTCTGTCTGTCCGTCTGTTGAAAGCACGATAGCGTCCAAACGAATTGACCTAGGGGAATGAAATTTTGTGAGAGGACTTATTTTTACCGTCGTCAGGTTGGTATTGAAAATGGGCTATGTCGGTCAAGTAGTTCTGCGCATGACCTATGAAATTTGTTTCTTAGTTGGTTAGCCGTATTAGAATTTGAAGCTTCAAGCTGAATGCATTTTATATTCTTTATTTCAAATTCTGGATGTATTCGTAGCGTGGGTATGAAATTGTATCTTTTAAAGAAGGATTGTAACTGCGTAACTTTTGAAGCAAAAATATGATTTGTTAATTGTATCTTTTTCGAGTGAATTGTAACTGTGTAACTTTAATTTCTGATTGTATCCAAAAGATACAATTGTATCCACTTTTCCATCCCTGGGTCGTATACCTAATAATAATACGTCTACAATCGCTGAACAAATCCGCCAAATTAAAAACGTCAGCTCTATTTGCACGATTGTAATTATAAATGGTTCGAAGGTATTCTATGTAGGTCATATTGGTATTTAATTTTTGAAAAAATGATTGAAGTTTTGCAAGTTTGCAGGCTTTCACATTATTATATTGATCATTTTAATATAAGCAGGCGGTATAAGTCATGTTGATATGTAAAACTGTTGCTTTGTATGACAGGCAGAAGGCATTAAGTTGCTTTAGTGCTTTCTTGCTGTACTATCATAGTAGAGTCATATACCTTAGAATCACATGCAAAATGCACTAAGTCAACTTAGTGCGTTTTAGCTGTATTATTCATTATTTTATTGACTTAGTGCAAAAAAGGACTTCAAATAACTCAGGAACGGTGTTAGCTACGGCTTTTAGCGTTTTAATTTTATAAAGATACCACCATTCTGAATCAATTTGCATTAAAATGTCAAAATCGTAAAAAATTGACTTAGTGCCTTCTGCTTGTAAACCCACGATATGTTGATTGTAAATTTTATTGTCAAAACATTTTTTCTTGACAGTCCCTGAAGATGACTTTTGAAGAAAGACGAAATATTGGACATAAATAAACAAATTTAAAAATACAAATCAAGAGTATTTCTTAAATTTTGACCTATAGCCCATCAAAAAAACATATGTATTATCTAAATTATTATTATTGCAATTTTGTGGAGAGAAATAATTTCGCTTATTCCGTTGTACGCAATTACAAATAGAGTTACCGAGAGTGGAGAACCTTGGGGAATTCCATTATACAGGGTGTCCCAGTTAAGAAGTATAATCCTTTCAGGGGTGATTCCTGGAGCTCTGCCGAACAAAAAATTGTATGGCAGGGGGGGGTCTATTTTCATCGTATTTCCCGTTATAGCCCATCAAAGTAGGTGACCTCTAATTTGGAGGTGTTACGACTGAAATCGCTAAAAATAGTTTTGTACATTTTAAAAAGACAATTTAGTAGCGCCTACAAGTCTTAAGCACTTCGGCTACATCTGGGCAGCTACAAAAAAGTTCTGGCTCCTTAAACTCAAAATTTTGAAAATTTTTAACTTAAAATGACTTTTTCTCAAAATTTTTGACTTTATAAATTTTCATTTTTTTTATGAAATTTTTATCCTTGAGAAATTTCCTAAAAATTATGTTAAGCAAAAAAAAGCCACTTTTTGTCAGACAAAAATGGTAAAAAAGACTCGATATTTCTCTTTTTCTTTGATAGCAAGTACCCCAGAAGAAAAAATCCATCGTTTTTAGGTCAGACCTAGTCGAAGCCGAAGTGCTTTAGACTTGTATGCGCTACTAAATTGTCTTTTTAAAATGTACAAAACTATTTTTGTAGCTATAATACTTTAGAAGTTATAGCGATTTTAGTCGTAACACCTCCAAATTAGAGGTCACCTACTTTGATGGGCTATAACGGGAAATACGATGAAAATAGACCCCCCCTGCCATACAATTTTTTGTTCGGCAGAGCTCTAGGAATCACCCCTTAAAGGATTAACTTCTTAACTGGGACACCCTGTATAGGTTGTGGACCTTGGAAAATACATTATTAACTTTAGCTCTCAATTTACGGTTTGATAAGAATGCCTTGATGTACGAACACATTTTTGGACCGATTATCCATTTTATTAAAGTATTAAGGATCACATGTATCCCGATGCGGTCTAATGCTTTCTCAAAATCCAGTGAGAGGATTGACACATGGTTCTTACAAGAAAAGGCAGAGGTTACATATTCATCTATGTGCATCAAAGAATCTATACTCTGTCCCATTTATATTTTCAGTACAGGCCTTATGGGAAGCTCTTTTTTCTACCAAAGGTGCCAGTAGATACTTTTACGGCACTCAATCACAAGAATTGCCACTGAAATAAAAACCAAGCCAGTGACTTACCAAGGAATTGTTGTTGTCATTTACGTAAAACCCACCATGACCAGTCTGTTTATGAAGAAATTTTCCTCAAAGGCGCATACACCCCACCATGACCAGTCTGCCTCGCATGTGCTGGCAGAATGAGGATGACGATGAGGGTGATCTTCTCGTGTGCGGTTGCTATTTTATCACAGAAAATAAACATGTGTGGTGTTGGTGTGTGTTTTAAGCACCTCAGAAGAGTGTTACCATATTCATTTGCAAAAATATCATTACGGGTTTTTCTATGGATTGTGTCAAAGAACTTTCGTGTTTTGTTGCTTTTTAAAGCTTTTGAGAGCAAATAAATGAATTTGATTATGTGGGATGTTGCCATACAGTTTTTAGGTACTCCTTTAATTATTTTGTAATTCTGATGGATCTGTTAATATGCAGTTAAACCATTTTTTCGATTTTGTCTTTTAGCAGAAATGGAACACTGTTTAATATTTGTTTACTTTATTATTTTGTATCATAGGCTCAATCAGGGAATTTTTTGTATGTTTAATAATATTATTATTGCTGCTTCAAAAAATGTGTAAAAAAAATCTAAAACTGATAAGGAGGAGGAGGAGGATATTAATATACAGTCCACCAGCTGTCGAAACAATGAGGTTTATTGTCGAGTTGAATTTATTACCCAAGTTCACAGGTACCCGGTAATTTCGGGTAATGGGTATCCTAAATTCTGAAGTACTTGGAATTGAATATTGAGACACAGTTTTTTATACTTTTTATAATGCGGGTACCCAAAAAATAGTGGGTACTCAATAAGAAACGGGTACCCGAAAAATGGATACCTGGTAATTTCGAGTAATAGGTACTCGGTAATTCCAGGTAATGGGTATCCTAAATTCAGAAGTTCTTGGAATTGAATATTGAGACACAGTTTTTTATACTTTTTATAATGCAGGTACCCAAAAAATAGTGGGTACTTTTGGAGGCTTTCACGTTTGGAATCTTTAGCTTTTCTGCGGAATATGTCTTTAGCTTTGCGATAATTAATCAAATTAGAAGGGTATTTTTTGAAAATCTTCCATAAGTTTTGTTTGTTGTTGTGATTTCAGTGGTATGTTCCTAGTTTGTGGAATAGATAAATTAGCTGCAGCACGAATGGCTTTACTAATTGAAGCGGCTTCTTTATTTATGTTCGGAGAAACTGCGTATGTATTTAGGAATAAGAATGTTTTTTTTTTTTAAATAGATCCCAATCGGCGCGGTCGGTTTGGAACTTTACTGTGGTTTTTTTTTGGATTTGGGTTATTCCCGAGGCAGATGTTTACAAAGATAGGAAAATGGTCGCTCCCGTAGAGGTGGTCTTTTATACTCCATGTCGCGCTAGGTATAAGTTGAGGTGATAAAAAGGTTAGATCGATATGTGTGAAAGTTTTGTGGGTTGAAAAGTGGGTGGGGGACCCGTTGTTTAAGATAGTGGGGTTTGAGTTAATAAGGAAGTTCTCGATTATTTTGCCTCTGGAGTTAGCCACTGGGGAACCCCAGATTGGGCTCCAAGAGTTAAAGTCGCCTGTTAATAAGATTGCGGTAGGAATCCCACTTACTATGTTCTCAATATCAGATGTGGTGAAAGGTTGGCACGAGGGTATGTACATATATACAAATGATCGTCAACTTAGTCTTGAGGTAAGTTTCTACTGCCACTGCAGAGATATTTGAGTTGATTGGCACACGTTTGTGGGGTATCGGTTTGTGCACAAGCAGGCCGGTGCCGTGCTTGGCTGAAGTGTTTGTGCTTAGATTACTGAAGTAAGGCTCGTACTGTTTCGGTGCTTTGGGGGTTGTGTTGAATGGAATGTGGGTTTCTTGCAAAGAGATTATTGAGGGGTTGTTTTCTTTAATTAGTAATTCAAGTTCATGGTAGTTTTTTTATATAGCCGTCGAGGTTCCATTGCAGGATCTTCATGGCCAAATTATTTGTTGTGCGTGACTTATGTACACTATACGCGGAGTTATAATGTGCAAAGTCAGAGGGGGTGGGTGAATTACGGGTGTGGTAAAGGATACTGTGCCGCCGCACAATGTGACAATTTGCCTATTTAGCGGGATTTATTTAAAAAATCGACTTGCACCAATTTAAACAAAAACCGGTTTTTCTTGCAGCTAACACCTTCCACTTAGTGGCTGTGAACAATTTTTTATGTTAGAAGCAGGTGTAAATAAAAAAAAATTATCTCAAAGTTCAAATTGTGTACAAATTCATGAAAAGGTCAGGTTTGAAGCAAGAGTTTAAGTTTTTTTTGATTTTAATTGAAAGTTTTATTTTATTTTAATAAATATAATCGTATTGAATAGTAAGGTAAGTTAATTGGGGATATTGGGTGCTTTTAATTAAATTAAGGAGGAGAGGAAAAAAATTAAAGATAAATTTATGCGTTATATGCATTCATTAGAGCAAAAGTACAGTTGTTCAGTGTTGTTCAAGTTGAAGACCCTATTTGTTGTAGCGCCATGTATGTTAGTAACATAGCGCACAGGTGCGACACCCATACTAATTTTTTAATTTTTTAGGATGGCCACCGAAATTACGAAAAAGCAAATTTATGATATTTGGATTTTAAGATCAAAATTAAGCGCTTTGATGCCGTTTTTTCATTTGTTATGGGTTGCTTTAATAATATTACGTTTTCTGAGGATGCAATTAAGTCAATTAAAACAACATTAAAAAATCTATGCTTGAGGTTTAACGAAAAGATGACCAAAAGTGGTCGCCATCGAGATCGCTTCGAAAGCATTTATTTTTCGGGGTTGAATGAAACCTTAACTCTATTATAAACAGTTACAGATTAAATTGCTCCTTCATCTCGTGTAAACAAGGTAGGAAGACCAAGAAAAGGCTTTGATGAATGTTGTGAAAAAAGAAATACTGCTATCGTAATGAAGCAGTTGTCAATATGTACATATTTCAAGTGGTTTCCAAATCGATTATGTTTTATGCGGCCCAAGTATGGGGTTATAAACAGCACGAGGGAGTAGACAAATTACGTCGGTTTTTCTTAAAGCGTATTTTCAAACTGCTAGCAAACGCCAAACTAAATGCTTTATTGAATCTGGATTGCCGAACATGTTTTTAGACCCACTTATGTGGTTTTCCATTGGGACAAAAAATCAATCTTTTTTTATCTAGGTCACATTTCATGCTACATTGGGCAAAAAAATAAATTAGTTTTTGATCCGGATCACTTTTTGCAGATATCGATATTTTTCGAGATTTACACATACTCTTACACATATTTGAATTTAAATTTGTTTTCAAAACGAAATTACTAAAACCCTATTGAAAAGCCATATTCAGAACAAAAACGTAAATAATGGACATGGACTTAATTTTGGAGCAATTGCTATCATCTTCGTCATAATGTTCTTCTTCCTCGTCATCTGTGGATTTCGATTCTTCGTCGATATGATTATCCATATGAAGTTAGTATGTTTCAACCGACAAACGATAACAATTTGGACAGTCGATGTACTGTCAAATAACGCACTAATACATTTACTGTTCCCTCTGGCGTTTTTGTCCGCCAGGGAACAGAGCTCTTGGACGAAATAAAAGCTAAACTTTGCCAAGAACTAAAATCTAAATTTTTATTGATTAGTATGAATAGTTTTAATAGCTATTTATAATTCACTTACATTTCGTTTTCACTTATCAAAATTTTGTTAAATGTTTTCTTTTTATTTTATTTAGGTAATTTTAATTTTAATTTTCTAAGTTTGACTTAGTACAAAATTGTGAGAGAATACCAAAAAAAAATGCCAATCGCCAATCTCCAAAGGATGGCCGCTGATCAAAAAAGATGGCCGATGATAAAAAAGATGGTCGATGATAAAAAAGATGGTCGCGGTGGTCTCTGCTATGGCCGGCAGTGATAGTTGTGGTGGCGCTGGTGTTTTTTAAGTGCTGCCAGCTCTCGCAACACTCCCCCCTGGTAAGCTGGTTCCCTCAACTGGCTTACCATCTTCATCGTGGCAGCCTACATCTAGAACAGCGAGCTTCGTTGATGGCCTAGTGTACACCCCATTTGACGTTTTTATCACTGCGCTTCTTATTGCCCCATCTCTACCCGGTATCACCTTCAAAACAATTCCTTTTGGCCAGCAATTCCGTGGGCTATTTGGGTCAATAACGATGACGACATCACCCTCCTGAATAGGTTTGGACGGAGAAAACCATTTCGTGCGCTTGGTGAGATCGGGAAGATATTCAATCACCCATCTTCGCCAGAAACGATTTGCGAATTGCTCGCTGGTTAACCAATTTTTGCGCAATACAGCTCCATTGTCGTTAAGTTCTCCTGAGAACTTATGGCCACTTGATGATCCCAAGATGAAGTGGTTAGGTGTTAATGCCTCTGCGTCCTCACTGCCTAAGGGAACATAGGTAAGGGGTCGGGAATTTATTATACGCTCTACCTCTGTCATCATTGTTAGCAACAGTTCATCGGACGGGTTCCTGGTCGGGGAAATGCAGCTGAGTGTTTGCTTTACCGAACGAACTAGCCTCTCCCAACTTCCTCCCATGTGTGGCGAGGCAGGCGGAATGAAATTCCATTTAAGACTCGGTCCAACGAAACTTTCTGCCACCTTGGTTACTTCAATGTTATTTATTGCTTCTTTTAATTCATTGCTCGCACCGCGGAAATTGGTACCGTTGTCGCTAAAGATCTCTAGGGGCCAGCCTCTACGTGCGATGAAGCGATTTAAAGCCATTATACATGAATCTGTAGATAACGCAGATGCAAGCTCAATGTGCACCGCTCTCACCGTCAAGCACGTAATGAGCACACCCCAGCGCTTTTCGGAACGCCTTCCAATTGCTATGCACAATGGTCCAAAATAGTCGATGCCTATATAAGAAAAAGGCTTAGTGAACGGCTTCAATCTAGCTGGTGGCAAACTGCCCATTAACGGTGGTTGTGGACGACTCCTAGCATTCTTACAAATTTGGCATTTCCTTATGATTGTTTTTAGCAAGACGCGAAGTGTTGGAATGAAGAAACGCTGACGCAGTTCATTTACTACTGTCTCATTATATTGATGACAAAAGCGCTGGTGATAATCGGCTACAATCAACTCAGTAACGTGATGTTTCTTTGGTAAGATGATTGGTCTTTTCGTGCTATAGGGTACTGCAGGCGCTGTGTCCATACCACCACTCAACCTTAATACCATGTTGTCGTCTAAGTACGGTGACAGTGTATAAAGCGGACTGTTTTTCTCTATTTCACAAATAACTTCATTTTCTTTGTTCTTATTTGTCTTAAGCACAGCAACTTCTTCTGGGAAGGCTTCGTTCTGACAAAGACTAAATATATAATTTTCAGCCTTTTCGAAATCTATAGGAGCCATTTGTTTTGCAGTCTGCTTATCTTGTGTACTTCTGGATGCTATACGAATGAAACGGAATACCTGAGCAGTAGTGCGAAGAAGCCTTTTCCATTGACTAAATCGTGTTGCATCGATGACCGAACTCATTTGTTTGACTTGGTGTAGATGCACATGCCGCATTTCTTCCTTTGTAGTTTCTGATGGCGTAAATGGCCCCGGCCAATTTTCGCTTGGTTCATATAAGAAGCTGGGTCCCCGATACCATCGGTTATTTGAGCGGAAGTCATACTTGGAGCGCCATTTTGTTGCTTCATCTGCGACGTTGCTTTTGCTCGGTATCCACCTCCAATTACTCGCTTCAGTTTCTTCAAGAATTTCCCCAATCCGATGCGCCACAAACTGTTTGTACTTCCGGTGATCCGAATTTAGCCAGCTTAAATAGGTTCTAGAATCGGACCAGAAATATTTCTCGTGTACGGTGATCGAATGTCCTGCTATTATAATCTTTGCTAGCCTTGTTCCTAGCACCGCTGCTTCCAATTCTAGTCTCGGTATTGACAGAACTTTTAGAGGAGCTACTTTTGTTTTGGCAGCTACTAAAACGCACTCAATTCTTTCTCCATTTGATACTCGAAAATAGGCCACCGCTGAGTAAGCCAATTCGCTGGCATCCACGAGTATGTGCAATTGTACCCGAGAGTCTTGATTAAAGTATAGATACTCTAGATAAGATCTTTCAACCACAATATTTTTTATTTCCGGTATAAGGCCCTTCCATATGCACCATTTCTCAAATTGACGAGGCTGGATCTTTTCATCCCACCCAATAGCAGTACTCCAAACTTCCTGCAGTAACATTTTTAGCAAGATCAAAAAGTTTGCAATCAGCCCCAACGGATCAAAAACTGACATTAGTGCTTTTAGCATTTCTCTTTTAGTGGGCCATACATCTTCAGCGACAATATCAAATTTCAGTGTGGGAGCTCTGATAGCAAAGCTAAAGGAATCGGACGATGGCAACCACCACATGCCGAGAACTTTTTCCACACTGGAAAGTATATGCCAACTGCTTATGCTCTTTTTGCAATTCGCCGCTTTTTCTTTTAATGTGCTGAGAACGTTTGGCGAATTCGACATAAAATTTCGTATATCAAAACCCCCTTGTTTGTGTATGAAAATAACTTCCCTTATCAGTTTAATTGCTTCTGCCTCAGAGTCAACACTATCCAAATAATCGTCCACGTAATGGTTCTCGATAATCGCTCTCGTCGCTCTTGGATGCATCTTTTCATACGCTTTTGCATTAGTATTCTTCACAAACTGTGCACAAAAGGGAGAACACGTAGATCCAAAGGTCATTACTTGCATCGCATACTCTTCGACTTTCTTGCTGGCTTTATTTCGCCAAAGAAATCTTTGCGCGTGTTGGTCTGCGCTCTTTATTTTCACTTGGTGGAACATCTCTTTGATGTCCGCGCAAATCGCTATTTTGCGTTCCTTAAACCGAAACAATACAGAGAGTAAGGATGGTACAATATCAGGACCAGACAGTAGCAAAGAGTTGAGTGAAGTACCGTTTACTGCCGCAGCTGCATCCCAGACTATTCTTACTTTGTTTGGTTTGTTGTGATTAAAGACTGGAAATATAGGGAGGTACCAAATGGGAGACACATCTCGTTGTAGTTCGTTTTCACACAATTTTCTGGCATACTGCTTCTGCACGTACTCTTCTATCTGTGTATTTAGCATATCAATCAGTTGCGGATCTTTAGTCGCTCTCTTTTCAAGGCACATTAATCGTCGCTCAGCCATCGGACGGCTATCGGGCATGTGTTTCGGTTCACACTTCCACAATAATGGGACCACATAGTTATTACCTTCCTTGGTTGTGTTGTTTTGCATTATTGCAATTGCCTTTTCATCGTCGTGTGAGCGCAGTAATTTACTGCTCTTTACAACAGCTGATTCGCTTGCAACGAATTCCTTAAACAATGTATTTAGTTCATCGTCTTTGCCTTGTTGACATTCACAGATGTGGAAGTTAAAACGTTTCTGTCGATTTCGTAACTGCATTGTATACGGCCCAAATACTGTCCATCCCAATCGCGTTTTTGCAGCCACCGGTTGATGCTCGTTTCCTTCCCGTGATTTTAGAGGAATACTTAGTTTCCACTGGTCCAAACCGAGTAAGATACGAGGTCGTGCATTCGTATATGAATCAAACGGATTCTGATTTAGGTATTCGTATCGTTTTATTAATTCTTTCGCATTAATTGTTTGTTTGGGAAGATCGAGTGACCGGATGGTGCGTATGTTTGACAAGTTGTACTTTTTGTTAGAACCGATTGACGATATCTGTAGGCTTACGATTTTAGAGTTGTTTTCTGAGCGATGGGTGTTCGACGTCCATTTGAGACATAATGGCTGGACTTCTCCTCCAACGTTTAACTCCTTCGCCAGGTCTTCGTCCATCAGCGATACTGATGATCCGTCATCGAGAAATGCGTAGGTATTCGTTTGCCTAGTGCCATTGTATAAGGTGACTGGAACTACACGGAATAGGATACCATTTCCGTATTCAGATTGATGACAAAGGTAAGCATGTGCCGAAGTTGAAGCTTCTGAATCTGTGGGAGTTGGAGTTACTGCTAAATCTGCGGACGTTGGGACAACAGTGGGCTCTTGCCTTGTCTTATGCAGCAAGCGATGGTGTTTGTACCTGCAACCGTCAACACCGCATTCTCGTACCTGATAACAGCGATTTCTCCCATGTTGTCGAAGACACGTCCGGCAAAGCATATGCCTCTTTACCGTTTCCCACTTATCATTTAAATTCATCCTTATAAACTGTTGGCAGTGGTCAATCGTTTGACAATCCGAAGGACAGAGTAGACATTTTCGCCTGTTTGACTCCTGACGATTCTGTGTCTGATGCACATTTAGCGATGCTCTTGATATTTTTCTTTCCCGGTTCGATTGCGCGGAGCTCAATATGTTAACTGGAGTGACCTCAGCGGCCGAACAAGCAATGTCTGTCAGCCAAGCACTAAAGACCGAGAGATTGACTGCGGCCACACACTTACAGTGGGTTGCCAAATTAATAGGGACATTGTTTCAGTGTTCTTTTGAGCTTTTGTTTTGGTTCTAAGCGTACCTCGTGATTTTTATTTCTCAGTCTATGTGCTTAACGGTTATTTTTCACTGTCGGCGGATATTCAAAATGGTTTTATTCGGGGGAAAAACCGGTTTTATTCTTAAAGTGCAATCAAAGGCAGAAAAAAAATAAAAAATTTTTTTTTTTTGAAAATTTATTGGGGACATTTTTTTAACTTCTTTTAATTGAAACGTAAGTAATGCACTTTCTTTTGTTTAAAGCAAAGCTTTTCTAAAAAAAAAAATCTTTTTTTTTAATGATTTTAGGCATTTTTTCGGAACAGAATGAGTCGAGGAATGGATATCACTCCAAGAAAAAGAACGGAAATAAGAACTTTATTAACTCATTCGAGTCATTCCCAAAGACAAGTAGCTGCTATTACCAGATTAAAATTAAATTTGGACCAAAATATTCCGATTACTCGCAAAAAACCGGTAAATGTGGATTAATGTCCCTATTAATTTGGCAACCCACTGTACGATAGCTTCCTAAATTCAGTCGAATTGAAGCTGGGAGTTTTTCAGTTAATTCTTGCAGCAGACATGGATTAGATAAATGACTATGTAATCCCGTCGCTTCCATAACAGCACACATATTTTGCACTGAGAGTGAAAAATTGATAATCGATTGCAGTTTTTCAGTGCGTGGTGGTGGCTCCCTTCGAATTTTTTCAATAAGGTTGTTAATAATAGTTTCTGGTCGCCCATACAACATTTGGAGTGTTGTGATAACTCCTGGCACTTGTTCGGGAATCATCAGTCTGCATCTAACAGCTTCCATGGCGTCACCCTTCAGGCAACTTTGCAGTCGTCGCAAATTGTCGGTGTTGGTGTAACCACATGAAACCGTGGAGCTGTTAAACCAGCTGATAAATAGCGGCCATTCTTCCGGTCGGCCACTAAAGGTCACCTGCTCCTTCGACATTAACTGTCTAGCTGCCAGTTGCTGCTTGCTGGGCATATGCAGACTTAAGGAGGACACGTCGGGTATGAATGGGTTAGCTGTGTGCATGTCACATTGAGAAGCATTGTGGGCTGATGTGGATGCGTTTGGGAATGTGCTATTAACTCGGATTGAAGGGTTACTGTTTAAGTTGCAGAAAGAGATATTGTTTAGGTTGCTTTTCGACGAATGGGGTACAAAATTTGAGTTGCTACATTGCGGTGTATCATCATCTTCACTGTCGGTGGCTTCCAGTTCTATTTCCTGCAATATAGCATATTTACGTGCGAGAAATTCTTTGTCACGTTGTTCCGCTAACCGTTTTTCTTCTTCCATTCGTTGAAGTAAGAGCAAGGCTTTCTTTGACATAATTTTGGTCCCTGATACTAATGGGTCTATTTGCAACGACTTCGATATAGCTGTGTTAGTACTCAAGGGTGCGGCGGAAGTTTGTAAATATGTATGTTGTGGGGTTTGATGCGAGGTACACATGGTTAATTTGTTTGCCTGTAAATGTGTAGCTATCGGAGTGCGGAACAAGTGCGGTTCTTTGAAGCTCGACACTGTTGTGGAGGGTCTATTGGGATCTGGTTGAATAGAGAGAGAGGAGATATATGGTATGGGTGGTTCCTTAGATGTCGATGTAGCTACTAGGTTTTTATTTGGATCTGTCTGAGAAGGTAGAACCATGGTATGCAGGATGGGTGCATAATGTTGAGTATAATTTGCTGAAGACGTTGTTATCTGCTGAACATTGCGAGTTATAAGAGGCGAAGCTTGTGCTGGAGGTGGTTCGATTGAGGCGACTGTGGCTAGTTCGTTTTGCGGAATTGATTTCGAGGTATAACATGAATTACAGCTCCAGTCGTGGTGGTTAATATCACTGTTTACACCAGCACACGTGAAGTGAAACCACTGGTCACAGTCGTCGCACTGAACCATCTCTTCAGTGTCGGCATTATTGCATGCCTTGCAATTAAATGGCATGTTGCCGGTGCATGCACTTTATGACAGAGGTAGAGGTTATGGACTTCGAGCGAGGTAGGAAAAGGTAGTAAGAATATTTATAGGACTTACCGCGTGTTCCCTAGGCAGATTTGAGGCTGATGATGGTTATGCTGGAGTTTTGTTGAGGTTTCTATGGGCTCTTGCTTGAGGCGATGCTGTTGCGCTGTGGTGCTACTGCTTCTTGAGATTTGGAGATTTTGTGCGCACTTGCGGTGACGAGGATGCTGTTGCGCCGATTGTGGAAGCTTATGTAACGATGATACTGTTGCGCCCTTGCTTGAGGTGATGCTGTTGTGTTGGTGATGGAGATTTTGTGCGCACTTGCGGTGATGAGGATGCTGTTGCGCCGATGGTGGAAGTTCGTTGGTGGAGATTTGTGCGCACTTGCGGGAATGACGATGCCTTTGCGCTGACGTTAAACCTTTTTCTTTTGCGCAGTTGCGCTGACGAAAATAACGAAATATTTTAGAATGTTCCCTCTGGCGTTTTTGTCCGCCAGGGAACAGAGCTCTTGGACGAAATAAAAGCTAAACTTTGCCAAGAACTAAAATCTAAATTTTTATTGATTAGTATGAATAGTTTTAATAGCTATTTATAATTCACTTACATTTCGTTTTCACTTATCAAAATTTTGTTAAATGTTTTCTTTTTATTTTATTTTATTTAGGTAATTTTAATTTTAATTTTCTAAGTTTGACTTAGTACAAAATTGTGAGAGAATACCAAATAAATAATAATAATATAATAATAATAAATACCAAAAAAAAATCGCCAATCTCCAAAGGATGGCCGCTGATAAAAAAAGATGGCCGATGATAAAAAAGATGGTCGCGGTGGTCTCTGCTATGGCCGGCAGTGATAGTTGTGGTGGCGCTGGTGTTTTTTAAGTGCTGCCAGCTCTCGCAACATTTACAAAAGCAAATCAATCTGCTTTCATGTTCCATTTGCCACGAAAAATTTGAGATCTGAAATAAATATCTGATGTTCCAAAGAAAATCACATTAATATCTGAATGAACAGATATCATAGGTAGCAAGTGAGCTTAATCTTGTAATAACGCTTCGGGACACTCTTTTAATCCTTTTCATAGTTGAAAAGGTTCTTTCAACACTAGCTGTGGTCACTGGAAGCGTGGCCAAAACCGTAAGCAAGAAATTTATAGCTCTAAAGTAAGTCTTGTCACATATACAGCTGTGTTCATGAAAATAGTAGTGCATCTCTCTAAAATAGTCAAAAGTAAATAAATTTTGACCGAAAATAACGGAATTTTGAAATTTTTATTCTCTTCTTTGCATTCTAAACAAAAAGCTTGCATCCTTATATTTTTCAACGGAAAAATAGAAGGATCACTCGACGATATTTTTTCACGCCAAAGAATGTGCTCAGCTTTCACAGCTGACAACGAAATGGCATTATCAAAGTAGGTTAGGTTAGGTTTGTGGGTTAGCGGGAATTTCTCCGTGCCACACTCTCGTCAATACTGACCCATTGTGATGCCCGTAGGGGAAAGAGGTTGTCCCTTACCCATTATAAATTACTTACTGTGCTGCTACATACAAACCATCTCTTGATTTGACGAAGTTCATTATCTTGTCTATTGATGTGGTGGAAAGCTCGTCTAGGTCGTTGAAGAAGTGACTCCCTAGGAATTTATACCCGTGGGTTGGAGCCCTGGGCAGTAACGTAGGAAGTGGGTTGCATCCTCAAGAGCTCCCTCATCACCACAGCCTCTGTAAAGTTCTTCTTCCGTTAAGCCAATTTACTTCATAATGGTAGCGCAGAGTGTTGTGTCCCGTTATGATACCTACGAGGGTGAACAGGGATTTCCTATCCTTCCGCATTATCTTCTCGGTTTTGGTTTCGTTGAAGGACGGCCATAGCATTCTTGTGGTATTACAAGGTGGGCCCATCTTGCATTCGTCTCTCTTGTGGCTTTTCTCCCTGCTTCAAGCTTGAGTGTGCAAGGAGGGGTGTTCACAGAGGGATCAGCTTGTTCTGAAACAGCTGTCGAACCTTGTCTTGCTAATTCGTCTGCTTTCTCATTGCCTGGAATGCCTTAATGTCCCGGAACCCAGCAGAGCGATACCTTGTGCTGTGTACCAAGAGCCTTGAGTTCTTCGCGACAGCACTTCACAAGCTTCGATTTTATTTCCGGTGCAGTTATGGCTTTTATTGCTGCATGGCTGTCGATAAAGAAGGTAATACCTACATCAAGGTGGTATTGCCCTTACCACAGACTCACGGGCTGCTGTTGTAACTGCCAAGAACTCTGCTTGGAAGACGCTGCTATGGTCGGGGAGGCGTATCGATTTTGATGTACCCAGAGATTCAGAGAAGACACCTGACCCTACCCCAGTGTCCATTTTTGATCCGTCTGTAAATAGGGCTATGGTTGGTGTGCTAGCACAGGACAGGTACACTCCCAAAATATTTCTGTAAGTTCATCGAGCGACCCGTTTCGTTCAATTTCCAGTTTACTGATTGGCTGATTCTCATTGCACTAATTACGGCCGATAGTTGTATATGTATGTCTAGCGGAAGCATGTTGAGGATAGCCTCAAGTCCTGCGGTTGGAGTTGTCCTCATCGCACTAGTGGTGCCATAGGTTAGTATAGGTCTTACTCTGGATGGTCCCCAGGTTTTCCCGAAGATTCTGCTGCAAGAATAAAAGGCTATTGTGGCTTTTTTGATTATCAAAGTAACATGTCAGCTTTTCCATTTTGTTCACTCGCTCAACTGCAGCAAAACCTGGGAGAAGAGCTTGAAACGATGGTAGAACGTCTTCTTTGTCCATGAATCTAATCTGCCCGTACGATTTTGTATTAACGAATCTATGCAAGGAATATAGACAGTAGAAGAGGTTTCTGGATTGGAACGTGTTGTTAGGTTAGGTTAGGTTTACGGGTTGGTGAAGCTGAGTAGCCTCTTCTTCACCTCACTCAGGTCCTCGTGGACCCATTGTGATACCCTTTGATGGGGTTAGTCGTGTTGTAATAAATGGCTTTATTTCATTATTCCCGTGGTTACTCTACTGTGTCCTGCCATCTCGTTGTCCTCAAAAACCTGTAAATGTTAGAAATTGAGACATTAGAGAATTCTTGGATTTCCTGGAAGTAGTAACTTCCAAGTGTTCTGTTCCTCAAGTGACAGAGACTTGGGCAGAGAGAGAGAAAGTGAGGTGTGTCCTCGTGGACTTCTTCATCACCGCAGCCTCTACAAATGTTGTCATTCTTGAGATTTAGTTTCATTGCATGGCTTCCTAGAAGGTTGTGACCGGTGAGGGCGCCAACCAACTTGGACAGCGATATTCTGTCATATCGCAATAGTTTGTTGGTCCTGCTTTTGTTGTATGTACTTGAGCTTGGAAAACACTGCAGTAATCAGGGAGCCTGATTGAACTATGTATGTTGAGTTCCTCTGAGAATAATCCGGCTTCTTGCATGTATGGATCCATAGGTAGCAGGTTGAGAAGCGTTTCCAACCTAGCAGTCGGTGTTGTTCTCAACGCACTAGTTGTTGCTGTACATGCCAGTCTTTGTATTTTTGTCATTGCCTTAAGATTGGTTACCTTGTCTGTGGCTTGCCACCAGACTATGTTGCCATATGTGAGTATTGGGCGTACTATTGCCGTATACATCCACAGAATTATCTTCGGGTTAGGTCCCCAGTTTCTGCCGAAGATACGATTGCATGCATAAAATACATTCGCTGCCTTTTTAACTCGTTCATTGACATTTAGTTCCCAATTAAGTTTTCTGTCGAGAACTATTCCCAGGTATTTCGCACTCTCTGCCACCTGCAGGGGTATTTCCTCAATAGTTGATGGTTCAAAGTGCGGTATGCTTCTTTTGTTTGTAAACAGCACAAGTTCGGTCTTCTGGGGGTTCGCCCCAAGGCCACAATGTTTTGTCCACAAATTTAGTATCCGCAGTGAGCTCCCTAACAGGTCATTTATAGTTCGTAGGAATTTTCCTGTCGCCAGCAGTACTACATTGTTTGTTTCAATGAAGTCCTTAGAGTTCCTTAATTTAACTTCAAATAAGTCCTCGGAAAGTTGGGATGTGGATTTAAAAGCCTCCCTGAAAAAATCGTCGGCATTTTCTTTGATGTTCTTAAGAGAATTCAGGGGTGGGATTCTGTAAGATGAAAACGTTCAATCGTTTTCGTTTGCACGAACCGCTTGCTTCATATAACTACAAAAGCGAACGGAATTTTCGTTTGTGCGAAAGCAAAAGAAAAAAACGAAAGCCATTTCGTTTACGTTTTCATTTTATTTTGCTTCATGTAACTCTAAAAAACGAAATCAACGACAACTTATTTTTTTTTTTGAGATTTTTCATTTTCTTTGATTATTTTAACAGTTTAAGTTTAAATGCTGTGTGTCTTCAATATGGCGAAGCGGTTCGTGAAAAACTGCATAATTAAATCAAAACAATCCTAATTGGGAATTCTTGTTGAGAGCACATCAATAACAACAACACCACTAATTCATCATCAGGCTCCTTGAGTTTAATAGTTTGAATTCTGCCAGTCCGTATATAATCCAATTGGGAAGACCGAAGACATTTCTGCTTTCCCCTCCCAGGAAATGAAGCTTGCATTTGTATTTGTCAATTGACCAAGCGACTACTACTTGCACTTAGGTGTTTTTTTTTATTGCCGTTTTCTCGGGTTTCTTCGCCTTCTTCCTAATTTTAACCAACGAAATGCAAAGAAACTATTTTAAAATTAAATAATATAGAATCAGAAATACAAAAGGCGCAAAAACATACGTTTAGGTGCTGTTGGTAAAAACAAAAGTTTCTCCAACTGTGAAAACGACCCTAAAAGCATGCACGCCCAACCCAACACTATTTTGGCAAAACTCATATAATAAAAACATAAAAGGCATAACTCAGGGTTTCCTTTTCATTTTCCAATTTTCTTTTTTGTGCATATGTGATACATGTGCGTTGTGCGTGACGATCTTATCGATCGTATAATAATATCAACCAATCAAAAAGCCATATTGTCACTTAAGCGGCTGAAGCCTGGCTACGGGCCTGTAGTCAAGATGATAGCTAAAATAAATAAATAGGCGGCGCAACAGGCGGTACAAGGCCTAGCTTCTCGCAACCATTCGTTTTGTGTGAGTTTCTATTTTTGGAACGAATGGAAGGGACCTACAATTTTATGCCGAGTCCGAACGGCTGAATTGAGAAGCTATTTCAGGACAGTCATACTCTCGGATGTTTGTCAGACGTTCGCGAGAGGTGGCACAGTAGAAAAAACCTTAAGATGTAATTTGTGTTTTTCCGGGGATCGAACCTGGGATCCCTCGCACAGTAGTCCACCACACTAACCACTGCGCTACTGCGCCCACGATGATAGCTACCATACGACTTTTTCAACATCGTTCTTGGCAAAATTGTGCGAAACTCAAAAGCCAACACCAGGGGCACAAAAGTCCAAAAGTCTGTGCAACTACTTGCATACGCTGACGTTATTGACATAATTGGCGGAACGCAGCGAGCTGTTACTTGTGCGTCTGCAAGTATTAGCACAGAAGCGGCAAAAATGGGTTTAGTGGTGAATGAGGGCAAAACAAAATATATGCTGTTAACAAAAAGGGACACACAACATCGCCGAATCGGACAAGGGCTTTATCTACCTCGGCTCCGTTATAAACTCTGGCAATGACACAGCAGAAATCAAACGAAGAGCTACACTTGCCAACTGTTTCTTTGGTCTAAGAAGGCAACTGACTAGTAAGGCCTTGTCCAGAAACACTAAGGAGACTCTATATAAGACCCTCATCACCCCAGTCCTACTCTATGGCGCAGACGCATGGACGTTAACAAAGGCGGATGAAGATCTTCTTCGTCATTTCGAATAAAGGAATAACTTAGGCGAAGGGGAAGTATTTTAAATGGAGCCAGAGGTTTTAGCGCATTCTTTACATTTATCTAGCAGTCTTTGGTTTATCGAAGACAAATTTTAACAGAGAGTTTTTAATTACCCAGTTTTTAATATCTGCTTTATCTTTTGTTTCAAAAATAACAAGTAAGAATATACCCAGAAATTCAAATTGAGTTTATCTACCTTATTTTACAATAATGTATCTTAATATCTGAATTAGCTAAATTATTGTAGTAATAGTACACTACATTACTTATGTCAATCTCACCAACGACGGTTTTTATACCAGGTAACTAAAGTCTTAACTGTATTGTGTAATATTTATCTTAAATTTGCTAATTAATGAAGTCTTAGTCTAATCTAAAAAAATCTACTCTTTTCCATTTATCAGGACGGGATTCTTTTTAAATTTCTTCATTTGGGACAAACATTCGAGCGGAGCCGTCCCTTTCAGCACCATGGTATCCCTACTTCTCTTATGGTTTGGAATTTCAGTTCCATTGGTTTATCTGGGCTATTATTTTGGATACAGGAAACAACCGTACCAACACCCAGTCAGAACAAATATGATTCCTAGACAAGTACCATCACAACAGTGGTACATGAACATTGCTTTAAGGTAAGCTTTTTCCAGATTTCAGAAAAAACTATTTTATTAAAACAAATTGGTTTATTTTAGTACGCTTATGGCTGGCCTCTTGCCATTTGGAGCAGTTTTTATTGAACTTTTTTTCGTTTTTACGGCGATTTGGCAAAATCAGTTCTATTACTTGTTTGGATTTCTATTTTTAGTATTTTGCATTTTAGTGGTTAGCTGTGGACAAATATCAATCGTTATGACATATTTTCAACTCTGCGGGGAGGTATTATTTCCAAAAAAAAAAAAAAAATGCATAGCAATTTATTTAACATCGAATTTTTTTAGGACTACCGATGGTGGTGGAGAAGTTTTATTGTATCCGGTGGTTCGGCGGCCTACGTTCTTTTTTATAGTATATTCTATTTTTTCACAAAATTAGAAATAACTGAATTTATACCTACTTTGCTCTATTTGGGTTACACTGGTGAGTTATTGAAGACATCTCTGCGTAATATATTTCGACTTATTGTACTGAATTGCAGGTCTAATGGTAATAACATTTTGGTTACTAACTGGCACTATTGGCTTCTTTGCGGCATACAGTTTTATAAGAAAAATATATGGTGCTGTTAAAATCGATTGATTGATTTCTTTAACGGAGCTTTATTTAGTCTCACAATATTATTATTATTTATTGTACTCAAAACTATAGCTATTATTATTATGTAATAATTTAAATGATTTTGCAATTTCGTGACTGTATAAATACTTATTACCTAATTTAAGTAATTTTTGTCTACTTGTTGCTAGTATCGAAATTGTATTGTTTAGCTCTATGATATTTTAATACACGTAATAAAATACAAAAATACGTAAGATGAAGGTATTCCAATGCGAAATTTCACTAACACTTGCACAATGGAGAACAACGCATAAAGTGCATGGGCAGGCCACACAATTCATTTCATTTGGACAATTGCCAGCAAGTTGAAGCCAGCTGAACTTTTATATCGCCAAGTTGGTACACATGATTTCCTTTGTGCATGGACACACGATCACGGACATGACTTTCATTCCCATGAAAGATTTGATTACATACAAAAACAAGGCGTCATTCCAATGAAATAAAATTTAGCAATATATTTTTCGAAAATGGATAAAACATGATTATTATTTTATGTATGTTGTTAAAGAGTCCAATAAGATAAGAAGAATGTCCCTTGACCATACCATAATCCTTGTCCAATAACAACCACTCAACCATCTGCGAAGAAAAGTATTGGATCGCCATTCAAATACACAATCTCTTGCTTATAATAATATAATAAGGGTATTCCCTTAATCTGATTTATGCAATTTATGCAGCTCGTATATGTAGCAAAATTTGCGGCGCTTTAAGTGAGCACCCCTGCGTAAATAGCGTAAGTCGACTGTCAAGTAATCCAAATTATTTTTTTACTTGAATTCTTAGCGTCATTTTAGATCTTCGTAAAAAAAACTCTGGAAACAAACAATCAAAGTATGACATTTCGTCGCTCGGATACATTAATGTCGTATGTGCAAAATTGGGGGTTTTGATATTTAAATGCAGTTTTGCTTTTAAAATTTTTGTTTTTCATGTTCTGAAATCCGTTTTTCGATAGCTACCTTAGGTTTCAAGATAACCAGCTGCCATTTTGTTGTAAGTGCAAGGTCACTAACGTTTCAGTAGTATTTTTGTGGTATGTGCAAACATTTTGCACAGACAACAATTAATTCATACAAAAACGATGTATTCTTCATATGGGAAAATAATGTCGTATGTGCAGTGCACTTTATACTGCACAATGCACATACAACAATTGTTTACTCAGATTCGGGAAAATGTTTGTTGTATGTGCAATAAGATAATACAGCCGTGCGAAATTTCAGGCGCATTCAGGAGTTTTATGCGTATGCATTTTGAATTATGAATGAATGAATGAAAGGTATAGTCATTGACTTATTATATATGGACTGCTAGTGAAATGTCAGTTCATACAAATTTTGCCCAGAAAATGACGCCAACATAAACTAGCGCTCTTGGTTCGGAGCGAAAAATAAGTGAAACAAAATGACCAACCATCTTGGATTTCTCCATAGAATGCTAGAGGCACCTATTGGGCGTGAGAGAATTTATGAGGTAAACAATTTAAAATTCAAATTGTTGCGTCACTGTTTAAAGTAGATGGCATTGGAAAACGAAGCCAATGATCACAACCATCTTTGATTTATCCATAGAATGCTAGAGACACATATTGGGCGTTAGTGGATTTGGCAAGTAAAACGGTTGAAATTCAAATTGTTGCGGCATTGTTAACAATTGACACTCGGTCATACCGCGTCTAGCGGATTTCGGCGGAACCCTAATCACAGGATAAGTTCCGCCATTATCTGTCAAATCGAATGAAAATTTGTGTTTCGAAAAATATAAAAATCAAATTGAATATCTATAAAATTGTATTTACCAAGTTTAATTAGTAAATTTAAAAGAAAAAATATTAAAAAGTAAATAGATACCAAAAATAAGTTATAAAACCATCTAATAAATCCATTTTGATTCTTTGAAATAGTTTGCGGTCTAAAAAATTCAATTGTGCCTAACTCTTGTTAAAACAATTTTGAGAAAAGTACGTGATAGCTAATTAAAATTAAATGTGTTGAAGTTATAATATTTTATTATATTGAATAGATTTCGTGGTAAAGTGCAAGAATGGCGACAGAAGATATTACATTCAAAGCTGGCAAAAATAGCGGAGGGGAATACTGTGGAGTTCCATATTGTAGATCGTACAGGAATCCAAATACATCTATGCATCGAATCCCCATGAAGGTTTATAATAATCGAAAGGAGCTCTTAAAATGGAAAATTGTTCTGAAAATGGGAAAACCATTTCCAAAGAACTTTCGTATTTGTAGCCGCCACTTCAAAAAAGAACAAATGTTAACTCCTCTTTCACAAGGACAGAAAAAAAAAATTCTTCTTTTGGACTCAGCGTTTCCAACCGAAAACCTTCCGAAATCCTGTATTGCCAAAAACTTGTGCGTGGAAAAAATTAAAGCTAGATATCAGAGGTTGAAGACGAGAGAGTTTCGCAGAAATTGGTATTATTTTTTAAATATATTTTATAAATTAGAAACTGAATTTCGTTATTATAATTTCAGTGGCCAATCCATTCGCGATAATTTAACAAGGAGCAATGAAGAAACCGGCTTTGTGGATGAAGTTTCAACTTATCAAACACTACCAAATGGTCTGACGCACATTTCTGTCGGGGTTCAGCATACCATTTTATGCAAAAACAAATGCGTTCAGGTGGATGAATCCTTGCAATATAACTCCTTGCCGTTTAGCATTGGTTCCGACGAAAAGTTGAACACATCTACTGGGATTCCAACAATGAAACTGTTAGATGCAATCGTCGAATCTTGCTTGATTGTTCGTCCACTGGAACACAAGAACAAAGGTATGTCGCTCAAATTTAGAATTGTTCTCACGATGCATAAGGTGAAGCATAATTTGTCGAATGCCATGCTAGCCCTTTTGTTTAACCTGTCCGAGAAAACTGCAAGATTTTACTTCACCGATACTATACAACTTTTATCAAAATCTTTAAAGAGTTGTATTTTTTGGCAAACAAAAGAAGAAAATCGAAAGAGTTTGCCATTGTGCTTTGCAAAGTTTCCTAATACGGTAACCGTGCTGGATTGCACCGAAATTAAGACAGTCCAATTTCAATGCATAACATGTCGATCATGTACTTATTCCCACTATAAAGGAACCCACACTGTCAAGCTATTAATTGGAGTTTCCCCTTCCGGATTAATAAATTTTCTAAGTACTGCCGTAGCTGGAAGAACTTCAGATAAGGCGGCTTTCAATCTATCAAACCTAATAGACAACTGTAATCCAGGAGATGCTGTAATGGTAGATAAAGGATTCATGATAGCAAATGAGCTTTTACAAGCAGGCATCGAAATGATACGCCCTCAGTTCATGCATCCTGGAAAAGAAAAGAAAGATGTTGAAAACGATCGTTTAATAGCCGCAGCCCGAGTCCACATCGAAAGACGCATTAGCAGATTGAAACTGTTTAAAACATTATCAGAAAAAGTGTCTTATTCCAACCTTCCCTATTTAAATGACATCATAACAGTCGTATGCGCAATATCTAATCTAAGCTTACCAATTTTAAGTGACGACAAATTTGCTTAAACTTCATTTTTAACACAATTTGTATTTTAGGAACAAAATCAAAATTAATAAAATTCACAGCTTGTTGTTTGCAAAATAAACAAAAAAAATATAAATATAAATTGCTACTAAGTAACACTAACTAAACGAACTACTATGTAACATTAAATAACTCATATTTGTTAAAACATAACAAAATAAATAAAATAATTTAACACAAAAAACGTCCATTTTTGTTTGTACTTTGAGGTGAATAATTGCACATAGGTAGGTACTTACACAGAGTTATACAATTGTGGTAATAATGTACTTGAAATAAATCTGAGTCAACGTGGGAATATATGAATTTAAAAAATTGTAATTTATTGGCACATTTATAACACTCATGCTATCATCATATGAGCTATATATTAGGAAGTCTGCATTTTTCAAATTACTTATAAATAACCCCAGCTGAACCTGTCCATAGTACTTATGATTCTGGTTCAGGATAAAGGCACCATCAAAAAACTTTAAATATGTTAGCTCGTGTAATAAATGTATTGAGCTAAGCTCCCTTCCTTTGACTGGAGATTTTATTTCCAATAATTTCCATTCTTCACCATTATATGAGATACCATCAGGACTATACGCCAGAAACGAAAGTGTCGGAGATATTATTAGCCCACATTCAAATAGTAAGTATAGGTTTCCATATTTTATTTTTGCTTGTTTTTCAGCGTATTTTCCATAGCGTGTGGCCTCATTTCCAGCAAAGTTACTGCCGTATGTTTGCGATATTTTCTTTGCCCAGTCCGGACATTTGTTTTTTGAGTAGGTATACAAACTGTAGGAAATGCTGCCCGTTATTCTTACTTTTCGCTCAAGAAACCACTGGGTGTTGCTTTGATTACTGGTGTTCTTAGATATTAAAATAGCTTCATTATGTGATTTGGATATTTTGGCTTGATAGATGTTTCTGACACTTTCGTCGTTTTTTAAAAATGTTTGCATAAAAGGAACGAATTTTTGTATATAGGTCCCTTCGGAAAAAAGCATTTCATAAAATTCGTTGCAGTCTTCTCGATGTTCCAAGGGCAATGAACTCGCATATGCGGATCTGTAGCACATCTTCATTCTCGATAGCTCGGAATCAGGAGCAGCTACGGGAAAATTTATGTAGTGTAGAATTCAACTCTAATTAACTCATAAGGCTCACCAGATTGTAATTTGGAGAATATTAGCTTACTCATTTCTTTAGTGACCACTTCTTCAGGACGAGAGTTTATTTTCTTTAAAACATGACACATGTTATCAATTTGAACTCCACCATATCTAGACGCAAGTTCACGTCCTGCCTTTCCCCAGCTCTGTTTTAATTCTGTGCAACTAAGCTGATATAGATAGGGGTTTCTAATAAATAAAAGAGCATATTAAGTTGTCAACATTTGTATCGAAAAAGTAGATTTTACCTGTGAATAGAGATTAGACACGCTGCTATATGTTTGCATTTTTCTCCAACGCCGGCTTTGCAAGAACAAACACATTTCCATTTGGTCGGTTCCATAGACAGATTTTCGAGTTTAATCTCATGAGGCCTTTCGTTCATTTTTGTTGTTTGACAGACATATCCCAAAACTTCCTGTTTGGAAGCTAATTTGGCAATGCCAAGGGAATAAACCCAACCCGCATCCACTAAATGTTCACCTTCACGAAGTGGTCTGACAGTGTCCTTAAAATATTCTGCTATGGTATCCACGTAAATCTTAACCAGCGTCCAACCATCCTGATTTGTATTGTCTTGTATTTTGTTGTTAATCCTGAAAGGCAACAGATCATACAATAAAAAAAAACTTATTGGATAATTGATTGAGTACTTCGATAGTGCTTTGTTTACAATATTTTAAGGCATAATTGTATTCACATCTCTTAGTTTTTCACAAATATTTTACTTGTTTCATATACTTACTCATTTTGTAGACGGATTACTTCCTGGCCCATCAGGTTCCACTATTGCGAATTCCAAGTATTAATATTACCTAACATAAATAGACGCTTCGTTTGAGGGGTAAACGATTCCTGTCTGTGGTGCCAAGTTAAAGGCTGATGTTGGCTCAAATTTTGTACTATTTTCAATACTTAGCTTTGTATTTCTGGCACTATCTCAGATATGGCAACACCTAGGTGGGCGTTTTATGTGGCGTTGAAAAGAGGAGAAATAGACGCTTCGTTTGAGGGGTAAACGACTCATGTGGCTCTAAAACTGTGGCAATGGTGCCATGTTAAAGGCTGATATTGGCTAAAAAAATTGTACTTTTATCACTACCTAGCGTTGGTTTTCTGGCATTATCTCAGAGATGGCAACACCTAGGTGGTCGTTTTATATGTCGTTGAAAAGAGGAGAAATAGACGCTTCGTTTGAGGGGTAAACGACTTCTGTGGCTCTAAAACTGTGGCAGTGGTGCCAAGTTAAAGGCTGATGTTGGCTCAAAAAATAGTACTTTTTATCCTACGTAGCGTTGGTTTTCTGGCACTATCTCAGAGATGGCAACACCTAGGTGGGCGTTTTATATAGCGTTGAAAAGAGGAGAAATAGACGCTTCGTTTGAGGGGCAAACGACTCCTGTGGCTCTAAAACTGTGGCAGTGGTGCCAAGTTAAAGGCTGATGTTGGCTCAAAAAATAGTACTTTTTTTACTACCTAGCGTTGGTTTTCTGGCACTATCTCAGAGATGGCAACACCTAGGTGGGCGTTTTATATGTCGTTGAAAAGAGGAGAAATAGACGCTTAGTTTGAGGGGTAAACGACTCATGTGGCTCTAAAACTGTGGCAGTGGTGCCAAGTTAAAGGCTGATGTTGGCTAAAAAAATTGTACTTTTATCACTACCTAGCGTTGATTTTCTGGCATTATCTCAGAGATGGCAACACCTAGGTGGGCGTTTTATATGGCGTTGAAAAGAGGAGAAATAGACGCTTCGTTTAAGGGGTAAACGACTTCTGTGGCTCTAAAACTGTGGCAGTGGTGCCAAGTTAAAGGCTGATGTTGGCTCAAAAATTAGTACTTTTTATCCTTCTTAGCGTTCGTTTTCTGGCACTATCTCAGAGATGGCAACACCTAGGTGGGCGTTTTATATGGCGTTGAAAAGAGGAGAAATAGACGCTTCGTTTGAGGGGTAAACGACTCCTGTGGCTCTAAAACTGTGGCAGTGGTGCCAAGTTAAAGGCTAATGTTGGCTCAAAAATTAGTACTTTTTTCACTACTTAGCGTTGGTTTTCCGGCACTATCTCAGAGATGGCAACACCTAGGTGGGCGTTTTATATGGCGTTGAAAAGAGGAGAAATAGACGCTTCTTTTGAGGGGTAAACGACTCCTGTGGCTCTAAAACTGTGGCAGTGGTGCCAAGTTAAAGACTAATGTTGGCTCAAAAATTAGTACTTTTTATCCTACTTGGCGTTGGTTTTCTGGCACTATCTCAGAGATGGCAACACCTAGGTGGGCGTTTTATATGGTGTTGAAAAGAGGAGAAATAGACGCTTCGTTTGAGGGGTAAACGACTTCTGTGGCTCTAAAACTGTGGCAGTGGTGCCAAGTTAAAGGCTGATGTTGGCTCAAAAATTAGTACTTTTTATCCTTCTTAGCGTTCGTTTTCTGGCACTATCTCAGAGATGGCAACACCTAGGTGGGCGTTTTATATGGCGTTGAAAAGAGGAGAAATAGACGCTTCGTTTGAGGGGTAAACGACTCCTGTGGCTCCAAAACTGTGTCAGTGGTGCCAAGTTAAAGGCTAATGTTGGCTCAAAAATTAGTACTTTTTTCACTACTTAGCGTTGGTTTTCTGGCACTATCTCAGAGATGGCAACACCTAGGTGGGCGTTTTATATGGCGTTGAAAAGAGGAGAAATAGACGCTTCGTTTGAGTAGCAAACGACTCCTGTGGCTCTAAAACTGTGGCAGTGGTGCCAAGTTAAAGGCTGATGTTGGCTCAAAAAATAGTACTTTTTTTACTACCTAGCGTTGGTTTTCTGGCACTATCTCAGAGATGGCAACACCTAGGTGGGCGTTTTATATGGCGTTGAAAAGAGGAGAAATAGGCGCTTCGTTTGAGTGGCAAACGACTCCTGTAGCTCTAAAACTGTGGCAGTGGTGCCAAGTTAAAGGCTGATGTTGGCTCAAAAATTAGTACTTTTTATCCTTCTTAGCGTTCGTTTTCTGGCACTATCTCAGAGATGGCAACACCTAGGTGGGCGTTTTATATGGCGTTGAAAAGAGGAGAAATAGACGCTTCGTATGAGGGGCAAACGACTCCTGTGGCTCTAAAACTGTGGCAATGGTGCCAAGTTAAAGGCTGATGTTGGCTAAAAAAATTGTACTTTTATCACTACCTAGCGTTGGTTTTCTTGTATTATCTCAGAAATGGCAACACCTAGGTGGGCGTTTTATATGGCGTTAAAAAGAGGAGAAATAGGCGCTTCGTTTGAGGGGTAAACGACTCCTGCGGCTCCAAAACTGTGGCAATGGTGCCAAGTTAAAGGCTGATATTGCCTAAAAAAATTGTACTTTTATCACTACCTAGCGTTGGTTTTCTTGTATTATCTCAGAAATGGCAACACCTAGGTGGGCGTTTTATATGTCGTTGAAAAGAGGAGAAATAGACGCTTA